>JAWWLV010000144.1:36565988-36600103 GCA_035041135.1 Platyrinchus mystaceus | reverse complement strand
AATATCTCTGTTTTGCTCTGTCACTTTATCTCCCTTTCTTTATAGGATTTAGACTAACTTTTTCCAATTTACATTATTTAAGGCTGCAGTTTGGGCAAGTACACAAAGCTTAAAATGAAACAGCATAAAAGAGGCATTTGCTACCGTGAACTGTTCTCCATGAACACATCCTCATCAGAAGGACAAAAAAACCCAACCAACCAATCAAAAAAAAAAAAAACCGGCTTGAAGGATTGTACCTGGTAAATGCTTCTTATACTGAGCAAATCCGGAATGGGGGAGACTCTGGACATTAAGACATCAACCACTCACACCTGCAACTAGTCAATACTCTCACATAGTTTAGGGATTGGTGCTGCTGTCTTAATAAGTTGTTGGTTTGGTTGATTTTCTTTCCCCCACCATTGAACTAGGTTAACATGATTAAAGCTCTGCATAAGGCATTGCATCTTTGTAAACAAAGTTATAACCAGCTTTTCACCAGTGCTATAAACTACACCTGAAAAAACAGGACTCTTAAAAACCGCTAGATTACTAAGAATATTTACCCAGACTGATGTTAACTAGAGAATTGGATGAAAATAACCAAATAGAAAAAAAACAACATCAGCAAAACCTGTATCATGTAGACTGGGGCAAACCGCAGTAAAGCACATTACGATATGGAAACTTCGGTTTTATCCCCAAACCGAAAGGGCCAGAGTCAGTGCTGGCGGTGCACTCGAAAGCACAGGCGTGGTTTCCATTAAAACCTCAGCTGACCGAGGTCGGATCCCAGGCTTTGCACAGCTGCGGCTTGCACTTCTTACAGGGAGCACAAGACTCGGAGAGAGCCGACACCTTCCCTTCCTAACGCTGAGGCTTTGGGTCCGGCGTGAGTGGGGCACCCTCCCCTCGCAAGCGGCCACGAGCACTCCCAAGCCCCACCACGCCAGGAGGGGAAGGCAGGCGTTCCCTGCGGGCAGCCAGCCCTCCCTGTGCCCGGGGACCGCTGCAAGCCGGGCCCGCACCGCCAGTGCTCCTCCCGCGGGGTCACCCGCGCAGCCCGGCACCGCCCCAGCCCCTGCCCCGCGGCGGGGCGGGCCGGCTCGGGGAGAGGGCAGCGCTGAAGAACGGGTCTCGCTCGGGCGGCGAAACAAAAGTTTCAGTCCCGTTTTAAAGCCGGGAGATGCTGCCCGTCAGGCCGCCGCCCGGAGAGAGGGTCGGCGGAGCGCACCGCACCCCGGGCTGCTGAGAGGCAGCGCCGAGGGACCCTGCCCCGTGCCGCCCCCACAGCCACCGCTCCCTGGCCGGCCGGCCGCCATCCCACCTCCCTTTGTATTTTTAAACCACGCCGCAGCCTCCCCGCTCCGCCCAATCAGAGCGGGCGCAGCCCCCGCCGGCCAATGGGAGGGGCCCCCGCGGTTTTTTAAACCGTCCCTGTCCCCCAATCGCCGCCCAGCGCGCCTGGTCCCGCCCCTCCCCCCCGCTCTCCTCACCCCAACCGGTTCCAACGGGTACGAGCGCCGACGACCCCCTCGCGCTCGGCCTGGCCTGGGAGCGGCTCGTCCGTGACGTCAGAGCGGCACATAGCCAATCCCGACCGGCCCCGGCGGCGGCAGGCGGAGCCTCGGGCAGTTTGAACGGGAGCGGCAGCCAATGGGGTGCGGCGGGGGCGGGTCTCCGGCGCCGCGGGTCGGGTTGCTGTGGCGGGCAGCGCCGCGCAAAACAAGAGGCGGTAAGTGCGCGGCCGCGGCGCCACTCGGAGCAGCGCCTGAGCGAGCAGAGCCCGCGCCGCCCGCCCCGCTCAGCCAGGCAAGGGCCGCGCACCCCGCCCGCGGAGCGAGAGCCCGCCGGGAGGGAGGGTGGGAGGGAGGGAGGGAGAGGGACGGAGCGCGCGCCAGCGGCGGTCCGGGGCGCGGGGCTCCCGCGGCAGCGCGCCCGAGGCTGAGGGGAGGATTCGCGGCGGGCGGGTGGGGCAGGAAGGGCGGCGGCGGCTCCGACCCCGGCGGGGAGGGCCGCGACGCGGGCGGCCCGGCCGGGCGGGCCGGGCACCGCAGCCGCCGCGGGGGGCGGGGAGAGGCCCCGGGGGCGGAAGGTGCCGCGGGGTGGGCGGGGGACACTGAGGGGCCGCGGCGGGGGCGGGGCCGCGCACGCTGGGGCGGGAAGGCACCGGCGGGAGAGGCGGGAACGTCCCGGGGCGCGGCCTCGCCTCACGCCGCCCCTCCGCCTCCTGCAGGGACCCGCCGCCGACCTCGCCATGGGCAAAGGCGACCCCAACAAGCCGCGGGGCAAGATGTCCTCGTACGCCTACTTCGTGCAGACTTGCCGCGAGGAGCACAAAAAGAAGCACCCGGACTCGTCCGTCAACTTCGCCGAGTTCTCGCGGAAGTGCTCGGAACGGTGGAAGGTGAGTGGGGCCAGGCCGAGCCGTGCTGAGCCCTTGCCGGGCCGGCCCCCGCCCCTGCTGCGGGCTGCTGGGAAAAGATCCCTGGTAGCAGCTGCTGCTTAGGCGTTAGTGGGTCAGCAGCCGCTTTATCTCATCCAGACTCTTCCCCTTTCCGTGCCCTGTGTCCACAGACAATGTCGAGCAAGGAAAAAGGAAAGTTTGAAGAAATGGCTAAAGGAGACAAAGCTCGTTATGACAGGGAGATGAAAAATTACGTTCCTCCCAAAGGCGAGAAGAAGGGAAAGAAAAAGGACCCCAATGCTCCTAAAAGACCACCGTGAGTGTTTCTATGATCCCCTCCCCCAAACCAGAAAAAAGTATTAGTTCTAATAGTTTGATACTTAACTTTAATCACTGTCTCTCAATGTAGATCTGCGTTCTTCCTTTTCTGTTCTGAACACCGTCCAAAAATCAAAAACGATCATCCTGGCTTGTCTATTGGAGATACAGCAAAGAAATTAGGTGAAATGTGGTCTGAACAGTCGGCCAAAGATAAACAGCCATATGAACAGAAGGCTGCAAAACTAAAGGAGAAATACGAAAAGGTACAGTAAAAACAATAAAATAATGGTTAAAGTTGTAGAGCTCAATGTAAACGTGTGAGTTGTGTTTTGCACTTGAACCATATATAGCTCATAATTCTATGTCAACCTCTGTCAGGCTTTAGAATAGATGGAGAGGTGTGGTGGCGCAGGTATCTGGAACCCTTACAGTGAACCTGACTGTGGTTTTTGCATGCCTAGAGATTTTACCAGTAAGATGCTTTACTACCAGAAAACAGGTCACCTGCTTGCTAACATAAATTCAGTTGTACTCCAGAGCACTATGGTCACAAAATTCTTAAAACTCTGGATCGTGTGTGCTCTTACCAAAAGGTTTAAGCACGGAAGTCCCAAGGTTGAAATTCCTTCGTTTTGCACACACTGTATTTGATTTGCATAGTACAGTAGTATTGAATTACTGAAGTAGTACAAATTTGTCTTCAGAGTTATATTGCTAGCAACTTAACAGCATTTCTCTTGCAGGATATTGCAGCATATCGTGCCAAGAGCAAGAGTGATGCAGGAAAAAAGGGCCCAGGTAGGCCTGCAGGATCTAAGAAGAAGGCAGAACCAGAGGAGGAGGAGGAGGAAGAGGAAGAAGAGGAGGAAGAAGAGGAAGAAGATGAGGATGAAGAATAAATGAATGTCCTGCTGTAAAGATTTATGCTCAAAATCCAATATTTTGCTAAGAATGTGAACTCAAGTGCAGCTGATGGTTAGCTTCAGTATAAAAATCTGTACAGAATTGTGTATAGGTAATGTGGTTCTTTGTAGGGAGACTTCAATTTATAATGTAAGTAGTAGCCAAGGGCTGCTACAGTTTGGTTTGAAAAAAAAAAAAATTGTTGAATGTTTCTGCTGTTTCTTCATATTTAATGGTTTTGTTGAAATTCAGTGACTGATAGCCAGGTGTTTCGTTATAGCTAAGGAGGTAGCTTAATAGCTGATCTTATATTTTGTAGTATTTTGTTGCATTGTATTACTTTTTTAACAGTTTTGTAATAAAATGTTGTACATGATTATTATTGTATTCATGGTGTTTCTGCGAGGCTGGGCACTCACAGAGTGCTGGAGTCCTCTGCAGGGAAGTGCTTTGCTCTGTTCTTGGGCTGTTGCTGTTACTCCAAAACTGGCATGTCTCTTAACCTGTGGCTCCTGGAGCTTACACAGGTGTCTAAACTTTTTTAACCACAATTTCCTCTCCCACATACGCTACCATTAGTTGCGACTGATGCTTTCCTTATGCTTCCATTTGCCTTTATTATCTTGTGAGTGAAAAAAAAAATCTCTTAAATACTGAGGTTGCTGATAATTATTCCTGGGTTGTTTTTTTTCCCCACACTGCTGAAGCACAGGTCTTATAGTTTTGTTTTGGTGTAGTAGCTGATAATTAGTGAATCTGGAGCTTTCTCTCCCAGAGCTCAGGGTCACTGGCATTTTCTCTTGTCCCTACCAGGACAGGAAGGTTGGCTGTATGACAGATGTGGTTAGAAGCATGTCTTCCCAGATGTTGCTGACTTCTTCCCTCTTCCCCTGGCCCCAGTATTAGTGGCTTCTCATAAAATACACAGCTTGCAGAACAGCATGAAAAACGTTGGAATGTTATCTCCACACATGCCAGTAGATTCCTGCAGAAAGGAGAGAGGGCATTTGTAAAGAACATGTGCTCCTGATATGTTCCTGGTGGTGGTGGTAACACTATGCAGTTACACCATTTCATGGTTTTCACTTCACTATATTTAAAACCCTAAATCTAATATCTAACAATATATGCAAGTGGGGAATTGGATAGTACAGGTAAACTAAATAGCTTAATTTTTTGAGATAAATACCAGGAAATAGTTTTTACTAGCCTTTGAAAGCCCAACCCTGAAACGTGTAATATCTAAAAAAGTAAGTACAAAGGACAGTCTTCCAAGGTTTTTGTTTAAACTGTCTCCCTGTTGTCCATCAACTTAGGAAATACACTTGTGCCCCATCATTGTACATGTCTGAGATAAAGCACTATAACTGTGGTAAATGTCACTGTATTAGGTCAGTAGCTTAGCACTTTCAGAAAGGAGTGGACAAAAAGTACTTTGTATATTCCTGTAAGTATGGAAATAAAGTAACTCTAAACACAATTCAGACATTTTTATACTGAAGTAGGTATTAATCTTTGGGATCCTTAGAAACTCAAAGTTGTTTTTTCCTCCCCACCACGCCCCTGAGATACTTAAAGTGGTATCAGGAGGATTAGCTGCTGTTTTACATGTTGGATCTGCCAGAGATACTTGACACAGGCAGGATCAATGGCTTCATTCTTCAGGCTCAGGTTTTGGGAAGCTGCAGGCAAAAACTGGAAGTGAGAGGCAGTGGTTCTGTGCACGGTACCTCCAGTGCTCAAGAACGTTTTCTCCTGTAGAATTTGCAGTCCTACAGCACCTGTATCCTTAAATCAAAAATTCTTCCAGCTAAAGGCAATTCCCTGTCATGGTGTGTAGCCAAGACCATGCTGGTCTCACTCATGGTCAGCATATCCTGTTTAGATTTCCCTATGTAAATGTACCATCACCTCCTCTCAGTTCTCATGCTCCTTCCCTGTGCAGAACAGTGATTCTTCAAGAAGTCTTTAGATTTAAATAATCTTCTGCAGCAGAGGAGAAGGAGCGTCAGAGTAAATTGACTAATTTGATTATTGGAAATGTTTTTTACTTCTGCTCAAGTGCTTTTAAATTGAAGCAAAACATAGCCCTTCAGGTGTCCTAGAAGCTGCACAGATTATAGAATTTTAAATACTGTGTCAGAATAAGAGCATATCTTGAGATAATTCAGAATAAAGAAGCTCTTTTAATATTTTCCTCAGTGAGGTACAAGAGCTTTTGGATTCTATTTCACTTAATCATTAACTGACTAATTTAGCTTCAGCACGACTTCGGCACAAATCAGTGCAGAACTGCCTAGTGTCGCCACTCTCTTGTCCCACATTCTCACGATGCTCTATGAAACATTAGCTGTGGGTTACTTTTCTTTATGATCTCATTCACAAATATATCCTGACTGCTGGAGAGATCTTTTTTGCAAAAAATAGGCTACTGCACTGCTCTATAGCCTGCCCCACATCATGAGACAAATCTCTTTGTTTACACACCAGGTCAGCATGAGCTGCAGCAAGTCAAGGCAAAGCCCTGCATCGGGCTGATCTATCAACTGAGAATGGTGTCATGACTAAAGATAATTTTTTAAAAATAAGATTTTGTCCTTTCTCTAAGGATGTTGACTATAAAAGCAAATGGAACAAAGCACATGAAAATTGCTATTTTCAAATTAAGCTTTAAAAAGTATGGTATGTCAGGTTAGGCAGTTCAGATAATCCCCATCTGTGAGCATCCACTGGAAAGGACTACTAAGTGATCAAAATGTAACAGGAATGTTCAGGAAAGATAAGGCCATAGAAAAAAAAGCTAAATTAGTTTTTCGCATAATTTTTTAATATGGACAAACTTATGAAATAGCTTACTGCAGGTGACCTGGGAGGTCTGTCTAAAATCAAAACTCAAAGGGATGCCCTAAGTGGTTGCAGGCATCATGGAGAATGCTCACACTGCACTAGAGGTCCAGCATAAAGGCATCCCACATAGTAAAGCAGACCAAAAGACCACCAAAAATAAGACTGAGGTGGATAAAGAGCAGGAATGAGAGAATAACAAATGTAGGAAAGCAAGTCTTTGGAAAGTTCAAATTATTTCTAAATCAATTATCCAGAAAAAACCAGCACATTAACAGGCCAGACACAGCAACATGTGGCAAGGAAGAAGAGTATCAGGGCACCTTGAGAAAACAGATGGACTAATAACAACTTTCAAATACATCTGTCATGGTTTAACCCCTTCTGGCAACCAAGCCCCAAACAGCCACTCGCTCACTCCCCCACATGGTGAGACGGGAGAGAGAATGGGAAGAATAAAAGTAAGAAAACTTATGTCTTGAGATAAAAACAGTTTAATAAGTGAAATAAAATAATAATATATTAATAAATTATAATAAAAAAAACAAAACCAAAACAAAACAAAAAACCCCCAAACCAACCAACCAACCAAAAAAAAAAAAAAAAAAACCACAAAAAGGAGAAATAAATCCCAAGACAAACAAGTGATGTAAATGAAGGAAAATTTCTCACCACTGGACAGTTTTCAAGCAGTGGCCCTAAGCCAGATTTCATCCTGGTTATATGCTGATCCATATGATATGGAATATCTGTTTGGTCAGTGGATGTCAGCTGTCCCAGCAGTGTTCCGTTCTGGCTTCTTGTGCACCCCCAGCCTCCTCGCTGGCAGGGCAGCATGAGAAGTTGAAAGGCCCTTGACTTAGTGTAAACACTGCTCAGCAACAACTAAACCATCAGTGTGTTATCAACATTTTTCTCATTCTAAATCCAATACACAGCACTGTACCAGCTATTAGGAAGGAAATTAGCTCTAACTCCTCCAGAACCAGGAGGGCATCCTGAGAACCAAGGGCATCCTCAGAACCAAGAGGGCTGCCAAACTGTCCTAGGGACAATAGATGCTCGAGATACAGTAGCAATGACTAAAGAAGATTTTAGAAAAAGAAAACTTCTTTTTTAACCTTGTAGAGAAGCTTCAGGAAGTTTTCAGGACACAACTTTATAATAGAAGAGGCATGGTGAAGCATCTGTCTCAAATCCAAGTGTAAAAGGTCTTGAAACAAAATGACAGGACAGATGGTATTCATCCAAGAGTTCTAAGGAAATTCAAATGCTGAAATGGCTGAACTATGAACCATACTTTATTTTTTTTTCACTTAAAACTAACTGCCCTAGTGCTAGAGAAATTAAGGGTCATAAATATGACACTAATTTTTAGAAAGCATTCTGTGGAGATACAGGGAGCTTCAGACCAATAATGCCCATATGGCAAGTTGGTAAGAGCCACAGTACAGCCAAGAGCTGCTGGAAAAATGGATAAATAGAACTTGTGATTTCACAAGAGGAAATCCTGTTCCATAGACCTGTAAATATTCTTCAAAGAAATCTGTGAACTTGAAGGTAAAGGAGATCAGATAGTTCTGGTCTACTTGAGTTTGGTCTGGTTTACTTCCTATAAAAGAAATAAGTCCCCATTTAAGATCTTGCATGAATGAAAAGAGCTAACAGTGAAGAACTGTAAAGCCAGCCTGCAGCCTGAAGCGACAGCATAGTAAAACCAGCAGGTGAAACATGGTATTAATACAAAGTGTATTAATTGATATTTGCTCCCCCCTCACATGTAAAGGGGAAAAAGCAGGCTTAATGTTCATGTCCTAGGTAATGTGGGTAGACAATATAATACATTACATTAGTCTGGAGGAGATGCTGGAGCTGTAATAGATAACTGTGAAGATGTAATGAATGTTTGCTAGAAAAGCATGCTAGGCATTATTAGGTAAAAGAGTTAAGGACAAAACAAATATGTAGTATTGCCTTATCATCTTCCTAAAGGAATATAAAGTTTGCTTTTTTTCTTAGGTCATCTTAGAACAAAGCCTATTTACAAAGTCGGTCTTATTTTTCAAAAGCAAAACCTATGGTCTGGAAAATTCTAAATCCGCGTGTGCGCGTGCGCGCGTGTGTGTGTGTGTGTGTGTGTGTACATGTGCATGTCTTGTTTAGAACAGCTACAGACCTGGGGACTCACTGCAGTATATACAGGCTTTAGAACTCCTACAGCACAAACAAAGTTGCAAACGAGTGTGGAAAGAAAATCAGAAAAAAATGAAAAAGGAGTTTTACTTTTGATTAGCCTATGATCTATTGAACCATTTCATAAGAGGGTATCATAGCCATCTGGGATATAACACTGGTACATAATTCAGTACATATTGCTCAGAGTTGGATTATTTGCTGTGGTGGTGTCTGTCACTGATCCTGCTTCACTTGCCGTACCACTCTTAGCATACATTTATTTTTCTGTTTGTTTTCTCATTTTGACTTGTATTTCTGTCCACATAATATCTAAGTGTTTTTCCAGCAACCTCTGCATTTCCAAAATTGTTGGGTCTCTCGTATGAGCTGCATCACAACCTGTCTGCTTTTCCATGATCCCATTTGAATCCGATGTCAAGAATCCCGTAACAGAGCCCAGATGTCGAGCTTGCTGCTGCATTCTCCAATGCACAAAGCCCGCCAGGGAAACATTAAGTCTCCTAACTGTGGGATATCATGAAATTCAGACCTACCTGATCAAAAAGCTGACTCCCTACACACAAATTACTTAATTGTCACAGGCCAGCACCAGTTAATGAGTGAACCTGTATGTTGCTCTGATTATCCTGACATCCTGTGATCATCTATCCTCCTCAGCCTCAATGTTGGAGAGGCTTGCGATGTTCCAGAACGGAATATGAAGTCAATCACCAGAAAAATATTTATAGTCAGCAGATCCAGTGCTCCACCTATAAGTTGTATGGCTATTCTCAGTATTTCCTGGCCCAAACATCTAATGGTAAAATTTGTACCCATAAATCAGTTTTCCAGCAGAGCTGGAGGGATGTTTGTGTGCATAAGATCACAACATTCTAAAAGGCCTTTTCAAAAATGAACTGTTGATGATGTTATTGTCAGTGCTGCTAGCTCTAGTCAAACTGAGGCTGGCTGAACCCTGCATGGACCTAGCACTGACTACGCCTTCAGGAATTAAGACCTTAAACAAGACTTCATAATTTGCCTATATCTCACTGATTTGTCACAGCAGAAGAGTGCACTGCAGAGCCATCAAGCCTCTTCAGTAACCTTCAAACTCTTTGCGTAAATCAGATGATACATGACCAAAGTCTGTGTAGATTCAAGCAGCAGTTGGACAAATTCTGGACTATTAAATAGAAAATACCATTTCTAGTTAGAAAATGCTTGAGTTATATAATGCCAGAAGTAGGGACAATGTTAGACAAGGATCCTTGCTGCATCCTTTCACTCTGTCCCATGCTCTTTGACCACACTAATCCTTCTGACCACTGAGTGAGACAGGCTGCTGTGCTACCTGGACTTTTGATCTGATCTTCCATGTGCTTTGAAGTTCAAATGTTACATTCGGTTATTATCCTAATTCAAAACATTTTTTAGCTTGTTCATTAGAGACAAAGGGTCCTGATATTGTTGGAGAATGAACTCCATTTTTCTCATAATCATCACATGGAAGATAATGCAATACTACGGTAGGAAAAGAAAAAAAAAAGCAGGAGCGTTTCCTATTTCCAACTGGGAATGACCCACTTCAATACTACTTTATCCTCAATAGCTTTAATATCAGTAGTAACTAGACCCCACGCTGCTATAGGGTTACAGAATTGTTTTCCTCAGCAACGCCACACACCATCTTACCTTCACACACATACAGCAGGACAGACAGCTTTGCCTTCCTTTGCCAAGTTGATTAGATTGGTCTTTAGAGGTTCCTTCGCATCTTCAGGACAGGTAGGACTTCAGTGCACTCCTCAGTGCAACTGAAAGAGCAGGATGACTAGAAGTGCTTCCAGAGCTGGGCATGCTTTTTCTTCTGGTCAGCTTTTCCCAAATCTCACTTTCTTATGAACTCACAAGAATCTTTCAGAAGGCTTCTACTTTCATCCAATTCTACTTTCTTTTACAGTTTCTCCTGCCTTAGAAACAAAAATATAAAAACTGCACGAATAGCTGCCTGTTGGGCAACTGTGGTGGCCCTGAGGGCTCTGGCAAGAGGCTGTAGCCATCCTGCAGGCTCAGGCTAGTAAGACATCCATTACTGGCAGGACTCAGGGTCTCCCGTGCCTACCACAGAATGACACAGTGCTTCCCCAGTGCAACAAGATATCTGGCTGTATGGAACCACAGCTTGCAAAGGGGTGTTTTCACCCAACAGCACTCAGAAGTGACAATACCAGTCTTGATGGCTGTGGCACAGATGTCACCCACAAGTACTAATGCTGTATCCTGTGGCAGGTCTAACTCAGAGAACATGCACCCACACACACAGAAGATCCAGAGGACTTTATACTTAAAGACCCACTGCTGTTTAATGTCAGGGCTTGTTGAAAGACACTGGCCTACATTATTTTCCTTCCACAAATTTCAAGGAAAAAGGTTGTATTTTGATTCCTATTTCCACTCCAGTGCCTTCAAGTGATTCAGAGAGCCTATTCTAAACTGTGCTTTTTCATCTGAAGACTGTGGTTTAAAAACTGTCTGGGCATGTTGCCTTAGCTGACACACACTGCCACCAGCAGCTCTTTCCAGGGAAGTAAAATATCACCTCTCCATTATTTTCCCTTTCCCTCTCAGGCCCCCTGGGATGCTCAGTCAAAGGGCTGCTGATGCCATCATGCACATCTCAGGCATTAGTTTGTTTTGGTTTTATTGTGAATTAGTGCCATGCTGCTTCTCCCACCTTTCTGCTCCTTATTTGTGCAGGAGACATTACGCTTGCACAGGAAACATCATGGAGTTGTTCAAACTGTCACACCACTGGAGGCAGTTCTGCTTTCACCCTGATTGATCACGTTCATGAGAGCTGTGGGACCCACTCAGCCCTCAGCCCTGCTTTACCTGCCCTCCACTTTGGAAGGGACAGTGTTCTTGTCCCTAAAGCAATCGTATTTTTTCTCTGTGAAGCATATTAGTGAGAAAAAGTAAGGATCTAACATGCAAGCATACCTTTTTATCTTGTTGTTTGAGCAGCTCTAACTCCTCCTTACACACTTTGATGCTTGTCACCTTCATTGACCTGTTGACTGAAGAAACATGCGTTTTTCATCAGTCAGTTCAGACCCATCAGACCATCAGTTATGCCACTACCTCACTGAAGATTCTCTATCCACACTGTTGTTCAGAAAAGCCACAGAGCAGTGCAATGTGGTAAAAATCCTAAGGGTTGTGGAGATAGCTTAGTTTTAGTTTTACCAGGACCCATATTACATGGTAATGGAGAATACTTCATTTGTTTCTCCATGTAAAAAATTGATTAGGTTTTTAAGATTTTAAAAAACAAAGGTTACTAATCATTACCTGTGTCACTGAGATGTATAATCCACAAAAGCACCTCTTCCCACTTTGCTGGGATCCATACCAGTGACCACAGCTGAGGATGTGATGAGGGAGGCAGCACACAACAATACACATGCTTGTGGCAGCAGAGTGTGAGGGAAGATGACCAGAAGCTCCCCACAGTGAAAGGAGGGCCAAAGTGGTATCAAGCTTCAGGAGTTATGCACAGTTAATGTTTTGGGGTTTTTTAAACCCCAAGGGAGCCAAAATCACCTGCATTTTTGATAGCCTATCACTTTTTCTCCCTAGACTCATTTAATGTAGAAAATCCTCTTATGTAGTGCCAGCCAAGCTACACAACTTACTATTCCAACATTACAGGAGTTCAGAGGAGGGTTGCAGGGTATGTAAAGTCAACAACCAGATGATTAAATGCTGGCAACTAGTTCTGATGTTTACAGAAAGTACATATTACCCTGGAAGATAACCACTAACAATTCTAAAGGATTATTCTCATAAAAGTAAGCAAGATAAGATTTCAGAACACAAGTCATAGTATTCCCATGCTTCTTATATCGAGGAAAACAACAAAGAGAAAGACAAACACTGCCAATCTGTTTTTCCTCGAGTAGTTGGTTTTTTTCACCTATTACAGTTGATGGATCCAAGCTCACCAGCAGGAAACAAACAATAAATGCTTTTACAGAAACAAACTTTGTGTTCAATGGCGTAGATGATTTCTTCTTCATATTCTTAAATTCCCCTTATTATTACTTTGCTTCCACGGATCTTGCTCAATTTGATCTTTTTTAATGTAAAAAGAAAATTGATACACAGCAAAATCTACCAAAGCACTTTTTGTGTTTTTATAGGCAGTGGTATTTTTTGCTGTTTCTTGTGGGAAAGTTCACAGATGAGAGGTAAGCATAAAACTTTTACACCTCTGGCATGGTGTGATAGATCGCAAGCTTCTTGATCTAGTTTCAGAGCTGTAAGTTGATAATTTTTGGCTTTAAGGACTGCAATTTGGAAGCAAATGGTATGGAGGAAGCAGACAGTAGTAAAGGAGAGTGACTAGCATTAGGGAAAAAGAATGCACTAATTCTCGGATGCCACCAGTGGGAATAGCATCTTTGGTACTGCCCAAGGTGTGCTGTAGGTTCTCCTGGTGCTAGGATCTCTGGTAATGAAGAAGGATGTCCCCTCCTTCCTGTCAGTCTCTGTTTTCAGAGCCTTTCGAAACCTGAATACATGAAAATGCACTGACAGATATGGCTGGGAAGCAAGAACCGCATCTGTAAAAAAGCCCCATAGATATCAGTATTTAGGTTCGCTCTTAGGCCAGAACTTGTGTCTTTTCATGTCCCAATTTAATTGCACACTCTTTTGCTAAAGAAACTTCTCAGGAAAAAATAAAGTTTGATTGGCAGAAACATAAATAGACCAAGACAAAATATAGTCAAAACACTACAAACCAGTCCTGATGCTTGGTTCTACTTTAGAAATAATTCTCAGGTTCATTTTCTATGAGCATATTAAATCTACCTAATTAGATCAGGGCAGGTGATATGAAAATCCAAATATGTCTATGTGACAGCTCTCAGTGAGAATTCTTCATTTCACTGAAAAAAAATCTGAGTCCCCACAGATGCGACAAAAGGTACCTATATAAAAATTAAAATAAACCACTTTTAATATTTGTAAGTTTGTAACATTGAAGTTGTCTAGATTTTGAGATACGGGGTTTCTATAAAGAAAATAATTGATTTTTACTCTGTAAAAGTATAGTAAACTGAAAAATTCAAATATTTTATTTACTTCACCTAAAAAACAAGCAACCCATGAGTAAGATATACACAAGTTTCCCAGATTTATCCCTAATAAATTTTTTTCAGATTTATACAATTTCTACAGAAACATACAGTGTATCAAAATCTGCATAAATCAAATTTATAAAATATGTAGAAATGCATAGTGATATTATCATCAATTTACAAAGCAAGAATATGGGAATTATTTTTTTCCAAGACGGCTATAGTAGGAAAAAGTCATTACAGCAACAGCTTCTTATGATCTTATGGTTTTTTTTGTAAGGTTTCAGTCTCACATACAGATTCATATTCACATACAGCATCAGCTTTCAATGAATTGCACATAATACCCATTTAAAATGCACACCCGCACAATTTATGTGCCACCATTCTTTCTCTTATGCATAGTTGTATGATTAAATTAATCTACCCAACACACAAATGGAGTCAGTTTTCATACACACAATTAACAAGTACCGTCACACAACCTTATTTTCCTTTTTTTTTCCAGTTTCTCCCTCCTTTATTTTCTATTTTTTCATAGCTCTGAAAGGATAGATGAGAAGTTTAAAGAAACTAGGAAAGAACCCAGACTAATAGATCAGTGCAGACAGCCCTATAAAGATCAAACTCTGTCACCAAATATGATACATAACCCTTGTTAACATCAATGGAAGCTGCATGCAGTGCTATTCTAGACTTCAGGGAAGCATTTAGTCATACTTAATTGTGTGACATGTTATAGGGATAACTGTTATAAATTCAGTACACTGATGTCAACATTTAAGTCTCAAAATCTGGACAAAGGAAGTGAGGATAAGTCATTTCTCCTCCACCTCTCTATTCATTCAGAGTAAATATTTATACTCCTAAGGGAGTTTTCATCAACTCCTTTCCAGAATATTTTAAGAAACAACTTCTTCACATTCTTCTTGTACACTATAGCACCAAACAGTTGTTTTTGTGTTTGTAATCCCTCTGGAGAAGTTGCAAATGACAAAAATAAGAAGAAAATTAGTATGAATAAATGTGGTTTCAGGATTTCCATTTCTTTTTTCGAATCTAAATCTGGCATCCAAACTGGTTGATAGATGTCTTTGGAATGAATTACGCAGATGTGTTAAAAGCTGGATGCTTTTTCCTAATTAAAAGTTTTAGTCCACCTCTAAGTGATTTCCATTCAAAATAACAATATAAATGAAGCATTTGATTATTTCCAAGTTTTACATAATTGTGCAGCTTTTTTTTTTGTTTATTTTAAATATTTTTATGTAAGGCATGGTTTAAACAAGCAAGTTAGTGCTTATAAATTCTAAACTGGAATTGTGAGGGTGCTTACCTCCATTAAAATGTACCACATTAGCACTAAACTTGACACTCTTCCTTCCACCTTACAAAGCATTCAGTCGAAGTAGAGCAGCCAAACTGGCAATAGGAATTTGTCTTTGCTAACACAGTAATTACATAGGGTGGTACAGTTGGTCCCTACCCCTGGTGACAGCTCAGAAAAATCCATTGTATAATTTTCAACAAATGCTTTTCTTGTGAAAGAGAGAAAGGAAAGAGGCACTAAATATGTTGAAATTCATCTTCCAAAAAAGCAGCATGACTGTGAGAGAAGGCCACCCTGGCTAATAACCTGTGGCAGTGCTTAGTAAGATGTAAAATTAAATAAAAATATACAACAGGTTGATAATCACCAAGTTCTATGAAAATCTGGTTACTCCAACCTTTTCAAGTGTGTGTAAAAAAACTGCCTTCAGACCCCTGAGTGTAATCCCAAAGAAGACGACAACGCTTTTAACTATGTTCCTATGAAACATAGCTAACAGCACATTAATTTACCAACATCTTAAAACAAAAAGATGTAAACATCTACAGAGTTTAAGGTAAAGCAGTTTGTAAACATTAACTGCGGATGATAATGTTATTGTAATAATCACAGTTCCTCTATGTCCTTCATCCAAGCCAGGAGGCTCACAGCTGTACAAAGTTAATAACTGCAGCAGTTTTCAGGCTATTTTCAGTCCTATACAAACGAATGTGTCAGTAGGTAGTTTTGTCTGTCTACACACTAAGAATGTTGTTCATTTCCCATTTTTGTGTTGCTTTACTGGAGTCACACTCTGAAATGAAAACTTGATGGAGGACTTCGGAGCGATCCAAGCACTTCCCTGACGGAATGTGAGTAAATCTGTGCAGATTCTGAAAAACAAAACCATCAGGAAAATCTGTTGGGTTTCTGTGTTGGGTTTATTTTTGTTTGGTTTGGGTTTTTTTTTACATTTTCTTTGAAACTGCAATATAACTATTTACAAAACCAGGTTTCAGGGTTCCAGAACAGATCAGTTCTATAGTCATTTTACCATTTGTTACAACTAGTAACATAGCCTTCCTTGCCTTCTTTGGTTCATGTAGGTCCACTTGAGATGCCTCCTGTTTCTCTTAGGCAACAAACTGCTAAGAAAATGAGCAAAACTGTATCTAAAATGCTTCTAGCCTTTTCATCCATCCTGTAACCAAAACGAAAGATTAATTTTTGAGGTCAGCTCTATGAGGATTTGGCTGGGCAGATCCTCCTCTAGTTAGCCCTCACAGAATGCAACTGCACAACAACAATATTAACAACACAGGGGGGAAAAAGTACTAACTTGTCTCCCTGTTTGGCTGGCAGCAGGAAGGGTAGAGAGTATTAAGATTTAAGTCTGGCTTCTGGAGCAACAGGAAGTTGCCTAAGAAACTGCAAACCTATTGTGCCAGGCACATTCAGGCTGACTCAGGGACATTTGACTCCTTCCACACCCCTGCGCTCCCTTGCTCAAGTGTCCTGCATTTGCAAAGTGGCCTGTGGTTCCCCTCCTGCTTGCTGACCCGCTGTGCCAGACGCAGCCCTGACTCACTCACTGATTGCATCTAGTGTGGAGGGGAAGGGAGCAGAAGCAGAAGCCCATGGCACTGCAGCTGGGCCAAGTGTGCCCATGCCCCCGGACACGAGGACCCTCTCTGCCACCCCCCCACACAGGTGCATGGCCAAATGTTGATTCATACTTGCCCCTTCTGTGTGGCCAGCATGGGGATCCTCTACTTGGAGAGGTAAATGGATGTCTGAACAGAAGCAACAGGCAGACCACTGCCAGCCCTGTTCTTGATGCTTGCTTATGGGCACTGAAGCCCTGTTACTGCTCAGCGCTCAAGCAGCACACGTTACACCCACCAAACTGGCACACAAGCTTTCATTCCAGAACCAACCAACCAACCAGATAAAATCTCCCAGCAGCTTTCATTTACACAAGGCTACAACATTTTTCAGCAGTTTGTAAGCATTTCATTCCTTACATCTTCCTCATTAGAAGAAATGGTCATACTCTTTGTACTGCACAGCAGAGCGTGCCAAATGTCTACTATTTGCTTGGTTACACATCCTTGGTGGTCCTTTCACTCTCACCCTCCCTTATTTTTCCTTTTAGAAGCCAGTCAGTGTTTTGTTCTACAGCTCAGACCGTGCCTACTGGGCTTCCTTATAACTTGTGGTAATAAGCAAACAATTACACAACTTGGTACCAGTGTAGAGAAAATGGATCTTCTTGAATAAAAGAAATGCTTAGAGAGAAGCCAAGTAACATGCTGGGATGCAGTAGAATGGCTGGAGTGTGAACAACTGCTATGTATTATTCCAGTATTAAAACCAAAGTCATCAGGCACTGAAACACCGCTTATTGATTTTTACATTTCAGATTTAAAGAATTTTGTCTGTCTATATGGCATAAAAAACCTCATCTGGGTGGAAATGGCATTACAATGCCTGGTATTTCCTAGCTATATGCAAACACTAGAAAGAGTGAAGTGACTTAAAGGATAGCAAACAGTTTTCCCTGCACCCAACAGTGCTTGCACGTTTAAACAACAATCCAGATAACCAGCTAACAAATTAATAAATATGCAATATGCTAGACAGACTGAAGAAAAGTTGACACAGAATAGTTTCTTAGATACAGAACCAAGTTATGTGTGGCTATATCCAGGGATAATGTCACCCTTAGACTATTCAGTCTAATTTTTTTAAGTGACAAACAGAAGTGGAACCTCAGACTTTTTTTAAAGTAACACTTACAAAACTACTATGAAGAGAACTCACAGATGTAGTGAATAAATAGACTGTAGCAGCCTCCACATGTATATCAGCTAACATTCCAAGTCCTTATTAAAAATTTATAGATTTTGCAATAGCATTATAACAGCACCACAACCAGAATTAACAACAGAGCATATTATTGTTATTAGAGAATGGCTAATGAACAGGAAAAAGAAATACTGAAGAAGACAACACAGAAACGCAGAGTATGTTACATTTACCTACTCCTATGGAGGCTTAAAAATACCTTCTGTCTTTAAACAGAGAAACACTTCAATTTAGACTACCCAAAATTAGACCTAATACTGACCCTAGCTGCTAAATGCACTCCAGCATTTAAGCAGTCTTCTCACAGCATACATGGGATAAAGAAACTTTCTTGATAGAAAGCATGCAAGCAGAGAAGGTGATGGCACTAAAACTTTTTATAAAGTTTGTCATTGGTAGTGGACATACTCTTTTCTTCCTCTGAGACAAGTGCTCATTCCTAACATACCCACGGCAGCACAAGTTTCCTCATGAGATTTTCCTTAAAGATTCTGCTACAGAAGAGAGCAACTAGAACCGCTAATCAAAAGCGTCTTTCCCTAGAGGAAGTTTTTCTGGCAAGCATGTATTTCCAAAAACATACCATTAAAATTTACTCTACTTGATTCAGTTACCCTTGTCATAGATCTTTAATTTTAGATATACATAAAATAATTTTAAAAGGTGCAAAAAACAGGATGAAATCTAAAAATTTGTTTTCTTCTATATATCTGTTGCATACCTTGAAGAATTGCCAATCCTTGTATTCATTCTGATTACAGTGTGTAATCATAACTTTGGATCCATCTGGTCCTTTAGTTAAACACTGATCATACTGCATGAGTTGATTAGCTTCGTTGATTCGGAAAAGCTAACAGAAAAAAGAAGCCATTTTTTTAACAGTTGTCTCAAGGAGTATTCTAGAAACACTGAAAATGCAAGGAAACTGCTACATTCGAAATAGTGTCTGGTTTTATTACACCTGTCTTTCAGGAGGGTTCTTTATTTTACACAATGTAACACACTTTTACTATCACAACAGTAAATTTCATGGATAACTTTCCTGTAGGATTTAGAAGGCTAAGAAACTTAACCAGTAAAACAAAAATAGTAAAGGGATTCCTATTGGGGAGTCTTCTGAAAGTGTTTGATTAAAAACTTTTGTATGATTTGATGGCCAAACAGTCCACTGTCTTTGTAAAAGTCTGGTAGAAAGTCCTTGGTCCTGGACAGTAATTTCATGTGAAGACAGTAAAACTTTGGCATTTTACCCATGGAGGAAATCAAACCAATGCATCTAGATACAAAAAGATTATCTTACCTACTTCTTATAAAATAATTATTACAGGAGGGTTTGGGTATCATATCATATGATAACATATCATAGTTTAGGGAACCTTTTCATTAAATATCAAAATAAAAGAGACATTTCCAGGGCTACTAAGAGCTAACCCACATATGATTTGTAAAAACATCATCCTGCATGTGATTTCATGACTGTCATCACAAAACTGCCTGGTTTAAGTTTACAATGGCTTAAATAAGGACTTTAAATTCTGAAAAAATTTTCAACCAAAAAAAGAAGATGTAGATACAGAACAGCAGGTTTGTATGGTAGTGTGAAGGTTTGTGAAGACACAGGTCAAATACAAGAGAAGCTTGGGTTGCAATCATCTAATAGTAATTATGCTCTGTCAATTAATTTGTAAATGGAGCAGACAAATTTCTATTCAATTTCTTCTCTCATGTGGTAGAAGATGAGTTATTGCACAGAAGTGTTTTATACTTCCATTAGAGCAAAACAACTTTGTGAAATAATTGAGCCAGAGTGAATAAAGGGGTTATCCTGAAGGATAAATTATTAAGTGAAGATAAGTGATGAATCAGCAGCAATGCTAAGAGCTGTAGTTATTCTAATGCAATGATATGATTGTTTCCTCATGCTCAGGAGAAGAGACTAAGAATTTGCCTTCAGTTTTGCACCATAATGTTTGAAATGGTATTTTCAGATTGCTGTACTTCAGCAATGTAAGTACCCTTAAGGAAAACCCTAACTCCCATCTTTATAGCTTGCACCTAAGTGACTTTATGTACAGGCTTAACAGAAAACCAGCCTGTTACCAATCCACAGCAATTAATTCACATTCAGACTTGCCTCCAACCTCCTTACCTGATTTCCTCCCATTCTGTGGCATGGGCCAAGCTCAATGAAGCCACCGTTGGTGTGCCCCATGCTGTCGATGCAGTAAGAGGTTTCAAAGCCTCTAATCTGGAAAAGAGATTTTGCACTCTAAGTTACTCCCTAGGAAAAAATAAGTAAGTGACAAGGAGTTCAGAAAATTCCCATTTACTTTTCAAACCAGAAACAGGTATCTGACAGAGAGAGATGAGACAAACCTGTGTATGAAATTTAAATACTGATGCTAACCATTCTGGAAGATGGAGCTTCAAGCTGCCCGTGCTAATTTGCAGGTTCTTATGTGAGTTGGAGTACACTGATAAAGTTAGAGTTGCAGAGCTTAGTTCCAAATTAATAGCACCAAAATATCAAGTATTTTAATTTACTCCGTCTCTTATCAGAGCATGTTCCATCTCCCACATCTTCATATATAAAGTAGGAGCTCAGCTAAGTTGCTCTCTCTCATCTTGTGGATGAAGAGAAGTGGGATGCAGAGAAGTTATGCAGAGCAGCTGTTACCCACAGCCAGGCAAAGCCCACTGGCCCTGCTGCTCAGATGTACCTTCTGCAGCAGCAATTACACAGGGAAAAAAAAAAAAGAAATAAAATTGAAAAGGGGCAGGCACAGACACAGGAATAAAGAACAAAAGTCCTGCCATAAAGCATGCCTCAACTGCTGATTCTCACTCCCTTCTCAGAAGGGCCAACAAGCAGATTTACCATGACTTTATGACACAAATAACATTTTTCCCAGATCTACTTTCTTTGCCAGAGCCTCTTTCCTCTTCATAATGGTACAGAAAGTCTGGAGGACTGGGCTTAGACCTGACTTCCAGAGAGCGTTAGGGAAGATGAACCCCTTTCATCTCTTATGGTTTGGAAATGCAATCAGTGTGGTGTTACAAAAAGGGAGGGGGGGGAAGGAGGGATTTATCAGATGTAGGATAACTAGCAGCCTGTGGAAACAAGGATTTACAGAAAAGTGCTCGAATCTTGCTCTGAGAAAAAGCCTGGTACCTTGCCCTGAGGAATGCAGGGTTTATGTTTTTAAGAATTAACTAAGATGGAGTTTGGTACCATGTTTTGACAAAGATGCCCTATTCTGTTGAGACAGCTTGTTCTGTCTTGCTGACCATACTGAAGTAAAAGATAGAAGAGGTGTCCTTTGAACAACCTAGCGATAAGATAGGCATTTGGGGGGGGAGGCAAAAGGACCATAGGTCAGAAAATTTTGCAAACTCCTAACATGTAGTCAGCAAAACAGAAGAAAGTTGAGAAGTGCATCAGAGGATGAGAAGCAAAACGACCCCCGATGAGGCTGAAGAAGCGATAACGACCCCCCCAGATTCCTCCCCAAAAGAGATTCCAGGAGACTCCACCTCAAGCTCCACCCAAACTCTGTCTATTATGAATATGATAATTACATGTTGAAACCTAATGAATATGTATGGCAAGATGTTGCAACACCTCACAAAAACTGTATAAAGACCCTGACTTCTCACTCAAACTTTAGAGCTACTTTGTCCAATGTGAATCAGGAGCTCTCCAACGTTGTATGCAATAAATACCTTTGCTGTTTAAAGACACAAATTTGTCTCTAAGCAGTTTTTCAGTGCTGTTTTGGCATCACTGTGAAGAAGAGCTGAAGAAAACTTCAGAGAAGTCTCTGAACTTAGAACTTTCCTGTTGTTTCACCAGACCTGCTCGCTTTTACCAGAGTTGATTTCCCGCAAGGTCACCATTATTATTTTATTCTCTTCAGATGCTTTCACCTCGGTGATTACTATTATACAATGTGCCTTCATAACCCTTTATGTGGATTCAAAAGAAGGTCTAAGGCTAATATAAGTAGCTGATGCTTTGTGCTAGCTTTCAGGTAAGAAATCAAGGTAGTATTGTTCACCTGGTCCTTCAGATAAAAGATTATTTATTTGTACCAACTTTCACCATGCACACTCTCTGTATCGCTAACTCTTCTGAGAAATTAGAGATGACACTTCTTTAGCCATAAGAAACAGCACAGATCTGTACTTTCTAATCCACTTCTCAAGTTACAAAAATAGGTTCATCATATTCTGGGCAAGAAGAAATTAGGTGGGACACAGGAGTTCTTTTCAGCTAGCAAGATTTTCTGATTTTGCCTCAACAATCTGCAAAAGTGAAATTAATAGGAGAGACAGGGCAAGGGTGGAACCAACTGCAGAGAGGAAAAAAAACCTAAAAGCAGGCAGGGAACCTGTAGTAAGTGCTCTCCAAGGTGTGGGCTAAATGCCAGAATGAGACAGGCAGGGTTCAGTGAGGTGTCCTGCATTCACCTGGTGATATACTACCTCTCTCTGCCAACTACCTGAAAATGGCACATTTATAACCACTTTCTTAATTTATTGAAGTCATACTTACATACAGTAATGCTGGAAATGATAGTTACAGATCCATATCAAATTATTACATGCAGATAAGGGATTCACTGAGGCTGTAACTGTATGAGTACACCCCAGCCTAGCAAATGTGGGCAGAATGTACTCCACCTGGATTTCACAGTCTGTTCTCTAGGCCTTTCCAGAAAAATATTTTCACCTATTAATCTTCACCAATACTCCTACATGCAGGATTCACATTTTTTCTTTTGAGAAAACCTAAATTCCAATTATGGAAAGAAGAACTTTACATATAACTGAAGACAGGGCTAGGCATAAATCATTCATCAATGACCTGTTGACCTAATTAAAAAATCACACTTGTGAAAGTAGATATAATTTTTTCCTGGGGTTATATTTCTATAGCTCTCTGGTTAGTACCATATAGCTTAGTACAGCGGTAATCAAACAG
This sequence comes from Platyrinchus mystaceus, assembly GCA_035041135.1. NCBI lineage: Eukaryota > Metazoa > Chordata > Aves > Passeriformes > Tyrannidae > Platyrinchus > Platyrinchus mystaceus. The sequence continues at coordinate 36,577,160 of JAWWLV010000144.1, read as the reverse complement.
CTTGTTCACAGAGTGATGTCAAGTAACAATTGCTTCCTTTTGAATTCCCAACTTTTAAAAGAACCCTAAAATACACAGAGGTTATGTGCTGTACTTACCTCTCCCCAGTCCACGTTTTTAGGTGGTAAGGGATAATATGAAGTTATATCATATGCTATTTCTTCCATAAACCACTTAAAACTTTTGCAGTTGTGATCTTCACGGAATTTTTTCAGCTCAGATATATCTCCGTAGGGTAGTGCTTTTGTCTCCGGCCGACTGGCATAGAAGTAATCTTTGTACTCGTCCCACCACACCTCTACAACTCTGACATAGTTCTGTGAAGAACAAAGACACTGCTGTGACCTCAAAGCACATGCAACAGGTCAGGCACAGCTCCATGTTAATAACTGAAATTTAAGGATTTATCCTCTTAAAAAGTAACAGTTTGAAATTATTATATAGCACTAATAAACTGTTACCGTCAGTAGATTATACAAGATGCATGAATATTATTTTCAAATTGCTGTTTAGGATTGAAGCCAGCAAATTAAACTAGGTTGCTTAATGAGAGTGCAAAGTCTTTTTCTAAGGCTAGAAAATGTTTATTTGAAATAAAGCCTTTTCAGTTTTGTGTGCAATAACATGTTGCATTCATTTGCTGTTACCAGAATTTCAATTCAGGCTTTCTATTCACCTTCTACAGTTTTAATACAGAGAATGATACATGTTAGTCTGCTAATGGGGAAAAAATTCAGTCTTAAATGGGTCAGGTATTTGGAGAAGGGGGAGAATTTGATAGCTCACTTGGTAAACAAGCCTCTCTCTCACATCTTTCTTCTCATTCTCTTTGTTGGTTCCTACCTCTACATTACCTACACACGTCCTAGATGCGCACCTTACTTTGTACAATTCTTTAGCATTGATGACCTGGGGTTAAAACAGTCTCAACAGATTTGACTAAAGGCACAAATTATTGTGACTTTAACCCACATCCAGCAAAAATTGAACAAAGCTATAAAAAAAGTACACTTACTATGGGGGATAGGAGGGTACCTGAAGAGGGAAAAAGCTATTTCTACATCTTGCCTTGGACAGAGAAGCAACTTAATATTTAAAAACACTCAGCAGTGTTTTGTTGCATTCAGTAAGCAGACCAGCAGACTAGTGTAAGGTGTTTATGTATGCAGTAAATATTTCTTTTCAGGTTTTCGGAAGATTGAAATGGTTTTTATAATTTCTGACAAGGCAAAGACATATCTTGCCTGCATTGAGCAATGAAGCTATCATTTGCTATCCTGCCACCCACTGCTCTGTTCCTACTCCCAGATGTGTCCCCCATCCTCCCTTATACTGGTCCTAGTCCTTGTTTCATCAAAATGTTAATCAATTCACATTACTAATAAGAGATGGGTTTTTCTGGGTGGGAGGGGTTGTGCCAGGTTAGTTTTCTAGCATTATGCTAGGCTGGGACATTCCCTTTTCAACTAACTGCTATTGGCTCAAGCCATACTCTATAACCCTACCAGTAGTCATTGTCAAAGGCAATGTTTTGGAAGGTTGCTCTGGGATTGGAATTTACAAGGAACTGTGTCTTTGGCAATGGGATTTACCAATGCCAAAATAGTACACAAGAAAAAGCTTAAACTAGGCTATAGCAAATCTTAGCAGAAGGGTTGCCTCTCTTCCTGATGGTAGATGCAAACTGATAGGGAAAAGTTTTTCTTGATTCAAATTATCTCTTCAGATATAGACAGCTGGCTCACTCAGCTTTCTTGAGGTGATGTCTCATTTTAATCTCACAGCTTCAGTAACATTTCTAGAACCTGCAAGGTACCTGAAAAGTTACCAAACTTTACGGTGAAATGCAAAGCATACCGTTTTCTCAGGTGTCATTTACTGCTTTTTAACTAACAAATGCACTCACAAAAGTCTGAGAGATGCTAGATTACAGAATTTGCTAACTCAGCCTAGGATCACACCCTATCAAGATAAAGGGCGATTTCGAACCCATGATCATCATCTCCAGGAGTGTGCTATAGTTACTGGAGCTGTTCATACATAGTTGAGAACAGCCCAGAAAAGGCTTGAAGAGCTGACATTAATATGAAATGTGATTTGTACCTCAAAGATGGTGGGGGAAGGCTTTAGAGCAAGAACATGGGTTCCAGGAATTTCTACCCTTAATAACTGTGGGATTAACACAAAGATTTTTCTCCCATGAGAATGACCGTCTTAGCTTTAGATATTAAATAGCTTTGATGAAGTGCTTTCTAGATTATTACTGATAATTTCAGCAGATTTATCTAAAACTGTTCTTATCTGAAATAAAAACTACCTTCAAGGTTATATCAAAACTGTACCTTTAATGTAGGAGAAGACCCAACATACACAGGGGGTGGATTTCCTTGCCAGCCCTGGAGACGATAGATGTGTCCAACACGAGAACAGGGAACAAAGAGCAGTTTTCCCCCACACTGCCATATCTACAAGTTAAAGCATAGGTATTATTAATATATATGCATAGGAATTTAAGACAGATAATAAATTCTGGAAGAAATGTCAGCTACTTTTCTTACTATATCGACTGTGATATATTTACATATTTTTTGCTTCATTTGTTAGCATAAAGAAAATAGGTCTCTGAAATGAAAGGCTGCACTGAATACATCTTCAACTCAGCCATGAAGCTACTCAACTAAAATATTTTGTAAAAAAGCTTTTTAAAAAGTTGGCCATCTCATTCCATTAGTATTTTAAAACAACAGTAACAAATGAGTGCACAAAATCTGGAACTGGGTAATTTTTATTATGACGGAATAAATGATATCTTGATTTCATTTACCTCACAAGCCATCACTAAAGTGGGTTTTGGTTAGATGCCCATTCACATTAAAGTTTTTCTTAATAAAGACTAGTAGGAGATAAGGACATCTTAGGTAACCCATTGCTCCAAATAGAAACAGATTTTTCCTTAACTATAGTAGCTGAAAATAAAAAATGGATAAAATATATTACCATTCTGAAATTCCCCCTCTCCCACACATCTTTGGATAATCCCTTTAAGGGAAAAAGAAAACATACCTTAATCTGAATTTAGTTGCTTATAGTTTGCACAAGTTTAATTGTAGCATCAAATCCAAACTCAAGTCAATTTTGGGGATGTTCCAAATTAGTCCAAATTCCAGATTAAAAATGTGACTCACCAGTATTAGGAAAAATGGGAAGAATAGTTTACTTTCTTCATTGCATCATGATATTAATTTTCTTAATTTTCATCAAAAAACCTCCTCAGATATGCAAGGCCATTCATAACATTTGCTATCTAGGAGCCAGCACACAAGACTGATAAATGCTTAGTTCTTCTGAAGATTGGTTGTGATCGATGTGAAACAAATTTGGAGGTCTCTACGTAATAAGCATTTCAATTACAAAACTACTGTATGTAATTTCAATCATGATTTTGCTCTAAGCAAGATGGAGAATTATATGGATAAATACCCCATGTATGTAACATCCTCAATAACTACCTTTTGCATATGGATTTACAGCTGAGCAAGTGCACTCAGAGCTTTCCTCTAAATCAAGAAGAGCAAGTGTAGCTAGAGGAGCTCTGAATGTACTTTTAGTAAAATTCAACTACGATTTCTCAGATTGCTGCTGAGGATATCAGACATCTCCACTTTTGTTTGTTAATTGGGACAGATTCCTGCTGTCTGCCACTTGTGTCATTATGAATACTGAAGCTACAAGAAGCTAATGATGATAATCTTACATTTCCTGCAAACTGAAGAGCATGCATATGCCTAGGAGTGAAAATAAAATCCTCCACAGTGATTACGAATTACGTAGTTAGCGTTTCAGTTATTAAGACTTCTCCTGTAAAGAAGTTCTTGAAATTCTGAAAAGTATATGAGATGATTTTTCACTCACAAAAATGGTAGGGAGGAGGCAGATTACTTTTTGTTGTATCATTATATACTTAACAGGCGCACATGCATAAGCTGAGCGCTACTTGTTCTCTATCACTGCTTTCGATTAGTAACAGCATTTTTCTATACTCACTATGAGAACACTCAGTTTCCCCCCATCAAATTTGACAGTGTGCTTTCACATTAGATATTTGAGGGGGGGGGTTGCAATCCCAAACCATTAATAATATCTAGATTACGCATCATTTGTGTCTCAGCACTAGGCCACCTCTCTGAACACTTCTGTCCCAAAGCCCATAAGTAAACACTGAGGAGACACATCTCTGACACAATATCTCCTCACAACAAAACCTTCTGGGCTTCATGCGGCAGAGGTAGGTCTGCCTGAACTCCAAACAGAAGTATTTGCAGAAAAAAAAAATCTATTAAATTGAATTAAGTTTCAAATACTGATGTTACCTTGTAAGAAATTTCAAAATTTTCACCACCCCAGATTTGAAGCCCTGGATCATAGAGACCCAGTTCAAAGAAGAAATCACGTTCAATGGCAAACAATCCACCAGCCATTGCAGGGGATCTGAAAGAGAAAGACAGTGTAACTCCTTCTGCCAAAAGTCTCTCTTTCAGAGAAAGCAATAGTTAAGGAAGCAATTCGCAGTTAATATATAGTAAAGATCAGGTAAATGGCAATACACTGAAAAATCATGAAGCTTTGTCACCAGATTGCAGCAATTTTTTGAAGTGACATCTATATAATTTTTACTGAAGTCACAGTTTTTATTATGTTGTCGGTTTTCTTCTAAAATTAATTTATTTAATTAATGAATTTGATGATACAAAATTTTGCTCCAAATTATTCATTCAGCCAGTCAGTATGCTTCTATTAATATAATTTTTTTAAAAAAAGAGATAAGAATCAGTGTCATGAGATGTTTCTCTCTTAAAAGTTGTTCAAGTTTTTGAGATAACATATGAGACTGCAAAGCAGACTTAGGCTTATGTTCTGAGGAGCTGCCACATTGAAATATATTGTCTATTAAACAAGCAACAGAGTTTTTCCAGCTGAATGATATCTTTCTTATCTTCTTCCTCTAGCTCTTTTTCTACTACTGCCATAGGAGACACTTTACATTATAATCAGTAAAATTTTTAAGAGGGTGTGGATAAAGTTGTACAAGGTTTCCATTTTGGTTTAGTCTTTTTATTTTCTTCTTTTCTTTTGCCTTTAATGGCTTTGTAAATCCCTTCCCATATGGAAAGATTCAATTAGCAAGTTTTAATGTGTCAAAAAGATGCTGTGGTTTGGATTAGAGCATGTGCTGGTTTTGGCTGGGGTAGAGTTAATTTTCTTCACAGTGGCTGGTATGGGGCTATATTTTGGATTTATGCTGAACACAGTGTTGATAATATAGAGATGTTTTTGTTACTGCTGAGCAGTGCTTACATAGAGACAAGGCCTTTTCTGCTTCTCATACTGCCACATTGGCAAGGAAGTTGGGGATGCATAGGGGGCTGGGAGGAGACACAGCCAGTACAGGTGACCGACCTCAACTGACCCATGGGATATTCCATACTATATGACATCATGCTCAACCTATAAAACTGGGGGGAAGAAGGGAGAGTGTTTGGAGTGATGGTGTTTGTCTTCCCAAGTAACTGCTATACGTGATGGGGCTCTGATCTCCTGGGGACAGCTGAACATTTGCCTGCTCATGGGAAGCAGTGAATTAATTTCTTGTTTTGCTTTGCTTGTGTGTGTGGCTTTTGCTTTCCCTATTAAACTGTTTTTATCTCAATTCATGAGTTTTCTAACTTTGACCCTTCGGATTCTTTCCCTGATCCTACTGGTGGGAGCATGAGCAAGCAGCTGCATGGTGCTTGGTTGCTGGCTGGGGTTAAACTACGACAGAGCGTTTTTGCAGAACAGCTCTAAGCAAAATTCTTTGGTAGCTTGCTCACACTGAAATAGAGAGTAGGATATGTTAAGCCATTTCCAGTGCACACAGCAAGCATTTTTCACCTAAGGATCAATAAATACATAAAAACCCTAACGTATACAACCTGGAGTCCTTAGTAAGTTGTCAATTAAAAAAAAAAAAAGGTAAGGATAAAGTGAATTCTGACTTCAAATGATCTGCAGTGCTGAAAGGAGGATTCGAGAGTCCAGATCACCCTGGTGAGCCAAATAAAACACAAATGAAATACTCCTGCATCACCAAATTATTGAGATGGGTCATTTCTAGCACTACTCATCCACTTCTAGCACTATTCACAGTCTCTTAATTCTATTAGATTTCTAGCTTAGTGGTGCTCCTTTTAACAGCAATGTTAATGCATTTCCATTCTACACATAAATGTCTGGAGAACTGCTTAAGAAAAAGTAACCCGTAGGGTTAACATATACCCCTCTCTGCATAGCAGAAACAAGGCAACAGAAACAGAGCCACTGACTGTAAGTATAACGATTATCAGTTTAGTTGCTGTCCAAATCAGCTGATCAGATTTCAAGTTACTGCTGAATGTCCCTTTCTACTTGCTGCCTATTGTATTTTCCTCCAACACTGCTTTTGTATCCCAGTGGTTCAAAGGGTAGGAAACCAGCAGGCAGAGCAGGGGGAAGCACGTTGCACAGCACAGCCCTGTGGCTTTCCTGCACTTTTGGTTTTCCTCAGCACCATAAAGACTTGGCAAAGTGCAGAGGCCTCAGATACTGAAGTTTCAGTCTGGGCCTCCAACGTGCTGTCAAAGTGTGTTAAAGAACACAGTAAAATCTACATACACTCAGTAGTTTACTTTATAGGATATGAAGAGGTAAGCATAATGTTACTGAAAGAAGCATTCAGTCCTAGGGCAATTCTCACATTACAAAAGGTTTGTCTCTGTGCTTTAGGTTGTTGAGGATCTTCTGTCTGTTTTCCTTTTAAAATAAGCAATCCCGGCTATGGTTTCAGCAAGACTTGGTCTTACTTGCCTTGGTACTGCTGCAAGAAAATGCACACAGCCTGAACATAAACAGATGTAGGGCATTTCTCTGAAAGTATTATTAAAAATAAAGTCATCTTTTAAACCATTCTGAGAACATGTGTTTTGTGTTGCTGGGAACCGTTTCAACGATTTTAAGACCTGTCTGGATGGTAAACACAGAACACAACAGCGATGTTTGAAATAGTTTATCCCCCTCTAAGTGAATATTAAAGTTCCAACGTGGACAGCCTCATCAGAAAATGGTATTATTTATACTGTATACAAAACAGATCAAACCTTCATAACTTGCTTGCATGTGTTGCCATTTTAACAAAGAACAATCATGGGTGAGGATAGGGAATTACCAGTATCAGTTCTTACAATGTATAAATCATATATACAAGCAATAGAAGACATCAGATTCTGAAGATGTGAAGATTGCTTTCAAATGTAGTAACACAATTAGTTAAGTGTGAAGGGAAAAGTAATAAAAACCAGCAGAACCACAGTCTCCCAGTCTTGAAAAGCCAACCAGAAACCCCAGTTTCTAAGCTAGGGTTTCTAGCCAGTTTTTGTTTTTTGGGAAGAAACCATACCCCACTACAAAGTGTAATAAAAAAGGCAGGACTTCTGTGAAAATTATTGGAGTTTCCTCACAATATAAGGTGCTATTTTAATCTTTCTTCCTTTTTTTTTTTAATGTTACATGTATTATTTTAAAATTCTTTGAAAATATCTAGCCGAGATTCTTAAACGGTACGCTTCTTTGTCAGATGTGATCTATTATGAAGCAAGTGGGAGAAATATGACAAAGGGGATTTTTTGGATACACATGCATAATCCACCAGCTGTATGCATGCATCAGGCCATGACAGCAGGCTACAGATTTTATGCATTACCTTCTATTATAAATACTTGTTATTTCAAATCAAATGGTTAAACAAGCACTGTTGTTTCCAACACTACTTCAAAAAAAAATCATAGCTAAATAGAGTTTCCCCTGGCAACGAAGTTATACAATATTTTATTTTGCCAAACAAAACCCAGTCATTCTAATGTGCACCCTATTAACCACTTAAGAGCAGGAACGGAGAGGCAACACAAGGTAGCAAAGATATTTTGTGCAAATAGTCAGTTGTGGCAAACAGGTCCCACTAAACAAAGCAGTTAGAGTGGTTAGAAATGTGAAGATTTTCAGGCTGGAAGTACATGCAAGTTTTAGTGGATCAATATTGACTTCAGAAAAAAAAGAAATGGGTAAGTGATTTAGTGATTACCGATACGGTTCAGTTTTTGTCTTTCTGCTTTCCTTCTCTTTCTTGGTCAAGGGAACCCTCTTCCATAGCATACTCCAATCCCACGCTCCTCTAGCAAACCCATCTTCGTCACCACCCCCTTGGGGCACAATCTTAAAAGTGTTGCCATCTATGACATCTATAAGCGGCACAGTGCATGTGGTTCTGCAGGGTGGCGGGTGGTGGCAGGGAAGATGCAGGTATGTGCAAGGACCCGCGTGGCACACGTGCACCGACCGTAGTTCATGGGAAAACAGGGGTGGAGGGAAAAACGAAAGGGTTTAGAAAATTATTCATAATGATTCACAGTATGTAAACAGCTCTCTTTACCGATAGGGCTCAGTTTTATGCTTTCGTTTGGACTTTTCCTTGTGGTTTAACGGAATTCGTTTCCATAGCAAACTCCAGTCCCAGGCCCCTCTGGCAAAACCATCTTCATCCCCACCTTGTTGTGGCTCAATGGAATAATCATTCCCATCTATGTAATCTATTAGAGGTACAGTACATGTAGTTCTGAAACATTTATAGAAGGGAAAGAAAGAGCAAAATACAATTTCAGAAGAGCAATCTCTCTAATCTGAAATTTACACCATTAATTAAACTTATAGAGCAGTGTATATAAAAAGTCACTTGTAAACATATTAAAAAAAAGAAGCCTCATTAGAAGAAAAAAGAGACTCTTTTCTTTATGTTGTTTTAAGAGGTTCTGAAAACAGAAAAGTTAGGTCTGAGATGCAAATATATCAATTTGTTTATCATGACATTTTCCATTTTGTGTACTTCTTGACATTGGTCTTCTGATAAAGCACTGATAGAGGCAACAGAGGAGTCCTCAGAGGGCTAGGGTTCTCACACTATTATTATTTCCTGTAATTTCTATTCATATCACATCTCAGCTGTCAACAAGTATGATGAACTCTTGGCTTTTACTAGTGTTAACATGGATATTCATTATTCTGTCCTATTCAACCACCCTGAAAATACAACCTCTCAGGATAAAAAACCATTACTAGTGCTCTCCTAGCAGCAGTCTTCAGTAGAATTTTTCCTGTTTGATTTGCAATACACTCCTCATTGTGATTGATCACATACAATATTCACCAAGGAAAAGACATTATCTTGTTATTCTCCCCACACTTTCTAAATGAGTTTCCCAGTGACCAGACTTAGAGCACTTCCATCTTTTTAAGTGAAATCTTATGAGATAGAAGACTGGTGGAAAAAGAAATGTTAACACATTGCTCTTCTTTGAGGCAGCAGCAGCAGCATGTTGCACCCAGTGTACCAGGGCTTGGAAGAAGGCTGCCAAGCATTGCCCTCTGGCACCATGTGCCTCAGCATTGCTGGTCCCCCTGTAACCTCCACCTCCATGGGCAATGCTGGAGGATGCCCCTAAAGCTGCCTGCTCTCTCCAGCCTCTCTTGTGTCAAACAGTAATCCGCACTCAGTGGAAGCCCACAAGCATTCCCATCTTCTCGCTAGTATCCTGGCCCAAATATAGACTTGAAGTTGAGTTACAGCCTTTAAAACACACAAAACCCAATTCTTCAAGAGACTTCCGGTAGCACGATAGGTTAACAAATAGTTTTTAGGATTAAGCAGCTATTTTATGGTATTAAAGAGTTTAAACAAGCACGTGGTTTCCTAAACACACATACCCCTGACTACACAAGCTAAGGGTGTGGTGGCACACAGCAACAACAGCATTTCAACAGCTGGAAGAAATGAAAAGCTCAGACATCTCTCTCTTCTGTCACCTCTCACAGATCTCCCCCTCACAATGCAGGCACTGCAACCAGAAACTCCTAGCTCAAGTGCCTGGGCTTGTGGCAGAGACAGGCTCAAGCCCTGGCCTCGATTTGCTACAAACAACACTCCAGAGTACTTCAGAGGAAACAAATAAGGCCATATATCAAGACCAAAGATGAGAAAGTTATAAAACTCTTGAGATCACAGGGGCTTTAAATCCCCATTAAATCAAAACACTTATTGCTATTTTTCCTCTACCAAAAATCATGGTTTTGTTTAGTTATTTTGTTTAGTCAGGCTCCTTATTCAGCTATAATAGAACATTTTATAATGTTAATGTTCAGATTGTTGTAAAAAACAAGAGTTGTCTTACATGTAATCTACACTACGCAAAATATTCAGCATGCCTATTAAAATAAACCATCTAGAGATTAATTTGCCTGACTATTTTCCTTCCCCCTTATGTATCTTTTATGCTGGGGGATAATGTAATCATCACATAGAAAATATTTATATAGTTTGATATAGATATAAAACAAATTGACTATAGTTTGAAAAGTGAACATTGTTACTGTGCCTTTTTTTCCTTAAAAGGCCAGATACAGGAAATAATGGCAGAACATTACCTGTCCTTAGATATAGGAGCTATAAGTGGTGCATACCAATTAATTCCCACCTCACAATGGGCATCAAGGTAAACCAAAACCTTCAAAAGAAAAAGAAAGGAATTTATATTTCTGTATACAAGATTGCAGTGATTTAATTAAGCTTATTTACACTGAGATACAGTCATACTATAAAAAAGAAAATGACAATTAAATGAGTAAAACTGATCTATTCCTTAAACAGTATGAATAATATAATACCACATTTCCGCACGTCTATTGGAACTACCAAAACCTCTCCCCCCAAAAAAGTAAAAAAACCCAGACTTGTGTGTGAACTGGCTCCTACCTGTCCAAGTTTAGCCTTCTGTGCTCCAATACTTCTAGCTTGGATCAAACCTTCTCTCCTCTCATTTCGAAATACCTTTACAAGGCCATTCCATTGCTTAATATAGTCATCCAGCCTCTCTTGTAAGTGTGCTATCAAATAACAAAGAAAAAAATTATTTTGGTGAGTTTTAATTATAAAGAGTTTTGTACTCTTAATACAACCCCAAAATATCTACAGACCTTTACAAGAACCTTTATTTCAACCACTCACAAACACTAAAACTGAGGAGATCAAAACCTCTGACCTCATGGTGCAGA
>JAWWLV010000144.1:36546419-36565888 GCA_035041135.1 Platyrinchus mystaceus | reverse complement strand
CCAATCACTTCAAAATATCACATAGTAGCTTACAGGTTTTCATCTGTTTTCCAAGTGGGCAGAGAAGTTTCTACACTTTAGCACAGTCTTTCCTCATCAGATAATGTCACATGTAAGTTGAAAGCACCACTTTTCAGTTAAACTTTTCTCTTCCCTCACTTACTGGCTCACAAAATTTTCTGTCAGTCTGTTAAATCCAGAAACCTGAGGCAGGAACCCACCACACTCACATTGTTGCCCTCCCTCATACAGACCAGTTCCCTCTTGGGGAGGTCTTACAGTAGTCTTCTAATGAAATTAATAAGAATAATTGGAGGGCTGAAAGTGCAAAAGGGACCTTTGTCAGTAAAGGGACAAATAACCACGTAACGATCAAGATGAGCTACGCTTAAATGCTCTCAGATTTGTGTTTGCATATTGATCTTTGCCAAAGTACTCTGGAAACCAAATTCCTATCGCACAATTTGAAAAAAGGATCCTAGGGTTACATAATATTTTGCCCAGATGATTCTGCTGAGAAAACTCATGAAGGCAGCAGGGCTGATAATCAGGCTCCTGCTGTTTGAGGTTATGCTGATTTAGCTACTGGTGTTCATTTAAAATCTATTTTTGTACTGAAAGGCTCAAAAGAATTGCCTACAGCGTCAGTTTCTCTCAGTGAGGAACCAAAATAAGCCACCTAAGCTACAGCCAAGGCATCCATGCACTGGTTTGCATCAGCTCCAAGGGCTGATAAATGCCTGTGCTGATCTAACCTGGAGAGGGGACATGGGGAGGTGGAAGAAGAAGGACGTCCCTTTCAACTGCAACTGGCCATCAGTTACCTCAGTAGCAACATTTCCCACAACCTGAATGAAAAGGATGAAGGCCAGAGACTTCTGCAACTTAGTTTCACTATGTTTTATACTCTAGTTTAAACAACAGCTACATATAATTGTAATAGAAATGGTGTTTTTTGGAAGTGAAGCTTCCAAAATTGAAAATTCAGCAATTCTATTAAAAAACAATCTTCTGAAATCACTACCTTTTGATATGTTTATTGTCCTTCCTCTCCACCTTTATAAAAGAATAAGTTTTCTCAACTAAGTTTTATGCATTCTCTTCCCACACACATTTACAATTTCTTTTGTAAATCCTTGTGCATTAGGAAAACCTCAAGGATACACAAATGTCTAACTATAGAAAGAACAATTTTATCGCATATGCTGAACAGAATAACATACCATGTAATAAATAGAGAATATATGATATGATAGCTGTGATATAAATTTTTATGGGATAAAATCAGCAGAGTTTTGAGGTCATACTGAAGTGGTACGAAGAGGGTCTTTATACCACACCATTATTTATGCTGCAAATTCGAAGTATGTGTTACAGAAGGACTGTCAGGAATGTTTTAAAGATTTAAAACCTGAAGTTATTTCCAGCTCTCCTGCCTATGAAGCCAAATGTTTTAGTTATCAAATGTTCAACTATGTAAGGCTCACAGGGAGCTGTAAAAACCTGTCATATTGATTGTGTAAAGCTTTTCTACAGTACAAGTCTCAGGACTGTGCAGTTCATTATCTGAAACCATGCCAGGGTTAGCAGCAAGTGCTATTTCCCACAGGAAAGTTGAATTTTTCCTCCTTCCCATACTACAAAGCCTGAATGACAGTAATGTATAAAATCCCAATACTTTTACAGTTAAAAATACTGTTTGGCCAGCATTAAATTTTGTTCACCTAGAACATGTATTTATGACATCTGTCAACAGCCTTACAGAAATCTGTTTTTTGTTCAAAAATGTATATTTTATCTTTCAAAATATTATAACCACCAATCTGGCCTTCCCCTGTTTGAGTTCCTCTCTCATGTCTGAGTGCATGATTAAAGCATGAATCAGTGTCTTTTAAAAACACATAGTCTCTCCAAAGGATCTTCGGCGTTGCAGATTAGAAGGCGTGAGGAGGAGGAAAGCAGGTTTTTTCTCTCGACTCGTGGACATTAGCTTGAGAACTAGAAAAATGGTACCAGAAGTCCTCGCTAAAGCAGCTGCCTTTGACTACCCTGTACTGATGTGGGGCTCTCGGCTCTAACACAAACACTGATCAATGCTTCAGTTTCCCCACGGCAAGCACCATTAAACAAGTTAATAAAAATACTGTTACCTGTCTACTCTCATTACTTCCCTTCTGGTTATCTCATGGGATGCTGCATCAGTGGGAAACACAGATAGCAATAGAGAAAAAAAACAAGTAAACACAAAAGGTAGACAAAGCCTTTAAATTCTACTAGGAACACTGTATTGACCTCGCAGTCACTCTTTACAGGTGCACAGACTACGAAAGCTGTACCAGCTGAGATATTGACATCTATGCTCCAGAAAGAAAGCAAGCTGGTACCCAAATAGGTAACAAGTGGCTGAAGACCTAACACACAACCGTAATTGTAGGGAGCTTTAGAAAATACAGTTTTATGAATTCTCATTGCCTTTTCAGAACAGCTGTTTCCTTCACACAGCTAACACTAACAGAAAAACAAACTGTTTCTATGAAAAAACCCAAGAAAAACTGGGGAAAAAACCCCATGTGCAACAGTGTGGCCTCACTGACACTGCTGTGACTCTTCTTGAACTCTAACGTTAATTAATACAGAGGTCTCCATTGAAAATGGAGATAGCATAATTTACTTAGTTAGGCATCATCTTCTTGTTACTGTTCCCTTTGTGTTCTGACAAAGGAAAAAACACCAGAGTAGAATTCAGCACATATCTCTGCACAGTTCTCCACAGTCAAATCCCACTGTTTGCAGAAGAGATTAAGGAAAGAGTGTCATTCAGCAAGACTGCTCCCAACTGACTTTATACAATGAATTATAATGAAAAGAACATTTTCCAAGCGTTGCAACTGTTCCTCCATGTAAGGCATAACATATATAAGCTTCTATGCAGCTGCAACTCCCTTCTGATGAAAGAAGATTTCTCAAAAGGAAGGACAGGCAGGGGTTTTTATGAGCCAGTCTTGAGAAGTGTTTGCAACCACGCTGGAGAAGGCAGCAGCTAAGAAACAAGGACAGTCTCACTGAGTGTGCGCAAACATCTACCCTGTCCAACACTGGGCTCCAAGTGCGTAAGATGGTCTTTGCTGGGTGGAAAGGCAGATACGAAGTGTGCAGTCTGAAAGTAGGTGGGGAAGGAGAAAATCCTGTATCTGTGCTATCAGCATGGTGTTTCTTCTGGCTGGAAAAGCAAAAAGCTGCCAGCAGCTCTGCTGTGATTAAGAGAGTTTGTGTTTTGCAGCTCTCCTAACAACTGGAGATGTCTTCAGGCAGCTTGGCATGCTTTGCAGCCCATACTAGTTCTTCCTTCTCTCTGGGGAGAAAAAGTAGAGCAAGATTCTACTCTCTTGGCCATTTTTCATCTAGAACACAATTTGAATTATTGAAATTAAGTTAATTATATTTACCAAGTAATAGCCTAAAGCATTTGGAAGAATCATTATAGTTAAATAGTGGAGTTGCAGCAAGGTGTTCAGAGCAATTCCAGCCTGTGCTTGCCTTCCAGTCACTCATACCTGGGAAAATTGCACCTTGAGCTCTCTTTGTTGAATTTTCTGAATTCAAGAAAGTTACTTGGGAAACTGAAGTGTGGCAAATATAGAGGTAAGGGTCTGCTGGATGTTAGGTCCACGCTAGCTGTATCTGCTAACCTTTCATTTATGAGCAGAAAGCAAAAAAGTTCTGTATTTCAAAATAAATTTCTTTAAAAATACTGCTTTTATTTAAAAAAATCATCTATTGATGACTAGCTCAAACTAGTATGAGCTGTTATGCCAGACAAACTCATTCCATGAACTGTGTATACATTGAAGAGTTAGCCTACAACTCACATGAAACCCGAGTACTGAGCCCTATCATTAGTAAAAGATCTGGTAAATTTTCTAGAGACAGTCAGTGTCATAGTTACTTTATACAGCTAACTCAGTCCTTGAATAGCTCTGAAGGAAAGCTGTGATCCCAGCTGAAAAGCAAAAACACACTATATGTCTGCTGACTGAATTATTAAAATTATATCCCTTATGAGAGAAGATATTTTTATTTTACAGCATGTGTGCATATCTAAGCCAAATTCTCAACAGCTGTTAAAGGATACAGTAGACTATAATTTAGTATTCATAATCTTTATTAGACTAAGCTAACCATAGTCAAGTTTACAATACAGGGAACTTTTCCTCTCCTGTTAAAACAAACAGAAAATGAGATCTACCTATCCACAGGTACAGTGCGAGAATTGACATAAAATAACTATTTTTAATAGTGACTTATACTAAAAAAAAGGTAAACTCAGCTATGTGATGAGTTCAGTTTAAAAATTTATAGTGGATATACCCACAGAAAACAATTCCCACAAGGCTGGAACTGGGAGAAGCCCAGATCACTTAATAAAAATTAGAGTTTCAGAACAGTCATCTGTTTTCTATGCCACTACACAGTTTAGCCATTATAAAAACAAAGAGGAGGGTATCCTGTGCTGCTGACCAAACTTGCTGGTGCTCCTAAAGCCAGCATCATTGTCTAGAAGGGACTGTTATTCCACACATTCAAAATTATCTTTTTATTTATGGGTCTACTCTTATTCTCTCTCAACTTCTATTCAAGAATTATGCTGCAATAAAATCCTACAGAATGTGCAGCTTTGATGCACTCTTTTGAAATTTGTTTAAAGTTTAAAATCAGATTTCCTCTATATCAGTCAACTTATATCTCTAGGATACCATTTTCAGTTCTTGTCTGTATTCAGCCTTGAGTTACATTAATGCTGAAGTTATCACCATTAAGGGAAAAAAAATCAGTTTACATTTATATTTATACAAATCACATATGAGTACATGCATCCTGACTATAAAACCAAGACCAGAATGTAAATCAGAAAGGATGAAGACAATCTCTGGACTTATGTAGGACTCAAAGAAAGGCAGTAATCAAAACACACTTAAGTTCTTATAAGTTCCTTCCCTAAATAATAAACAATAAACAGCTTAATACGATGTTTAATTTAAAAAGGATGCTAGAATCTAAAAGGATATTGAAAATGAATCAGATAATTTTATATCCTTATTACCTTTTAATTATAGTTAAAAACAACATTAAAAAGACATCTGAATTCCTATATGGAATAAAGAAAGATTATTACTAACAGGCTTAGCTCAACTGCCTTTGTTACTGTTCAAACTACTTGTTTTCACAAGAGCTAAGAGTGGTATTAGGTATCCCAGCTTTCTTCTAGATACTATTCAACAACTGTGGTAGAGAACTTGCTACAAATCCTGTATTTCAAACAGCTGAATACAGACGAAGGATTGCCACCTTTACAAGAGCATTTCATTGGAAGAGCCTTCCCTTCACTGAAAGCTCAAAGGACTGTGAAGAAGCAACCTACATTCCTTCCAGAGTCAACATGGCAGGTAATAAATCAAAAGAAAACTATTTAAAAAAAATAAAAAAGTTTCCTTTTCTACAAGTAGTGTGATAATATTCTAAATATACCTTTGTTGCTAAAATCATCAATCAGCACAATTTCTGCCAAGTATTTTCTTGGTGTTCTCTTAATGACACTGTGGACTGTCCTCATGAGCGTGGACCATCCTTCATTATGGAAGACAATGACAACGCTGGAGGTGAGCAGGTTATCATCATAATGCCAGTATTTGCATCTGTAAAAAGATTTGATTTTATTAGTTTTCACAATATGATTACAGAACTGCTTAACAACACCTTTGTGCAAATGACATCTTCATTCATGTCTATCCTTCAAATTTAAGAGAAACAGGATATAAAAGGTAATACAGCTTAAGTGCATCACAGAAGTATGAGGCCCAAAGAGCAACTTCCTTCCCACCTAGAGCCTTTTTTCCTCCTGAAAGAGGTGCGATGCAGCTGGTAAATGATGCCTTCTGCCTCAACAGTTACATGCTTCCTCCAGTGTAGGTGACTGGTTTTGCATAGGCCCCTCCAAAAGACCCCTGTCACCACCACCACCACTTTGCTGTTTGTGCAGCCAGTAGAGAACAGTGGAAGAAAAGACCCAGACTGCAGCTGTGATGGGTGTCCTCTTCAAAACACACACTTTAGAGTGGGCTGCATATTTCGCTCACCAACTGCATCACACACAAAATAAAGACATGTTGTTTCTTCTGAAGGCTCTTTAAATTATATTTACCCAGTAGAAAGACTCTAGAAAGTATTTCTGCTTGCTTTACGCAGTCCACATGCAGAATGTGCATAATTAGCAAAGTTACATTATTGTGGCAAGGCAAAACTCATTAATTTCTGATCTTTCACAATAAAATAGATTTAAACATAATAACTGAATTTGCTAGAAGTACAGCAGCAGCACATGAAATGCTCATGTCATCTGCTCTGCATAAAACTATTTCCTTTTGCAAAAACCATCAGAAAAGCATAGTTACTCATGGGAAACATGTAATCCCATGGCAGAGAAAATGTGATTTTTACTATCCATTATCCATGGTTAAACTTTTAGGTATAACTACAAGCTAAAAAAACCCCAACCTTATCAAATCCATTCAGCCCTCCATTCACTTAATCAAAATGCTAAGTCATCTGTTTCACCATATGTGGGAAGTTAACAGCTTTGGCTAAATTTTTGCAATCATACATTTCTCTTTTAAACAAAATACAAACAAAAATTTTAAAAAAAATAGAGACTGCCAAGCACAAGTTTCAATTCTGGCCCAATTTCAATGGGCTCCTTTCTTGAAAGATATGAAAAGACATGGATAAAAAAAATACAAGACAAGAGAGAAGAAACTAAACAAAAATACTGCAGAAAACTCAAAGGAATAAAGTGAGAAACTGAACACTGAAGTGCTGCAAAATTTTAGAAAGAGACAAGAATTTATAAATCATTTGGAAGTGTAATGTCTATATAAAATTTGACAAAAACACTATCACAATAACATACACATTTTGATCAAAGTTAACAGCTTCTAACCCTACAAATGCACTAAATGGGAATTCAAGTATCAGGTTCAATTTAGCACACATCTGACTATAATATATATCTTTCTAGTAGCCAACATGACAGATCACAATTGCATCAACCGAGTGTGCAAGACTACCCAGTGTCAGAAAGAGTGACATGGGAAACGTAACTATTGCCTATGTTCTTTTCTATTAAACTTTTTCAATTGAAGTATCTGTATCAATGGGTTCTAGCTTGGTGTGCCATGAAACTCTGTATTCATTTAAAACATTTCGCATTTCTATTTCTCTGTGGACCTGGACTCGGGTATTTTTTCCTGAGGGGTTAAAAATTATTTAGAAAACAAGCAATATGAGTACTTCAGTCCACATTTTCCAATACCTATTAATCACAATTATAAACAATGGATTTAATTTGCAACTATAATGTTCATTTCCCCAACTGCCTCCCTAAGTGAGACTGTTCACAGTCTCCCTAATTACAATCAGTCCAAGTATTTCCTTAACTGGAAGTTTCCCCAGCTGATCACTAGCCCCTTTTCCAACTATAATAATTCAATTCCTATCACCAAACACACAGACATAGCACTTTTGATTTCAATGCGCAAAATCCTTCCTTTTTTCATCTTTCAGCAAGTAAAGTCTTTAATAGAGAGTCTTTTGAAAGACATCTCTCATGTATTAAGAAATTTTTAGTGACAAATAAAAAATTTTAAACTTACAGATGCACAAACTTCCATAGTTACAGTTCTCCATATACAATAAGAAGCCAAAGTGCACAGAAACTTTCCTGTGTTTGAAAAGAATGGCCTTAATCATGAAATATCACCAGAGTTTCTGAAACTACATTCAGTTAAACATGGAAAGAACTCACTTAATAGATCTATAGGTATTTAAAGAGTGTGTCTTTGATGAAGAAGGACACATTTCACTTATTGTCAGGGAATAGCATAAATATTTATTTCTCATCTAAAGAAAATGAAAGACATTGGGTAGAAACATACTGTTAATTTTGGTCCTGTGGGAAAAGAAAATTGCAGAATCAAAACAGTCTACAACAAAATTGTATCTAATAAGGAATTTCTTTTCTTAGGTGAGCAGTAAACACCACAATCGCTAAAAGTACGACTTACTGACTAAAGTCTTCCAGCTCAATTGTTTTTATGCCTGAAGTAGATGCAGCTAATCATAGTTACAAGTTACCAATATACTAGTGCTAGACTGGCTGTTTAAAAGGTTCAGGCCACAGATGCCATCCTTCCACAGATCCCTCTCAAAGATTCCAGCTGATCACAGGACATAGTGCTACCATTAGTAGCACAAGCATTTAAGCTGTCAACAACTTACTTAGCCATTTGCAGAGATAAAATTAATATCCTACCTAGGTGTGTTAAGTGAGCTGTGTAAAAGGAATATTTAACATGTTTAATAGCAAATTTATAAAAGAACTGTGTTGCTTTACACATATATATTAATTCTGGCGATACAGTTACGTTAAAATGGAGGACAATGAGACGTCATACATTCAAAAAAACAGCATAGCAGCTGAATGCCATTCAAGAGCTCTGTGTAAGAGGTAGCAGAATAGCACCTTTTGCCTAAAAGGAGGAGGTTGCTTATTTCTCCCACTTCCTGCAGTAAAGGTTAGTCATATTTAGCAACAAAATGGTGAAGAGCATAAGAATGAATGACAGTATGTAGCTTTACATAATTTTAAAAAGCCGAACCAAGTACAAAATCCTGAATGTAACAATACATCTGTGAACAATTTATAACACTTAAGCAATTTTTGATATGCATTTAATACACTTATAAAACCAAAGGTCTAGAAAAGCCTTTTTGCTATACATCCGACTTAATCTCTTCAAATCTGTCAACACACTTTACTTTTTAAACTTGAAAAATCATGTGTTGCTAAATGTACCATTTGCAAGCAGTGAAGCACTAAATTTATATCTCTAATAAGAGCATGCTTTTAGTTTTTTTTCCAGAGGCTTTATTTCTCTCATTAGACAGTCCACAGATTGAATCATCAAGCCCATAAGCTCTGACAGACTGCAGTAACTCCTATGCAAATCTTCTCTCTCATCTTACATTGAGAATTAGAGGTTTGAAATATGGTTTGAAATATTGTTTAAGATATGTGCAATTAATAAATTTTTTAATCTCTGTGGCAGTTTTTTCCCAACAAATGTGAATGTTGCTCAGGTATCTGAGTGACAAAAGCCAGGACCCTCAGCTCTCATTTCCTTCACATCTACAGGGAAGGAAGCAGGGAAGAGCCTTTCCTCAGTGGAGCTGCACTGACATCCAGTGGTGGGCAAACCACACACCATGAAACCATAATTGCATTTTCCTTGTGTTCGAAGCTGAATTTTAGAGTACTGTTTTCCCTCTAGGTTTTAGGCACCAAAAAAGGAAAATAATATGCCTGAATTTCCAGGAACTTTCTTCAGTTTTAAAAGAGAGGGTCAATGTTCAGGCAAAAGCTGCAAGCTGTTGAAAACTGGCTTGAGCAGATTCAAAGTACAGAAGGGTCTGTGACAAAGAGGATTTAAATATGTTTCGGCCTCTAGCTTCATCCCCTGGGTGCAGTCCTGCCCACATACTAGCACAGTGCCCATTCAGGTGTAGCCTGCAGGCCAGCTGCAGCAATACACTATGCACCGACTTAGTAAACAAAGTCACTTTAAAAAATATTTTGAATTGTTATTGGTATAGCTGAGAGGATGGCACGTTGCAGCAGATTTGCAGGAATGAAAGGGTAGCTTCCTTAAGCAAGTTCTGCTTCTAGACACTTCACATCACTTTTCCTGACCCCTGCAAAGAGTTGTTGTATGGGCAAGAGTAACAGGTGTGCACAGATCTGTGAAGGGCTGGCAACACCTTATCTGGGCAGTGCTGCAGGGAAGACCAGCTCTCTGTTTCTTGAGGAACTCATGAGTAAAAGGAAACAACACCTTCAGATCAGTCCACGAATAAAAACTTTCCATTCCCAAATCAGCACCAGCATTATTGGGCAAAACCAGGAGTGACTCATCACTGGAGCAAGACAAAACCTTTCAAAAGGCACAGTAGTGATCTAATTGAGGAACAGGGTGAGTAATGTTTCTTCTGACTATTAGCCTGCATACTTAGGATGTGAATTAGTTCTACTCCCTCTCCACCCCTAGAGGAACAGTACTGTTGGAGCCTGTGCCATGTCAAGATCCCTTATCCCTCAATCACAAAGCTGTGCACCAGCCACATCAGAGAGGAGCTCTTTTATGGGGGACAGCTCTGGACAAGAAGCTAGGCATCTGGGCTGGAGTGCTCCTTGGTTTGAGGAAATTTCTGCTCTTACAGCTTTGGACTCTGTTCATTGGCTTGCTCTTACAGATGTCCCATGTCGTGATCATGGGTATGTGCTCCAAGGATGGGATGACTGTACAGACTCCCTGCTAGCAACTGCTGAAGATGCAGATGCAGACTTGAATTTCCTCAGGCTAAAAAGAGCCAAGACTGAAGTCTCCTTCTCCTGGAAGAGTAATACAGCCACCAAACAAAAATGCAAGAACTGAAAAAGGATTGCATCTCAACAGAAAGATACTTAAGAGGGCAATTTGAGACTTTGAGCCAACAGAAGTGCTTCTCATGTCATTCTGAATCCCTAACTTTCCCAGCATACCGGCACCTAAGCTTCAGAAAAAGGAAGAGGTATTGTGGCTGCATATCGTGACACTCTATCTTGATATAGTTTCCCCAGGTCAACTATCTTGCACCTGCAATACCAAGGACACATCAGTAGTACCTTTTGGATTTTAAGCACCGTACTTGTGTGCTCAGACCAAAACGTAGCAGCACCAATTTCTCTAAGAGAGAAGGCATCTGCCATCGCATTCTTGTAAGCACTCCAACAGCCAGCTCCTAAGAAGCTCCTGAGAAGCTAATCAGCTGTTGTAAGATGGGGGCCTGAAGCAGTACAAAGCTGAAGGTCTCAATGTAGTATTTATCCCGAAACCGTAACTGATGGTTAAATTGAAAAACAGAATCGCTTTTCTCCATTAATATAAAATTGTTCATAAATCATATTTTAAATTTTATTCCATGTTTAAAGTGGTATGAAGCTCACAACCGTATTATCATCTATTATAATTGCTTTATAGTGCATGCATTTTTCTCATTATTTGAGAGGGTCCAGCACTAGCAAAGCCCAGAAGTAAGTTAGGAGCTCTGTTTTCATTTGCAGCTTCCTTTTCTAGTAAGTCCTGTTCTTTTGTTACAAGGAGACAGTCCTTCAGATGATAGTATGTTGTTTACATACATTCAATACTGAATTTAGGGCTGCTCCTTATTTTAAATCATCAATTTATTAGGACTACTGCAGTAAACTGATTCTAACCCCTGGGAAGATGGATGAGAATTTTTTTTTTTATTTTTTACAAAACACCATCAACTGCTTGCTCATGTGTATGGTCGACATCATCAAGGTCATAGCTGAGACTGGCTACTAAGTCTAGAGTAGACAGAATAGACAGAAACAGATTACAAAACTGGGCATTTCTTTCCTAAGATACAACTAAGTAAATCTAATGTTAATACTGGATTTGTTACCTATGAAGCTTTATTTTTTGTGCACCATCCTTGTCAATATAAGATTATAGTAGCTGACTTACAAAACATGGATTCTGGAAGAAAAGTGAACAGCCAACCCAAGAAGGACAGGTTGATCAGCTAAGTTGTTTTGGTTTTCTTTTTCTTTCCCTTCAGCAGACAGCAGCAAAATCTCTATTATACACTACCAAACAGCTTAAACCTATGCTGAAACAGCATTTTCTACTTTTACAGTAGCTCCAAGCTTTACCCATTTCTATTCCTGAAATAATCTGGAAGGCTGTGTGACTACATTGTATTATTAGTGCCCTTGGGAGCACAAGATACGTCTACCATACTTCTGAAAGCATCACAGTCCAAATTCAGGGCAAGGTTTGCACAAAGACCCAACAATAGGGATAACAGGAGAGTTAAAGGAACAGTCTTTGCTTTTTTTTTTTAATCACAAGATTCTTGCTCATATTATCACTTATCCAACACTGAAAAAGTTGAATCACTAAACACCACAGGGCAGGAAAGCTAGGGCAGCTAGGTGGCTAAAATAATTTCCCTTCCCCGGGGAAGGGGAAGCTCCCATACAGAAAAATGAAGCCAAAGCCCTCTTCTTTCCTGTTCTGGTTTAAAGTGGTGATGTCCCCCCACGTCCCTAGGCCTTCTGCATTCTGGTGACACACTGTGCACGCCACAGGGAGAAGAGAGGGCAAGCAGCTCCTTCAGGACCAGGGCAGGGCAGTGCTGTGGGCCAGCAGCACAAAAGCAGTTTGGATGGGAGGCACTACCCTCTCCCCCCTGAGGTGGTGAGCGCTGCATCTTCAGAATTAAGCAGCCACCATATGGCATTCCTCATTATTTCTCCATTGAGTGGGCACCAGTTGAGGAAGTTATGGCTTGATATATTTGCTCCAAAGAGTCCAGGCTGTGCATAATTTTGGGTTTATCAAACATTGATTACCCTGTCAAATAAGACAGGCTTTACCTAATGTAATAATCAAGCAACTAGAAAGAAGCTTGAGGCAGTGAGCTCAGTCCCACAGAAATACTGTATTTCCATCATGCCTTGCTCATCAGATATTAAACCTTGAAGTTCCTGCCCATGCTTAGCTGGACTGCATTCTAAATTGTATCAGGCACATTTATTTGATTGCTCTAGCACAGTATGTTCTGGTTAACAGCAACAAGACAGAGCGTAAGAAGTCCATTTAATTTTTTAGTCTCACATTCAAATTACAACTTATTTGACAGAATGTTTCCTCCATCTGCCCCAGAACTTCCATGCTGCAAGTCAGCACCTGAAGGGTTACACAAACAGCTGCAGGAAATTGCTCAGACTGCCCCTCCACTGAAGTCAAGGTTTAAGACAGAATTTAAATATACTCCAGGTGCTGTGCTGTACATTTTTGTTGAGTAAGAGGTCATGTTCAGAACTTGGTCATCTCATTTCAAATGCACACACAAAGAAGTAAGTAAATCCAGCTACAGATAACATACCTGGTGCCTCTGTCAACTTTTTTGTACTCTTTGGGTGAATTATTTCTCCCTCAAAACTTAACATTTGAAATGTTAGCAGCTAACACTAAAGAGAGAAGGATTCATTTTCTCTGTAGTTTTCACTACGGGGACCTGAAACGTTAACAGAAAATGCTGGGTTTTGCTGTAATGCCCAGAATTCAAATCTTTCCTGACCACAAGGAGATGCTCTCACAATCTATAGCTAATTACAATTTAAATGCATTCTTTTCCCCTCCAGGACTCTTGCCAGCAGTAAGGCAGCTGATAATCTGCAGTGGAAAGCCTTCCTGATTTAGTGTGACCACTATAATTCACCTGATTCTCAACCTCAGCTCTCACTGAGGTGCACAAAGATTTATGTGCACACTATAAAATTAGTTTTCCTTCTTACAGAACAGTTCCAGTGCACTATGTGGCACTTGAATAAAAGATTTTCCCAAGGTACCATGTGAAATGAAACCAAGTCCCTAATGCTCTACTTCCAATGACATAGATATCAAGAGTAATTACTGAAATCCTTTTTCTTACAACAGTATCAAATATATAATTTGTTCAGTGCTATAATTAAGGAACTAATCACATTCTTGAAGAAAGCAGGCTTTACTCCAGAGCCTTTCTATTCAATCTTCTTAGCTACAACAAGATTGACTGGACAAGTAACTACTCAGTGTAAGAGAACATATTAAATTCATGTTATTTGCCCAGAGTAATAAGACTGTCCATTTCAAATGAGCAGCCAAGACTTATCTGCCTTATTTCATACCCTGAGTAATTAGTTAGAACTAAAGATTTCAGTATTTTTTGACTCCAGTCCAGCACCAAATATTTTATACACAATTCAACATTTTTAATAGCATTTGGACCATACAAATGGTCCAAGCTGTCACCATAAAACTATGACAGGAAAAATATCTTTCCTAACAGCTCTGCATGTGTGTATTCTTAGTAAAGTTAGAAGTCTTTATTTTTGGCAAGAATTCCCTCCTCTTTTTTTACTAAAAATAATTGAAAATTAAAACAAGCACCCTTCAAAACTACCTGTACAATTTTTAAAAACAAGCCAATAATCCTCATTCACTTTAATTTCATAAAATGAGATGCAAAAACAATTGTCCAAAAATACAAGCAGCATTGTACTCAAGCAAGGAAGAGCTATTTTTTCAACAAAAGCTTATTGCCAGTTCTGTTTGAAGTCAAAAGGTGACCCATGGCAACAGATCCAATTATTCAAGTACAAATTTGTATGGCCCAGGGGGTATTGCCCTGTAACAGCAATAATATCCTTAAAAAGGAAAACTCAAACTGGATAATCCACAGAAGGAAAAAACACTTAAAAATATTTATTCTGCCATGATCATACTGACAGATGTGTGTGGGTGATACAGCTGAAATTCTGGCTCACACTGGTGAGCAGACAGCAGCTATCTATAGTCATACTGAAAAAAAATACAGCAAGAGATTAATTTGTCTCATGCCATAAACATTAATGATGTTTCTTCTCCCAGTTAAACTATTCAGGATAAAATTCCTGCAACCTTTTTCAAAAGTAGCTGTCAAAAAAAAATTAGTTTAAATAGAGTAATAAGACTAAAACTTTCTGGGTCAGTAAAAATAAGTTGTAAGCAACTCTTCCATGGGTTGCATAACAACAGCACATCAAGCACATGAGCAAAGCATATTGAGCTCTGCTCCTTTCTTACAGCCAACACCGTTAATTACCCTGGCATGAAATCTGATCAGCACTACAAACATCCCTGGCTTAAGGGCTACACAGTAGTGCAAGATTGTTAACAGGAGAGATAGGGGGTTTCACAGTGCATCACTTAAAATATATTTTAAGAGAATGCTACTTGATTTCAATCTCAATCTAAAGTGCACTAAGCATGACCCAAATGGAGCAAAATACAGGAATAGAAATGGCAGATGAGGATTTGGAGTGTTCTACTGTGAAAGTAACTTCATAAAGCAAAACCTGCATTGATTCTTAGTGGTTTTGAGCAAAAAGTATAAAAAGAGACTAGTGCAAGTAATGCATCATAGATATGTAGTTTTAGAAATATTGAATACAGATTTTTTTTAACAACTCACACTGCTTTGGTCTGGTATAACCAGGTGCAGCCCCTGTGAGCCATACACCAAACAGCCTCTTCTCAGAGCTCTACACCTATAGTCATCAATGGTTTTGCCCATCAGGCAGTTTTATTTCCCTTTTGGCTCTTTCACACATTATTTACGTATTTCCTAATATCTGTCATAGGAAGTTAATGATTTCAGGTGCTACAACTTCGTCAAAAAGGACCCGGGAATGGCATCTTCCAGGACAACCTCCCCAAAACACAGGAACCATCCATTCCCACATGCAGTAAGTCAAAGACACATGGAAGAAAACCCACCTGGCTGCACCAAGAACTCCAGAAGAAAGAGCAGGGAAGATAGATGCATGGACTGGATATCTAGGAGGAGTGCAGAAATATTACCTGAGACCATGAAGAGAGAATTAAAGGCAAAGCTTTATGGAGTTGAAATCCATAAGATAGGAAGGGCAACAAGAAGAGCTTGTAGGCTAAAGGAAGACTAAACTGATAAAAGAGATGCAATTTAGTGTCAAAGGACACAGAAAAGACTGAGACACTCAACATATGATTTCCTTCAGTCTTTACTTGCAAGGTTTGCTGTCACATCTCCCAGGTCCCTGAGTCTAGGGGCAAAGTCTGCAGAAGGGAAGAAACATCCACCGTAGATGTGAGTCAGGGGCCACTTAAGTGAACATATCACAGCAAATGGGATAAACACAGCACAAGCCCATGGGATTGCATGGATCACACCAGAGGGCACTGAGAAAGCTTGTGATGTCATTGTGAGGTCACACTCAACAATATTTACAAGGTCCTGGTGCTTGACAGTAGCTCCTGAGGACTGACAAATTCTTGGCCACCTTCAAGAAGCAGGATCCAGGAAACTATGACATGGAATTCATTAGCAATGGGTGAAATTTTTGGAACTGATTAACTTTATCCATGAAGGACTAACTTCTGCTAAAATAAATCAGAACCAGTTTATTAAAGCTTAAATGTGCAAGGGATTGTCCAGCATAAGGACAAGGGGAAGCCATGAATAGAACCACACAGAAGTACTGGCTGTCAAGAAAGACTCAGACAGCAGCTGTGATGGGTATGGAAGAATCGGAGCATCTGACAGGACTGAAGACACAGGCAGGAGACACCTTCTTTTAAAAAAGGGAACTATGAGGAAGGGAAAGACACCTGGTTTTTAATTAAAAAAAAAAAAAAAAAAGATGCTGTTAGCGGTAAGACATTCTTTAAATATACACAGTGGTGTCCACACTAGAGAAACAGAAATGAGCACTAATTCAGGCTAACTGCATGTAAATAATAAGATAGAGTAAAAAAAAAAAAAAAACAACAAAACCAGACCAAAACCAAACCAAAACCAAACCAAACAAACAAAAACCCAAACTCCAAATTTGAGAAATAGCTTACTGAAGTATAAAGGCTGCTATTCAAATATTTCTTTGAAACACCAGAAGTAGGATGCTTGCCACAAAGTCTGTTGGGCTGATACATGATCAAAATGAAAAGACACCACTTTAGAAGCAGGAGAGCTAAATTAAGTATTTCCATTGAACTCTCAGCAACAGACCAACGCCACATAACCAGAGAGGAGATCAAAACCAGGGCACATGCACAGTGATACTTCCCACTGTATTCCCTGTTCCTATCTGCAGCTACCTAAAGCTTAGGGACTTTGGACATCACAGATAATCTGCATGACAGATTCTGCTGGAATTCTCTATTTTCTGCCATTAATAGCCTATTGACTTTTTTTTCCCTTTATAAACCAGTATTTCCCAAACAATGCAACATAAACAGACAAACAACTGTAGTGTGTAACTCTTGCCGACTCCGGCCTTGTTACCAAACAAACAGAGGACGAAAACACACCACCAATCTTTATCAAAGGGCCCTGGGGAGCTAAAGAATTGCAGACCACTAAATTGGACTTCCATGTTGAATAGAGGCTAGTAATAAACAACAAAATTAGTAAACTATAGACACAACTTTTGTGGAAAAAAGCCATGCCACGGAAAACTATTATCATCTTTTGAAGAAATCAAAGATTATGTGAACATGGGTCAGGGTATTAATACAGTAACTGAATTTCCAAAGCATTTGATGAGGTTCTTTTCTTTCTTTACAGGCACAGTTCTTCATCAAATATGGCAGATCTCTTAGATTAATAACTGCTAAAGTCTATTCATTCAGTGGACTTATTATTCAATTCATTCTATTCAATTTTTAAGTGAGTTTGTGACTGTAGCAGCATAAATGTCTGTGCTGGGAGACAAGTAGTCCACCTCCTCTTCCAGGTCATTACTGACCAATAAAAATTCTTGGTAGTTGCAATTAAAATGACTATAAACAGCTGCAGAACAATTCAAGGACACTGCCAGGGAAATGAGCTGGCAGGAGACCTCATTGCAAGTGCAATGACTGTCTGTAAAATGTTAGGCCACTCAGTGCATATGCTCAGTAACAAACCCTAAACTCTTTATCACTAATGGAAAAAAAAAATTAAAAAAACCTTGGAGTCAAACATAGATAGCTGCTTCAGAATTTTAGCTCAGTGTTAATCAAAGGGGAAATAAAATAGCAAGAATAATAAGGAAGGAATATGAAATATTTATACAGTAGCTTCATGGAGATATCTCTTGATATTCCCATATTGTGGAGCAGCAGAGTAACAGAAGTACATGGCAGTATCTGGGAGGAGAGGTTAAAACAAACACCACATTCTGCAGTCACTGACTCAGGATGTCATTAATTTCAGGTGTATATATGCATTAAAAAAACAAATCTGTGCATAGAAAGAGGTCCATGAAGCATGACAATCCTATTGCAATTTTTGGCTCAAGTGTTCCAGCCCACTGATTGCCAGGAATGAAGCTTATCCATTCCTGTATGTTTTCTCACTAGAATATGTTACTGGCCAGAGCTAGAGATAAGGTTGTCAACAAAAATAATCACTGGTCAGACCCACTATAGATATATTTTTTAAATTCAATTTTATTTTAAAGTTCTCTGGACAAGTGGATCATT
Organism: Platyrinchus mystaceus; assembly: GCA_035041135.1. Lineage (NCBI taxonomy): Eukaryota > Metazoa > Chordata > Aves > Passeriformes > Tyrannidae > Platyrinchus > Platyrinchus mystaceus. The sequence continues at coordinate 36,547,685 of JAWWLV010000144.1, read as the reverse complement.
ATGCAGGATAAACAACTAAATTCTTGTTATTCCTGGCTACAATTCTCTGAAGTTATTTCTTGAGATTATTTTTTTTTTGAGAGGACACACCTTGTAACCCAAAAACTTCCATCCTCAAACCTAGGTCCATTTTTTATTTCCCTAGCATGGTGTGTTTATTTTGTATCCAAAGTAGTCCAGAAACCTTATCACTCTAGTTTTACTTCAGCTTTACCTCTGTGGAGACTTCTGATTACAAAAAAATAGTCCAGGGAACAATCAAATTAGTATCCTTCTTCCTGAAACCTAGGTCTGCTAGGAGCCAGGTACAACATGTAAAATCCAACATAAATGACTGCTCTTAAAAGGCTGCCACCTACCAGGATGATAAAAATAGATCCAAAAAAGGTAAAAATCACCAAGTTTTAAGAAAAAGTTTTCTTCCAGCTACTGTACAGATGTTTTGACAGGGTCTGCTAAGCCTGCTCTACTTCTTTGCAACAAGAAATAAGGTGGAAAACAGGTTCATCTAAACCCAGTTTATGTCTCCCCTGGCCATCCTACAGGATGCTGAAAAGGCTGCAGTGAGATGACGCATCTTTGAAAGTTTGTACACTGACTTACATATCCCCACATATTCCTGCTTTTGTTTAACCAAACTTACAACTTTCTGTATGTCAACAGAAGTGCTGGGCTTCAACGTTGAAATATACTGGTTAAAATCCATAAGACAAGAGTATGTGGTACTGGCAAAACAGAAATATTCTGATGTACCTGACAAAAAACTTCATCACACCATCCAGCGTTATTCCTCTCTACAGCACACAGCAAGAGTTAAGGTTTTTTTACAGAAGCTGAAACTGCCAAGAATCACCAGCAAAATTCCTACTGAATCAATAAAGGCAGCTGGCAAATCATCTTGGTAAGGTGTCAGACTACAAAGTCAAATCTAAACAGAGCAGAATTGAATCCCCCTTTATTGTCATTCCTTCCCTCTTCTCCCTCCAGCAGGGACAAGCCCTAAGGCTACAAGGTTTTTAAGCTGGGAGAGACAACTCTTGCAGTACTATTTCACTCTTGTTAGCAGAGCCTGGGAAAGTATTTGACATACTTCACTGAACAAACCTGACTGCATAGGGTGATGCTTAAAAATTCTGATGCTTGAAGGAAGAGAGGGCTGAGGTGAGGTCTGCCTGTCTATGAACAAATAACCAGAAAGATCTTCCACAATTAGAAATACCAAGATAGCATTAACTATGAAAATATTACTTTATTGCTCTTTGGTAG
>JAWWLV010000144.1:36493456-36546319 GCA_035041135.1 Platyrinchus mystaceus | reverse complement strand
ACCAGAAAGATCTTCCACAATTAGAAATACCAAGATAGCATTAACTATGAAAATATTACTTTATTGCTCTTTGGTAGGATTAGACTGAATTTGACCAGCCTTATCAACCACAAAGGCTTCTGGTCTTTTTAAGCAGATTAGTAGGAGAAAAATAACTGGTGCATCCAACAGGCAATGTGCTACCTTTTGCTGCATTTCTTTCTTTCCTTGGGGGATGTGCAGGAGAATGAGGATGTGGATACCTAAAAGCATATAGCAATATCAGTCAATCTCACTTGCTTCCCCTCTTCTGCTGTTCCCAGGAGACACATGGAAGCTACAAACCTTTTATTTATTTAGGGCAATTGCAAGCATCCCAAGTATTCAATAAATAAAATGATATCTAAAAGATGTCTTTTGTTCCTATTGTTTTTCATGCTGTTTTGTTTACTTGATTAGAACATTAAATAATAAAACATAACTTTAATTTGAGCTACTGGCTCTGATCTCCAAGAATACTTATCTGCAACTGTGGTTGAAGGAAGCTGCTTCTGAAATTCATCTTTCCATGGCTGTCCCTCCTCTTCCCCAAAGAATTTAATCATCTTTGGAAATTTCTATTTACTAATGTCCTTCAGAATGGAAGTAAAGACAAATTCTGAGATTATGCCAAAAATACTTCAGGAAGCTACAGGTGTGGAACTATTTGGCAGATACAAATGATCTCTGATGCCCTTCACCTTGGGTAAAAATTGAGGGGAGGGAATACTTGAGTTCTGCTGCCAAAGACATGGCAACTAGCCTGGGCAGAGTCAGCCCAGTCCCACCCACACGTGACACGCTGCTTCCAGAGTGGAGGGCAAGGAGGGAAGTGTGCTTCCACCTCCTCCCCCTTCTCTCTCTAAGGAAGGCAGGGTCAAAGCCCTGTTCTGCTAAAATGAACTCCTGGTAACAGTGGGCAGCAAGCCCCCCTGCTCAGTTAATCACAACACCTGACAGGGAAATTCTTTTTCTTCGAGTTTCCTTAGTCCTGTTGCCTCCTACAAAAGGGACCCCAGTGGCTGCAAATGCCTCAGCAGAAGCAGCAGTGTCTAGGGAATAACCCCCTAAAAAGAAAATGCTGACCTACAGAGGTTAGCCAGATCACTTCTTCCCCTTCAGAAAAATCTCTTGTAGCGCAGAGGACCAACTGCTGACCACAGCAAAGAAAGAAAAACAAAGTGAACCCCCAGGACGTCTGGCACTTTATTGCCAGCAGCAGCAGAGAGGCACAGTCCTCTCCTCTGACTGCCAGCAAGTGGAAACCTTTAGTAAGTCATCTGAGGAACACAGCACTAAGGAAGGGAAATGCTGTGCTCTGTGTACTTCATTTGCTTTCAGTGAGCACACACCAGGTAGTAAATTCAAGCAGCTGTCCGTGCATGGGTATGAGTCAGACCCACAGCTGGCCAGTTCTCTCCTGCCTTGCAAAACAAAAAAGACCCACCACAAAAGGCCAGAGCAGAGGCCCTGTAACCAGACAGTGATCAGCTAAACAGATCAGCTACCACAGCCGGAAATATAAGCCCAGAGCTTGGCACTCAGTCCAGGGATCAGCATTGATCCATTGCTAGGGCTGAGGGGGAAGTGAAAATTGCAAAGTACTTAATTTTATATCTAAATTCATACACCCTCCACAAAACCCCAACCAAAAAAAAACAGACTAAAAAACGCCTTACTAATCAATCAGTTTGCTCAAAGACCTGTCCTTAGCTGATATTTAACAAGGAAAATTATATCAAATGCAGATTAGCCTAAGAGTAAAATTGGCTCCAACAGAACACACTGTGTAAACCTGTTAGTAATCATTGAGCAAATGTTGCTCAGTGCCAGAATTTTCTCACAACAAAGAAGACACCCTCCCAGCAAGTAAAAAAAAGTTTTTTCTAAGATTGCTTCCTTCTTTATGACAAATGCTGTGAGAAACTATTAGAAGTCTATTCCAACAATCACTATGGCAGCTCTACATTTCTGTTACTGCAGGTAATTAGAGCAGTGTTATTTAAAGAGAACAGTATTTCTGTGTTTCTGTTCTCTCTTTATTTATTTATTTACATTTCATTTTAAAAGCACTGGGGTAAACCAAAACTGAAAAACTAACTAAAATGGGAATGCCTAATAAAGACAATCCTTTCTTAAAAACAAATCTTAAGTTATGGATTAAGAAAAGATACGACAATGAAGACTATGGCTAGACACGGAACATGCAAATACATGCAATTTGACAAAAAACCAAATGATTTCAGAGATAAATCACTATAGATTAACTCTTCATGAAAGGAATCATTGCAATAGCATTAAGAAGAATATATGGAAACATTCGGTATAGTACAGCACTCTTGCCTGTCAGCACAAGAAGCCTTAAGTATTTGGCCTAATAAATAATATTATTTTAAGCATCAATTAAGATACATGGAAATAAAATAACTGAATCCCATAAAAACAGAACTAAAAGAAAACAAAAGGTTTGCTTACTCTTCTTGACGCAAGTCATTAACGCTCCGATCTAGTGAGATCATATCACTTGCCACCATATTAAACCCAAACTCTTTAATGCTGGCTTGAATGGATTCTTTGTAATCTGGTCCTAAAACATATGGCTTTGCTTCCTCTCCAGGGCCACCAACAACTCCGTGAGGCTCAGGCTCTTTGGGTTCAAAATTACCAAGGACTCCAGGTCGTAAAACAGGATCTGGGTATACAAATGTCTGAGGTTTAAATGTGAGATACTGCCTCTGGATGATGTTTTGCTGTTTGTTATCACCACCATGATGATTTAGTTCATTTTTGGCCTTATTTTTCCTTCGAATGGATTCCAAGTCCACTTCCACACCTTCAACATGAGGCCAAGGTACCACGGGTTTGAACTTCTCATTTCCTAGTCCATGGTCTCCTTTGTTTGGCACGGGTCTGTTGTCTTCTTTGTCATCCTATATACACACACAGAGAAACAGCAGACCATATGAATTGATGACCCTTTATTTACATCCAGTAGCTAAACGCAGTGAGAGTTCGCACTAAATATATGTTAAGCAAGAAGGGACAAGTCCATGTTGAGAGGCTCAATGAACACTTTTTACTAAAGCTAGTGACTGCTGGAGAACATCACTAGCTGTTGTCCTCACTTACCTTGGTGCGTTGGTCCTGGAAATCAACCAATGCCCAAAGCATTCCCAAAGACCAAATACCCATGCAGGACATGTTAACTTGAATGGGGTTCAAGTTGCACACCAAAGCGATGTTCAGGGCGCACTGACAGAGCATTTTATGAAGGAGAAGGTGGTATGGAGGCCAACAATGCCACAGTCCAGAGCATGGCATCCTTGGGCCTGCTCTTGGACACTGGGTGTTTCTGATCTCTACAAGGTCTCAGTAGTTGCTAGATACAGCCTCAACATGCTCCTGTGCTGGGAGAGAGATCTGTGATGACATGCAGTCTGGCACACACATCTGTGGCAGCTGTGAACCACATATAATCCCCACCCTTCCCTCCCCACACTTCCCCACCCAACTTGCTCCCACCAAGCATTACTCCCTCTGCTACAACAGCAGTACTGTTTATTTAGAGCTGTGAGGTTACACTGATGGCATCGGGAACAGCTGGCAGAAATGAGATTCCTACCTGGGGAGGCAGTGCTGGGGCTGAAGAGAGCTGCCACAGGCACTGGCACCTCCTGCCTCCTTGTTTGAAATAATTTTACAGCACTCCTCCCTGTCTCCCCACTTGATATTTTCAGTGATCAGTGAGGTTGATGGGATTAGAACAAGGGTGGCTGATTTTAGAAGAAACTAGACAGACAGGCTCTGAAGTGTCTGAGAGTGAACTCTCCAGGGTGCAACAGCCCCACCCACGAGTGTACTCCAAAACACAGTCACCGCTTTTTCCAATACTACTGTCCAAGAGGATGAAGGGAAACATTGCTGAAAGTTCAGATTTCATGGTCACATTATTTATTTGCAAGCACGACAAATGTTAGATCATACTGAAACCTGCAGAGATCAACACACATATTGTAGCAATGTCTCACTATCTATTCATAAATACAGAAGCAAACAAAAAATTGAGATCAGAAAGATGCCTACTTAAACCTGCTGAAGGCAGGTTCACAGTTAGATGTGATTTCTGAGCGGCTGGTCCAGTCACACACTGAAAACACTCAGTTTCTCTGGACAGCCTGTTCCAGTTGCTTGACCCAGCTCACTGTGAAGGTATCTTTCCTCACAACTTGGTAGAAGTTTCTCATGTTGCATCATGTGGCGATTGCCTCTTGTCCTTTCAGTCTTCACCCCTCACAAGATTTTATTTCCGTTTTCTCTGTAACCTCAGTTTCCAGTGTGAAAAGATGCAATTAGATTCCCCATTAGACTTTTCTCCAGCCAAACGCAGTCTCCCTGGCAGGTATTTCCTAGGTCCTCTGCACCTGTTAACATCTCCCCTGTGCTGGGGCAGTGTGGGAGGAGAAGCCAGACACAGTGCTCCAGACAGCTAAGCTCTTTCTAGGGTATCCATCCATGATGCACTCTGTCTTTACTGTGACAAGGGCACAATGCTGACTCATGTCCATGTTTAACAAACCCACACAATACTTAACACTACATCACAGTATTTTCCTCACAAATGATTATGCGTAAAAAAACCCTTCAGAAATTAAGAAAAAACCAGCATATAATATTTCTAGGATAACAATGGGAGTCAGGCTCCAATTCAAAATAAAATTTATTGAAGAAACTTCTTGAGCTCCCTGCTTGTTATAGTTTAAACAGGGAAGATGTACAACATGCCAAAGTGTTACATTATTCTGTTCTTCCATCAACATTTTTTGAGGAACTCAAAAGCCAGCATGAGAAAAGGGAAGTATAAGGGCATGTGAAAAGGCACATTTTTCAAGGAAGTAGAAGGCTGCCATGGATCTAAATAAAGCCCTGAGAGGACTTCTGAAGAGAGCATTATCTCACACTTACCCTAGAAATCAAAAGGAAGGCTTTGCCACTAGACTGTCAGAACACTGCTGAGCTCTCAGCTCTTACCAACTCGAATCTAATTCCTGCTCCAAGTGTGGAGGCAGCTACAGAAAACAACAAAATGGTAGGCATCATCAGGAAGGATGCTAAAGAGCATTTTGACTACTTAAAATTTTGAAGCATCCATGCATTCAGTAATAGGTAGTTCTGGTCTCCATATCTCCATATCTAAAAGGAATTAGAGAAGGTACAGAGAAGGGTAACCAGAATGAAGGAGAAGGTAGATAGGTATCTTGAGATGAAAGACTAGAAAGGCAGTTGACCTTTCATCTCCAAGGGTCTGCAGTTTGGAGATGTGATGGCCGAAGGGCATACAACTGAAGTTTAAAAAATCATGAAGGTGATGGATAAATTCAGTGGAAATCCACTGTTTACCTTGATGGATGACAGGTCCATAGGGAGACTGTAAAAGGGCTGGACAGGGAAGTACCTTCTAAAAACTCAAATTAAACATCTGTGGATGCTGAAAGTGTCCAAAGGAAGACAGCATAGAAAGAAGCCAGGTTTACACACTGCCATTCTCAGTAACCGCCCTGGAGCATTAGTCCCCATCCTCTGGTCTGTGTGGAATTTAATATCCTTTCATTTCATTTCCACTACCTATGAAACAGTTATGAGCTTCCACTTAGCCAGTTCTTAAACTGAAACATAACACTTCTGAAAGAAATTTGTTTACTTTCCTACCATCAGACTTATCCTTTATTATATTTAGCCTCATTATAACTGTTATGCACAATTTGCATTATAATGCATTTGTTTGTAGTTCCCTTCTACAAACTAAATATATTCCACATTAGTAGGCCAGGGAAAATATTTCATAAAGCAAGAAAATTATACACAAGCACACAGGCACACACATTCACCTCATTCCTCCAATTTTTCTGTTCTGGGGACAAATAAGATAGAAGGGATTTGTTGTGGGTTAATTCCTGCAAGCAGCTCAGCATGACACATTTGCTTACTCCTCCCTCCCCACGCCTGGACACAAATCTAAAACACGTCATTATATGAGATGCTATGAAGAAAATTAAATTCATCTCAGCATTTTGTGGGATTTGAAAAAAAAAAGAAAAAAAGATGAGAAACTAGCAGTGTTTAAGTGTATAGTGAAGGCCACAACTCCTGGAGGTTATTCATTTATCCAGAGATAACTGTGAAAAAGGTTTTCCAAATACTATCTGGAAAAGAAGCAAAGTCAAACCACAATCAAAGAACTCCTTTGGCCATCATATAAGCCACAATGCCTTGGTTAGGAACTTTTAGAGCTTCTTCTCGCTTTTATGAATTATTACTCTATACCCCTTTTTAAAAAAAATAATGACATATCAAAAATCTGAAGTAATTTTTATTAAGTGTTGTTCCATGATTACGAGTTTGGCTTAGGTGGAAGTATTAAACCTAAAGATTCAAACAACAACAACAGCCAAACTGGAAGGTGCGCACATAAAAAAAAAATAAACCCCAACAACCTTTCTAAAGTGGAAGAACAAGATGGTCTGAAAGTTATTTTAAAAACTTCAGAAGAGATAGTAATAGCAAGGTGAAGGGAGGGCTTGGAAGAAGTAAGCACAACATACATCTGGACTCTGTACTTCTGGGTTGTCCAAAAATGAGGTGAGAGAAGCAAAAATTGTGAATTCTCTCACATCTGAAGACAAACAACAACAATAAAATCTCATTACATATTTATAAAAAGGACACATAATGTAGAAAAAAGTAGTGTTTTTCTATAGAGATCATTGTCTTTTTCTATAGGGCTGGAGCTAGAACTTGCTATGAGCTTTCTAGCTCCAGTTTGGTGCATGCTTCTTTATTTTTTAATGTTTTTTTCCCTCCTAACGGAATTATGTCTCGGTCACTGCAATGGGTGTTTCCAAAACAGTGAGCTGATATAAATAGAGTCACTACCTGACTTGAATTTTGCAAATTTTATTTTGCAAATTAGGTGCTTTTTGCAGAAGACAAGAATGCAGTTAAAGGTATAGGAAACATAACTGTTTTCCTTTGGAAACATGCTTATAAATTACACCAAGTAAAAGGAAAAACTGGGAGACAACTTAATAGGGCTATGAGATCAGTCAGCTGGTAGGAGGGTTGGAGTTGTAGCTGGCAATAAAACTGCAAATGTGAAAGTTGTGTAATCTGCTTTTCTTCAGTCAACTAGTTCAAGACTGGCAACTCCCTAAAACTCTGTGAAATAATGTCTGAATACAAATTTATGTTAGAAAAGTGGATTTGCTTGATTTCTAAAATGAAACATTATCCTACTGAAAAAAGGTTACTAATTAAAAGCAATGACTATAAAAGCATTTGCTCATCTAGAAAAAATCAGTGATGCAAAAAAAATGAAAAGGGAAATAATTAAGTAGAATCTAGCAGTATTCTCATTACCCAGAGATGCAAAAGGAAATTAAAAAAACCCTTACATTCTTAGAATATACATGTTCATACCCAGCTCAATAAAGACAGATACTGAGCATTGCAATATTATGGTGTTCCTCACGAAAAAACCATAAAAACGGATACAGTTTAATATTTTAGTAACCTAGGAGGCCAATCCATATGTAGTTTCTATTTTATCCAGTCCATCTTTTACCTTTCTTACCTCTTGGCTGAATCTACACTCCCGCAATTACCATGAAACACAACTACAATATGTGTTCTTATATCGTAAGGAAGAGTTCAAGCACTTCTAACTGAGGATAAATCAATAGCATTCAGAGCTCACCTGATCCCTCTATGCAAAAAAGGAGCATTTTGAATAGAGCTTCTGTCACAGGTACTCTGATACAGACCCACACAACTATCACTTTAGCAAGGACTTCAATATATTTAAAGTACTTTTCTTTGTTTGCATCAACTTAATGCAGTTGATCAAAAGTTTATTGGAGGAAAAAAAGCCACTTGGGGGAGATGATGCAGAGTCTAGCATCTTCAATTATTTCACTAAATAGGAGGGCATTGTTTTGACTTATTCAGTTACTGTGGAAGGGGAAAAAAAAGGGAAGAAAAAAGGACTACAAACTGGATTCACAGATTTCATTATTTACTAGACTCATGCTGGGAAGATACTAAAATAATGCCTGTTCTCAGCCAAGTTTCTGGCATGATTCTGCTCTACCAGTTAATGAGAGAGAGGAAAAAACCCAGCACATAGTATATTTTTGTTTGCTTTGAATCATTATTTGTGGGTCTTACATACCAGGCTACAGTGCAGGGCATAGACAGAATAAATAAAGTGTCACGCTGCATTACTTAGTCTTGCAAATATTTTTGCACCACAGCATAGAAAGACTCCACGACACTCTTATGACCAAAAAAAAGATAACTTTTCAGTATACAGGATCAAACACAGACAAAAGAGAAAATCAACAGAACCAACAATGTATTTCTGAATAGATTTCACTCTAGATACCCACTAACCCCAGAATAAATAAAATAAATAATAATTCCCACAACACTTGTCTGACTATCAAAGGGATCCACCCCATAAAATTGCACCTTCCACTTTCACCTCCACCATGGTAGCCTCCATCCAAGCAACTAGAAATTCTACCTACTGCAAGACCAGCTGCAGATAGGGAAAACAAAACCAAAAGCACACACAAATGGAAAAAACTAGCTTCTCAAACAAGGATAAAAATCTATGGCACAACTGCTATCATTTCAGAAAATAAATAAATAGTAATAAAGTCTTTTCAATCATTACAACTTTTTGCACTAAAAAAGTCTGTTTTAAGCTCCACATGCAGCACTGCCTATAAGTCATATTAGGCAAAACCTTCCATCAAACAATACCACCACAAGACAACCATATTGATTCATATTAGAACTGAAGTTGGATCACGAGAATTTATCCATCTTGCCTTTTTTCTCTCAGGTCCCAAGTAGCTCCCCGAGAGGAAACAGTTTTGCCAGGGACAGTTTTGGCTGTAATAAATTGCTAGTCATCAGCATTGAGTAAAATCCCCTTCCCCCTCATTCCTTATGTCCTATTTGGTAAGGCAGAACAGGACAATCACTAGTACATACACTTCTACAGTACAGAAGTTACCGAGTTTTCAACAGATACCAGCAGACCACAGTCACTGATATTCACTCAGTCACTGAGAAAAAAAAATTAAGTAGCAGTCCCTTTGAGCCAAGGCAAGACAACTTAGGGGATTAGGATCAACAATTTTATTCTATCTTACGGTTGACATTTCTGAGATTCGAGAGCACTGCTTACCGAAAAGTAAGTGGCATGTTCAAAAATAGGAAGGATGTGTAATAAAGGAGAGGAACTGTTTATAAAGATGTGAATTTGGCAACAGCTCAATGTTCTGCTATAATGAAGGAGTTTGAAAGAATTTAGCATTCAAGTTTTGAGTGACTTGCAATAATCTACTTGAGTCTCTGTATCACTGATTCCAAATAATGGGTAAAAACAACTTCTTGTTATCTAGTAATGAGTCTAAAAACTAACAATATTCACTAACATCTGAGGTACTCTCTGCTGGTGTTCAAACCTGTGAGTTCAAGTAAGACACTGAGAAAGATAAAGCTCAGTTCTTCAACTTTGTTTAATACTTTACATGGTTGCTCAAAGAGTTCTCTTGGCAAAAAGACCAACTAGCTCTTCCTATCTTCTTGGATACCATCTTCTTTGTCACAGCAGAAGCATTTATCTAGGACAGTGACTTTAGGCTAATGCTGCATACTGCCATGGTCTGCAGACAACATTTCACAAGGTCATTGCATACAAAGTTGTATTAGGCTATGGAAGCCCTCGGGTAACAAATCTTATGGAGGAAGGAAGAATACTTATTTTCAGTGGAAATAACCTGATTGCCCAGTTATTTGACTAACAGAGGGAACATAACCAATCCCAAGTTTTACCTGTTTACTGCAGAGTACCTCGTTTAAAGGTACGTATCCACATTTGGATGTCAGTGTGATACACATCTAAGCATCCCATTTAGATGAAACTGTTCTGTTGTGATATTATCGTTCACTTGCAAAGGGAATTTGTCTCAGCTAATGATACTTCTGTCATCCTCTTTGGCCTTGCTGTGCATGTATCACTTAAAATTCCTGCAGGGTAATGCAATCCTGCCACAAGTGCTCTTTCGATGTGCACTGCTTTACCTCCCATCCTTGCTCCTCACTCCCTTTTCCCATGACACTGCTCCTCCATAACTTCCTCCTGTATATGTCTCTCCTGGAGTCTGGATTTTCTATAAATGCATTGGTCACACTCATATACATCTGGCCAGACTGACCAAGTTCCTTTGGGAAGTTAAGTTACCTTCATCAAAAGCAGAGACTACCAGGAGACCTGGCCAGAGTGCTTTGTGCCAGACTCAGTCTCTTACAGAGCATGCCATTGGCCACCCAAAACCTGTAAACTCTCTCTCTATCACCTTCAGAGAGATTTAAGATTTAAGGTAACCCTGTACCTTACCTATCTTACAGGGTGCCTCTTTAGGAGAGGTGCAGTACTCCTCGAATTCCTGTGCGACAAGTAGTTTCACAATTAGACTCTGCCTGACTGAAAGCAAGTAAAAATAAAGACACTGAGTGCTTCAGAACAAATAACTGTAAAAAATAGCAGTCTCACTATCCTTGTTTTCACCAGCACTCAATGCTTGGGGAATATTGAACCAGCTCTTAAACCTACCAGTCTGCCTTCCTTGTTGCCTGAGATTCAACTCTTACTCGACTTTTACACATCCCATCCTTCCATTCCTGCTACTGTCATACTACCACTGGTTCCAACTGCAGTTCAATAGTCATGGTGTGTCAAAGAAGTCTTGACAGAGATTCACTTCACTCAAAGCCTCCACTTAAGAGATGCCCAAGAACTTTGTGGAGTTAACTACAAGCAATCATAGAACCATAGAATGGTTTGGGTTGGAAGGGACCTTGAAGTTCATCTAGTTCCAACCCCCCTGCCATGGGCAGAGACACCTGCAACTAGACCAGGTTGCTCAGAGCCACATCCAACCTGGCCTTGAGCACTACCAGACTTGAGGCATCCTCAACTTCCCTGGGCAACCTGTTCTAGTGCCTCACCACCCTCACAATAAAGATTTATTTCCTAATATCTAACCTAACCCTACTCTCTTTGCACCTCTCAATGTACCTCTCCTTATGGCTCTGGAGAGCACCATGTAATCTGGGATAGCAATTAATGAAATCTGAAACAGAAAGATTCAGATAAATACCTGAATAAACTGATAGTAAAGAAATCTCTGCTTGATTTTGTAACTTAAGGCTAGTTCCAAAGCAGGCAAAATAGTCTGTTATCATTAAGATTACAATCACTTTCAAGTAACACAAATATTATTAAACTGAATCATAAATTAAGCTGCTGCATTACCTAAGGGGATGTATTTTAGTCTCTCCAGTGTTCTAGAAATGAAAATATGTTGGCACTAGTAGCCTGTGCAATAAAAAGAACAAAAAAACAAATCTGCAGCTGCTTGCTGCAGAATAACAGAAAAGTTGTTAAAGGACCCTTGATAAGGCAGAAGTATGACTCAAAGCCTCTTCAACCTCTCCTTACAGACAGCACACCAAAGATGACAGAAAGACTTTTAAACTCAGAATAGCAGGAATCAATTACAAGGTTATCACAACTAGACCAATCAACATTTTCAGTAGAAGAAAGCCAAAGTGATCAAAGAACCACAGAATGGTTGAGGTTGGAAGGAACCTTAAAGATCATCCAGTTCCAACCCCCTTGCCATGGGCAGGGACACCTTTCACTAGACCAAGTTGCTCAAAGCCCCATCCAACCTGGCCTTGATCAAGTGGAACAGAACATAAATAAAAGAGTATAAAAGCAAGTATATCCCTACACACTGTATCTTTTCAGATGTTTTTGCTCCTTGCTAATTAAGTGGCTTTCTCGGTTGCATCAAAGTGCAATTTGTCTGCTCTCCAGGGAACCAGAGACCACATGAGACCACACACTTTCCCTGCCTGCACTGATCCTGGCCTTGTCTTCTTGACACAAATTGAGAAAAGCCAAATACTGTACATCACACAAGGTAAGTCGGTTTAGGTTAAGCACTTAAGACCGATCTAATCAACCACCAGCTGACTCAGTGACTGTAGAACAGTCTGCCATCAACTGCTTTTCAAACGTCCATAACCTTCCTTCTTTCTCTGCACAACAGATAGCTTACTACATTCTGCAGCCTACATTGTCATTACCATGTGTTTAGCATTGTATTTCAACTATAAACTTCTGTAGAGTGTCATCCACATTAATTCATTCTTAAACAGAGACTGTAGTGACTCAGACCTCCAAGACAACAAAAAAGCACCTGTTCATTATATTTACCCTCAATTGCACCATATGGGTTACTATACCACAGATGATATTCCACATAAATTAAAAAAAAAAAAAATCTGATTTGTATGCCAGTTGACTCATTCCATGGTAAATTCAGAAATTTAACATATTTTATTGTAATTTAGTTGTTCAGAATGCTGTTATGGTAACAGTCAAGTCCCATGAAGAGGCCAAAGAGCACCAAGCCCTGGGGCAGTTATTCTACTGTGGCACCAGGGAGAAAATCTGTCCCAGGTAAGCAAAGCCCATCAGACCCTGAACCCTGTCTTACCAAAATAAAATTTAGTTTCTTGTCTAGTTTTGAGAGGAGAGACACTAAAGACCCAATCACTTTCAGTTTTCCCTCTTTTCCTGAAGGAACTCTCCACCTCAAGTCTTAGGAGATGTAAAGTGGCGTCTACTCACAGAAAGGCCAACACTTATTGCCCAGAAAGCTAAACCTTGTTTTCTCTTAAGAAACTAAATGAAAGCAATTATTTTTCAACTTCCCAACCTCAAGGATACAGAATCACAGAATCAACTAGGTTGGAAAAGACCTCTGAGATCATTAAGTCCAACCTTTGGCCTAACACCACCTCATCTACTGGACCACAGTACTAAGTGCTACATCCCGTCCCTTCTAAAACACCTCCAGGGATAGTGACACTGCCACCTCCCTGGGCAGTCCATTCCAGTGCCCAATAACTCTCTCTGTAAAGAACTTCTTCCTAATGTCTAACCTAAACCTCCCCTGGTGCAGCTTAAGACTGTTGCCCTCTTGTCCTATCGCTGGTTGCCTGGGAGAAGAGACCAACCCCCACCTGGCTACAACCTCCTCTCAGGGAGTTGTAGAGAGTGATGAGGTCTCCCCTGAGCCTCCTCTTCTCCAGGCTAAACAACCCCAGCTCCCTCAGCCTCTCCTCAGAGGACCTGTGCTCCTGAGCAAGAGGTTCAGCAAGGGGACTTGTTCGTTAAGCTAATGTGCCAGCAACTGTAGATATCACAGCAGGAGCAAAGCAGTAGATGGATGGATGCATTTCTAAACAAAAAGTGCATGAAACTGGCTTCTAAGGACAGAGTGAACCCCAGAACAACAAGCAGATGATGGCTGGGGGAAGTCTCCAAATGCTCAGAATTCTGGTGGCTCTAATCAATATCAACATCTCTCATTTCTGAAAACATTTACTACTATTTTTGTTCAAATGCAACCTTCCATTCTCTTTTTAATTTTTCTCAAAATTTCAGTATTGTTTACAGTTCTGATGAAGATGATGCCATTGCTTACCCTATTTTAGAATGACAGAAGGTGGAGGCAAGAAATTTTTCCAGCTTTTTCTTCCAGGCAAAAGCTCAATAGCTGGACATGTTTTTTGAAAAATGGACTGCAGAAATGGATGGTAGAAAATGCAGAATTTTTTTATCCTGCCTCCCTCCTCCAAGTGATCAGGAGTACCACATTTGCACATGGCTATGTGGCTTGGAGTAGTTTAATTAGATTTTGAAAACAATGCTTAATCAGAAGCATACTTGGGCAATAAGAAATTGCTTCATAATGCTTTGAATAACTAATACCTTACTGGCCTATGATACAAGAAAAAAAGAAATATACCATAATTAGAAAACTATACACAACTTTTCTCTCTAGAGTGATTTTACAAATGCATAACTGGAAAAATCATGAGTATTAAGAACAAAATGGACAATTGCTTAAGTCATCATCTCTATTAGAGCTGACTTCAAGATGCAAAAGGGCCTTCACATTTCAGGCCTTCATGACTCTTGGAGTATTTCTTCCCCTCTTCATTAAAAAATACATTGATTTTTCATCTGACCTTTACTATCTTTCTCTGCATTGCCTATTAGAGGCTAGCAGAAAAACAGATATTCTGTTAATAAAGTAGATTAGTAAAATGGTATTCACATAGAAAAGCAGGTCCCATCTCTTAGAAGCTTAAATGACTTCCTCCCTTTGTAGATCCCTAAAGACTATGCAACTTTAACAATTAATAAAAATTAAAGAGAAAATTAGCCTGAATACCTGAAAATAGTGTTGCATTGATGACTTATCAATTTAGTATATGGTGATCCATGCATTTCTACAGTAGTATTCCACTAGTGCCACAAGCTTTGAAGTGCTTGGCAAACAATTTCTATAGTTTTTGCAATCAAATGGAAGATAAAGAGAGAAAACAGACATGAGAATGAATTATTTCACTGCAGTATTGCCATAATCCAGAACACCAATACCTCTATGACTCAGACCTTCTCTCTGGTAATTTCTCATTTCACTCTTGCACTCTGTGATCTTCAGCTGCATCACCTTGTCTTCTGTGCCCTCTAGTTGTTCTTATCCAGTCCTACACTTACACTCAAGGCATTGTTACAAATGCTAAGAACTTTATTCCACAGCCCTTCATAGTTCAGTATCTCTTTCACATCCCAGATATCTCTTTCATCTTTTTTCCTGGGAAGCTGTGCCCTCCAAGGTGAAAGACTTAAATCACGGCATCACTCAAGAGCTTCAGTACAAGATCTATTCTTGTCACTACATTTCAACATTAAATGAAGCTTGTGACCTTTCTAGTTGAGTCATTGTTCCTTCCACGTTCTGTTTCAGTCTAGGAATACCCTTCATTTCATGCATATGTTTGAAAGAGATCTTAAAAATAGAACTCATGTTTATTCATATGGAAAGTAGATTCTTAAGAACTTCTAAGATATCCTCTGTCCAGCTTCATTTTCTTCCATGAAGGAAGAATTATTCTCCTCTTCCTGAGTAGTAGAGTGTTACAAACTGGACTATGTGGGGAAAGGCTTTTCATCTTACTAAGACCAAACCCATTTTAGGAATGTTCTCTGTAGACTGAAGAAAAAAAGATAAAGCTGTTTCTTTTGGACTTAAACCATCAAAATTTACAAAATTGTGGTTTAAGCTGTAGAGATAAGCAGGTTAAAACAAGCACAGACTTCCAATTAAAAAAGTAAGGGACCACAGCGTTACAACTTATAGTCCATAATTTTGCTATTGAAAATATCCAACTTCTATTATTTTTCAGAAAAAGCCTCAGAAAAAAACAAAAGCTATCATCAATCCTTATGTTGTAAGTGGCTGAGGACATCTTTTCTGGCCTCCAGGCATCAGCTATGAACATTGTGCTGATTCAAGCCTGCAGAGGAACTTCATCCTTGTTTCTCAATCATATAAGACAGATGGATATTTAAAAATCCTGCATTTCTTCTAAATAATTCAGTGAGTAAATGACACTTACAATACAATAAATCCATTACTGATGTACATGCTTGATGAAGAGATGCAGGTTTCTGTGCTATAGCTTGTCTCTCTCAATTTTTAAAGACAGATGCGTCAATCTCATTTCATTTTCCTTGGTAGTAAGAAGCAAACTGCATGATTAGATTTTCATTTATCTTGAAATATTGTCACCATTCTCAAGCTTTACAACAATCTATTTCTGTCCTTTTTTTTTTAAATTGCATTTTAGAATTTGATCTACGCGACCATTTTGAAAGATTTTTCAATGAAACGGCTGAAGCCAAAAGCTACATTGTATGCAAATTATACATACAGTCTAAAACCCATTTCTGCAAGTTTCATCTGAACTCCCAAAAGATTTCAGAAATTCAGAGTATCTATGTAATTACCTTGTACACTGCTTGACTAGATAAGAAAAGGGAAATAACTTGTGGTAAATTGTGTTCTCTGTCCCACCTTTCCTTGACCCTTCATTCCTAGTCTTTTCTATGTAGGAGAATCTGTATGGTATTTGCCAATAAGTGAGCTATAGTCTATTGAACTGTTGAGGTAAGGTAAGTTCTTATCTGTATTAATATCAAAACCTAATTCATATCTTTGCTTTAGAAGCCACATAATGTGTGAGCACAGCCAGGTTATGTGCATCTTTTAGATAGCCAGCAAGAATACTGTAATATAATCCACAGACCTTTTCAAATGGACACCACTAAACTGGTCTGCTCTCCACTGTGCTTCCAGCTTTGCACTCTGCTCCACACTGACCACACAATATCTTTTATTTTGAGTATGGAAGCCACCATGGTCACGTTAAGACCACAGGACCAATCAGAGAGGCAAACACGCCGCAACTGACTTACAAGAAATGGACTGCCTTGACATCTACTTTGTTACTGCAGATGATCCATGATGGTACCTCGATATAAACTTGAAGCAGCGCAAGACTAATGATCAAAACATTACTCTCAAAGCCAGCTTTGGGTATTGACATCCTACTGCCTTCTCTTAAAAATGCACTAAGGATCAGCTTCTAGCCCTGAACATCTCTTGACAGACCTTCCTACATCTGTCAGATCCTTAAGAGAGTTTTAACATGCCCTTTGTGTTTCCAGCTCAGATACACTATGGCCGGCATTTCTGATCACATGTCTGGAGAAAATACAAATGAACATCATCCTCCCAAGTGCACTGATTCTTCAGCAGTGGGACTGTAGTGTTCTACTGTTTAGAATAACGGGTGTACAACACACACAAAGAAAGATGGATGAGGCTCCTTTTTGCTTGGAACAAATGGAAGTCAGTGTTCTCAGTACCAGGTCTCTGCCTGCAGGATACCCTCACCATCTAAACAGCATAGCAACAGGCATTTCTCTGAAGCACTGTAATCTTTTCAACAGATGTTCACTCCTTGTAAATATTTTTGTTATGAAATCAGAAGTCTTGGCAATTCAGATTCTCCATGTAAATACCGAGAATGGAATATTGGTTAAAAATCGATCTTAAAATAACAGAGAGCCTTTCCTCGGGTTATACTTACTCCAGAAATGCTGTTTCCAGCTGGAGCAATTTCCACAAGCCCTAAGGCCACTCCTGGTGGGCTTCAAATAGGGCTGCTAACAACTGCATTTATGAAAACTGTGCTCTTCATTTACTGCTTCTAACACAGAAGAGACATTAGCAAAGTCTACTTATGATCTATCCAGTTCATTAAAGGAGTGTTTAAATCGGAACACAGTTCGCTGAATCAGGACCTTTATGTGCTAGCCTTGCACTTTAACTTCTAACAAAGACAATTTTGTTAAAGCCTGTCAGAATACTCATTTCAAAAGCCCTCTGCAGTCCCTGAGAAAGACAGTCTATTGTCTCTAACACACAAAAATCTGGCCAGCAGCTGGAGAAAGAAGAGCCAGTAAGGCAGTTCTTAGTTTAGTCTGACTGGGCAAAGGTAGTGCCTCCAAAGAGGAAGAGCTGCAAAAGAAGAAAGTTGTCAGTATTTCAATTTCCAAAATGAAAGAGAAGCTACATACACGAGCCATCAAATATCACAGAAGGATAAATTGGCAGATGCACCAGGATAGGACAGTAAACAATACAGAATTCTTTACTGTACATTAAAACAGAATCAGCAAAAGAAACCAAAATCCACAAGGATGATACTTTAATCAAAATACAAAAGAAATAAAATCCACTGTGTTTTGCTACCATTCAATAACCTGCAAAACTATTATATTGAAAATTATAAGGAAAAGCCATATAAAAGAGCCTCTTCTGTAAGAGATAGTACATTCCCATGGTTGTCAACCAAGCCAATATTATTGCTGTCATTAATCAGTCACCGTTTAGAATGAGGTGTTTTCTTTTCAAAAATTCTTGCACACAAGTGACAACAGCACAACATAAGAGGTATATGCTCTGTTTGAGGCTGTCATATGCAAGTTTGAGGCTGTCATATGCATTTTTTCAATACATTATCATCCAATGCAGACTTGGAAAAATCTTGTAAATTAAGACAGAGAAAACCAGCTTCATCCCCTATCCTGCTAAACAGTTTCAGTGAACAACAAAAAAGCAAAACAAATGAACAAAAAAACAAGGCAAAAATTCCACCGAAGGCTGGAACTTTTGACATTTCAACTCACTTCCACTAAAAAAATGTAACAGCTTAGACGTTGCTACTCAGCTTTCCATGTTTAATAATTTCAACAGAACATGAACAGCATAACTCTATGCATCTCTTTAGCTGTTTCTTCAGACACAGTACTTGACCTGGAAACAGCATATGTTCCTTTTATTTAGTATAGCACTTATAGTTCTACAATTCTTAACAGTAGGGCAACTGTGGATTTGTAAAGGATGTCAGATTTATATAAGATGCAGCAAAAAAAAAAATCACTTGCCCACTCTTCCTACTGAATGAAGAGACTCAAAGTGAACTTCCCCATTCTATTTAAAAAGCAAAATTTGGAAGACTTCTGAATGTCAGTACTATGATGCATTACATGGACATTTGCCCTCCCAAGATTGCAGATATACAGCAAAACCTGAAGGGGATATTTTCCAGCTCTGCAGTAAGGAAAACTATGGAACAGCAGAAATATGAATTACAAAATGCACCTAGTTCTTGCAGAAGATTTATGACAACTGCATTTTTTAGCCACTGCAGACAAGCTCCCTTTAAAGTTTTGTTTTTGCTAATTTGGTTTAGATTTAAACCTCTGTCCAATAGGTGCTGGATTTTTCAAGCTGATGTTATAGAGTGGGATGAATACATTTCTACAGTCAGTTTACTTCTGTGCTGCATCTTTCTTGTCCTGTCTGTGTGCCAACACAAGCACCTTTACACCCACATGCTGAGCTGGATCAAGGACTCCCCACAGCCAGCTGGATTAGTAAGCCAAATGAATTTGGCATCCCTAAGTAGGGAGAACACCAGCACCCAGGTAGTTCAAAACAGGAGCGGGGTGGGAGGGAAGCTGCTGGAAGCAAGGGGTAGCTGGAAAACACAGCAAGCCTGGTAGCAAAACACACAGAACACAGCTGCCTCCCTGAGTTGTTTACAACCATTACTTGTGCACAGGCATACAGCAGAAACACAAGGGCTGTGCAGTCCTGCTCCCCTCAGCAATGCCTAGCCATCCTCAGAGCCCTCCTTAGCACCTCTGCGAGACTCCAGGGAGAACAAGTATCTGCAGCATGGCAGCACAGCAGCTGCTTGACTTGATAGGGTTTGCTTCTTTTGTACTTTAAAACAAAACAACACAATCCAACTACACTGAAACACTGAGTCTTCAGAAGGGTCAGAGGGCTGAAGCACCTCTCCTATGAAGACAGTCTGAGGAAGTTGAGGTTGTTCAGCCTGGAAAACAGAAGGCTTCGCAGTTGTCTTGGAGCAGCCTTCCAGTACCTAAAGGGAGCCTACAAGAGAGATGGAGAGGGACTTTTTACAAGAGCATGTAGTAATGGGACAAGGGCGAATGGCTTTAAACTGAAAGAGGGTAGGTTTAGTTTAGATATTGGGAAGAAATTCTTTACTGTGAGGGTGGTGAGGCACTAGAACAGGTTGTCTAGAGAAGTTGTGGATGCCCCGTCCCTGGAAGTGTTCAAGGCCAGGTTGGATGGGGCTTTGAGCAACCTGGTCTAGTGGAAAATGCCCCTGCCCATGGCAGGGGACTTGGAGCAAGACGATTTTTAAAGTCACTTCCAATCCAAACCATTCCATGATTCTATGAATTAAACAAAACAAACAAACACCAAAAAAACCCCAACCCACAGTTCTTCTCTCTAAACATTTCTTCTCCCTTTGAGGAGACCCATTTGCTGTGCTGAGAAAGCAGAGATACAAAAGGCAGCACACTGTCCCTACTGCATTTAGGGCCATACACTTGTGGTGTATTAAGAGGATCGGAAAAAAAAAGTAGACTTGCCCAGTCGTGTGGTTTACTCAGTCTCCACACCCAGATCCTGTATCAGAAATGATCCAAGTGGAAATAATCCAAGCAGGAAAAGCCCATAATAGTCAGACAGATTAATTACTTCAAGTGGCCTGGGTGATGGCAGCTGTTCCTCTTCCCCAGGAGCCCATGACTGCTCTCCCAGGGGTTCCTGTGGTGTTAATGGTAATGCATGAACATGTTATGCCATAAATAAAAGTATGCTATAAATAAAAGTATGTTTTTGTCAAATATTATTAGCAATATGAATGCCTCTTTCTTCTTTCAAACCAAAGCTACAAACCCAATATTATTTTCTCTCTTACTACAGAATTAAGGAGATGGCTGCATATTCATAAATTCATGGAGAAGGGGGAAGACGTGAGTAGCCAGTAACCTTCTCTAGGTGAGGGCACTTCTCCCTTTTCAGGAAAGCTTCAAGTCTCAATAGAGTTCTCATTAACTAAATACACGGAACTAGTGACTTGCCAGAGCGTTATGATTTGAACATGCATTTCTAAGTCTCCTTTCCTTAGAAAACACCCCCAAATATCAGGCAGAACTCCCTTCCACATAAGTATTTTATCACTCTTGTATTCAATCTTTTATGCCACTACAGCTAAATAAAAAGGATATTAGGGAATGTGCCAGTCTAGTGCTGCCATGTCTTCAGTCTAAAGACAAAATAAAATGAGTTAAGAAACCGAACTTTTAAAAGCAAATGTATTAAGGTAAAGGAAGATCACAGAGGTTAACATTCATTGGGATAAAACTTCTGAGTTGCCATAACTGGTCATTTTCATGCACTTTAAAGTTTCTTTGAGTGCTATAGCCAATGCAGTGTAAAACCAGATAAGGAACATTAAAGTCTGACAAAATTAACAACTGCATGCAGGGCAGAAAACAGACTTCCTACAGAAAAGTTGTTGGGGTTTGGTGTTAGACTATGAATAGATCTCCTAAATATACACTGCTGAAAGGTTTCCATTTGTAAAGCCAAAGTGACTTACAGAACATCAGCTACATACAACTACATACAGGGATATTTAGTGGGTTCAGCTATAGGACATTGATTCTGTATCTGAAACCTTAATTTCCTCATCAGTAAAACTGGACTTGGAAATAAATGTCCATGTATTTTAGTAAACATGTAAAAAATACAATGCTCTGCAAAAAAAGAAATCTCAGGTTGGAGAATAAAAAAAGGAAGATGATAAAATACAATTATTTTTGATATGCAAAAGCATTCTCGCCAATGAATATTTTAAGTCATCAGAGTCAAGATTATTCACTTAAGCTAGTAAAACATATTTTTAAAGCATCGACCTAAAAAGTATAATGAATTCTGCAACATAATGCCTTTGGTAACATTAAGTAGTACATTATGGTTGTTAGATAAGACAAATTATAGATAAAATTCTGTCCATTTCTTAGAAATTAACAGCCGTGAAGCCATTCCTGAAAATTATGAAAATTCTGATTGTTGAGACTGCATGCAGTATTTTGACAAGTTATCAGTACAGAATAAATTCTTTCAAATATTGTACAAGATAAAACCTGTTCAATTTGCCTCTCCTTTGCAGCAACACTAACTGGCTAAGTCTATCACTTGGTGCTTAGTCTAACACTGGTGCTTAGTGTTAAAGGCTGTGAAGACTGTGAAGACTTCTTTGATCATAGACATGAATTGTAGAGTTTAAAATGAAACCTTTCTTTTTCCCCATAAAACCCTTAGCATTTTATATACCGTGACAAACCTGTTGGAAGATAGATTGCTCAAGCTATTACAGGAGATAAAATCAAGAGTAGTCTGACCATTTACTTCTAGATATCCATATCACTTAATACATTACTGCACTGCAAGAAAACTCTGAAGCTGTTGAACAGTGGGTCGTGAGAATAAGCCTAATTAAATCTGCAGATTCCCACAAAGAATGAACAACGGAAAAAAAAACTGGCCAGAAAGAAAAAATAGATTAAGAGAGGTATTCATCCTTCAGCTGAGGACGAGATTTGAATAAGAACCTGGAATAACCAAGATCAATGCATCTCATTACACTAACATGGGCTTATGCTGGCTGTAGTCAATCAGTGATCACCATCAAGCCCCCCTGTAAGGATCCAATCATTCTTTTATCACACAATGCAAACATAAAGGATTATTTTTAAAAGTTCATTTTAAAGGGAAAAAACACATCATTGTTTCCAGTAAATGTAAAACTTACGTTAAGAACTGAGAATCAGTGTCTTTCATGCCTTACTGTAAGTGCTGCAGCCTCTCTGTTCTCAGCTTAAGAGCAAAACCATAACTAGGTACCTCTGATTACCTGCAGTTCCTGTGTGCATTTCACCACACACATACATGCTTTGATTTTGAAATTATGCACCCCTGGGAAATATTACCAAAACAAATGCCTCCCAAAGAGGAACAAGGCATCTCTCAACCACAAGATCTAGGCATATGGGAATCAAAGAAAGGGGACACAGGGCAGATAAAGTGTGCTCAAGGACAGCAGATTTCAAAGAATTCTAATTATTTTTAAAGTAGGCCAACCCCCAGGATATATCCATTTCATCCAGAAAAATTAATCCAGCCTGCTCCTTGCCATCCTCTTTTCCCAAGGCCCCTCAGGCATACACAAAGATTAAAAGCTACATGAACTATCCTGGCAGTCTGCTCCCTTTTATCACAACAGCTTGACAACTCCCCTGTCATCACCAGCCTTGGTAGAAGATAATAATGGGAGCAAAACTTGTTAACTTCCCAAGAGGTGACTGATGTGACTATTCATGGAAAGGGTAAGCCTGCTCTCCACTACAGCCACTCTGCATCTCGCAAAAATTTGACACACTGTTTCTCTACATGAAATAATGGCAACGGCTTTGACATTTTGGACACCTACTCACTGCTCTGTCAATGAGCACTCAAGGGTCTCATCATCCACTGCCAAAGTTGGGCCAGAGTAACTGTTTGTCCTAAGTTTGACATTAAAGTCTTCTCCCAGTCTTGATTCCAGCATTATGGATAACTGTTCTCCTTGAGGATGTTTTTTTTTTTTCTGTAGATGACCCTGAAAGAGGGCATTATGCCTGGACCTGCACAAAATGCTTCATGACCTCACTCTCCAGTCAACATTTCTTGGCATTCCTTAGCCCCAACTTTCCTGTACTATTCACGTAAATGAAAACTAAGCAAGTGTTCGAGATGAGTATTTTAGACTGGTATTGGAAAACAAAGAGGGACAGAAGACTCACCAAGATCACACAAATGCATCCAAGGAACTAATTAGCAGTTTTATTTTAGACACCCAGGGCTGAAATATCTCTACAGAGAGTACTCAAGACCACTTTACTCATTTGGTAAATCTCATGCTGTAGGAGTATTTTACACTAACTGAAATATCAGAATTTGGAGTTGAGGATCTCCAAAAGGCTAGATGAAAGGCAGTAGGAGATTCTTCTCCCTCACCAACAGGAGCTGAGGCACAGGAAACCCATGCAGCATCCTTCTGGACTTGAGGGCTCTTGGCTAAGGGCTCTGAAATCAGAGGTAATCAATTAATTTATAATCACTAAAATTTCATATTCCATCAAAAGAAATAAACAACAAAAACCCCACTTATCACAGTTTCCCATCTCTGCAGTTTACTGAGATACTGTTTTTATGCTATTACTAGTGAAGGTCTTGGTTCTTGGTGCAGGAAGAACATATTTCATAGAGGGGAGGCAAATGGAAGAAGTGAGAAAAAAACCCAGCATATTTCATAGCTGCAGTTTAAAGCTTCTCAGAGACTTTGAAATGTTAGAATAACACTGTGGGAGATGGATTAGCAGAGCCAGCACAGGTGAAGCAGTCTTATAAAAGCCATATATTATGAGCCTTGAAGAGCTGACTTCAAGGCCACATTTAAGCGAGTGTAGCAAATCTTGTTTCAGAGAGAACAATACAGAGAACAATTAATTTTCTCTGAAGAATACATTATTTTAATATTGTCTTTCTTGATCTTCCTTCCTCAATAGGAAAAACAGGAACTTCTTTTATGAGGTAGCTTGGTTATTTGTTGTGGTTTTGTTTCAAAACATGAATACAGATGAGGCATTTTCTACACCCAACTTAAAAAGTTAAATACCTCTTTCTTTGACATATCTAGAATTCTTATTAAATAGCTCAAAACAAAGACATTGCTTAAATATCTCAAATCCATAAAGGCAGGAACTGAGAAATAAAATGGGGTGCTGCTATGCTTTGGCCCTTAGTTCATTTAGTGATGCTTAAAAGGAAAATCTTTTACTACAGGTTAAAAACAAAACAAATTTTAATCCCAAACTTGTGACAAAAATATCTGAGTGTGAAAAAATGGTATTTGATTTCATCAAAAATATTGCATTTTTTTCCAAAACATAAGATTTAAATAGTAATTTTCTGCCTTATTAGAAAAAATGGACTGTATTTACACAAGTCAGAACAGTTCTTCCTGAGCTGTTTTCATTGCCAATTTTTTAAAATGCAGCAAAATAAGTAAGAAACTTTGTGGGCTGAGCACCATCTGCTTATGCTTTAATTTCATTAACAGTTATATTTTGAGATCATCAACCGTAAAGCAAGTTTTCCAAATGTAAACAGCATGTAAACCAGTATATTGCTTTTACCTTATACCTTCCTCCAGTTCTCTTCTGCTCAGAGTTTTACCACACATCAGTGCTGACTGCTGCTATTTGCAACTGAACGTTCCACAAGGAAATAAAAGAAAAACACATTGTAGCTTAGGAAAGCAAGGGCAACGGAAAAAAATGTTACTGGAGTCAAGGATTACAACACGGCATTCAAGAAGACATGGTCAGAGAGAAACATAAAAAAAATATAGACTACCATAGAGCAGCAAACAATTAGTTTATTAAAATAGAGAGAAAAAATAAAAAAGCAATTTGTTCTCTTGCAAGGAAGCATGCTTATGCAGGAGAAGGATGCTTAATTCCTGATTAATACAATTCTTTTTAAAGCATCATCTCTTCATTACAAAAAGTAGCCATTTTTTGTTTCAGTAATAATGTACATATGTAACCTGGTAAGAAAAATAAATTTATTCCCCCATGGGTTTTCAGAAAATAGGAGTTTTGTGCTATAAAATGCATCTGTAGGAAAGCACCAACCTACTTCAGAATCAGCTCACGTTAAGCAAAGAATTTGTTCTTTTTCCAAATTTCAGACCTACTGATGCAAATGATATTCCAATGAGTAAGCAAACAGTTCAAAATTGTTTAATTCCAAGGGGGGGAACACAATAAGGATGCTTATTTGAAAAACAAAGGTAAAATACAAGTATTAGCGTTCTCCTCTATATCTTTTTACAGTTATTTCCACCAAAGCACATATTTTCCCCGCAAGCTCTTTCAAAGAGGAGGATGCTATAATTAAACAGATGAATCCTAATTTCCCATAAAGCACAACCTTAACCTTTTGTTTAAGTTTACAGAAACCCACTGAGTTTAATTTTTTTCTCTTACAACCTATATTAGGTGAAAGGCCAAAACACACCCAAATCCAAGCCTAAACAGTATCATATGTTGTGAGCACATGCATGTTGCTGGCTGCTAACTGCTCCCCTTTGTTGGGCTATGCTGGCAACATCTGACTTCCTGAATGTTACCTTGGCATTAGGATTAGTCATGGGAGGGAAAACCTCACTCACCAAAACAGTGTCTAAACCTAGCACACTGTGGGACAGAGGTGGACTGATAAAGGCAGATAAATTCCCATCAATTCACAAAAATACTGAAGAGAACTGATGGACAAGGCGGCCTTTTGAGCAGCACGGCTTTGTGGCCAAAGCTCAACTTGAGTTGAAGCTGGCCAGAACTGTGGGGGACAATAAAAAGATTTTTTAAAAATACATTAATGGCAAAAAACAGTGCAGAAATTACACTGGCCTGTTACAGGATGATGGTTACCTCACAAACAGGGACATTGACTAGACAGGGATGTTTAATGCTTTCTTTGTCTCTGTCTTCAACACCGATGATGAACTAAGGGGGTTCCAGTGATCAACTCCTGGTTGACCCTGAAACTGTAAGGGATCCGCTTCTCCAGCTGGATCCCTAAAAATCTATGGGGTCTGATGGAATTTATCTGAGAACACTTAAAGAGCTGACTGATGTCATCACAAGGCCTCTCTTGGTGATTTTTGAAAGGTCTTGGAAAGCTGGAGAGGTTCCAGTTCACTGGAAGCCAGCTAACATAGTTCCAATTTTCGAAAAGGGCAAGAAGAATGACCCTGGAAACTACAGGCCTGTCAGTCTCAATTCAGTACCTGGTCAAGTTATGAAGAAGATTATTTTGGGAGGTGTTGAAAAACACCTGAAAGACAACACAGTCATTGGTCACAGCCAGCACAGGTTCATGAGAGGAAAATGCTGCTTGTCAAATTTGATTTCCTTTTATGACAAGGTAACCCAAGAAATTGATCAAGGGAAGCCAGTCGATGTAATCTTTTGGGATTTCGGTAAAGCTTCCAATATTGTCTCTCACAGGATCATTCTGGACAAACATATCATGTGGTGGGTGAGCAATTGGCTCATGGGTCAAGTACAGAGGGTAATAGTGGATGAGGTAACATCAGACTGGCAAACTGTCAGTAGTGGGGTCCACAGGGCTCCATCTTGGGCCCTGTGCTCTTCAACATCTTCATAAATGACTTGGATGAAGGACTCGAAGGGATATTAAGTAAGTTTGCAGATGATACAAAATTAGGAGGAGCTGTTGACACCCTCAAAGGCAGAGAGACCCTGCAAAGAGATCTCAACAAATCAGAGGGCTGGGCAATCACCAACCATATGAAATTTAACAAGGGACAGTGCCAGATTCTGCACCTGGAATGGGGCAGCCCTGGATGCAGGTACAGACTGGGGTACAAGACGTTGGGAAGCAGTGCCACGGAAAGGCATCTGGGGATCATGGGTGATGGCAAGTTGAATATGAATCAGCAGTGCCCTGGCAGCCAGGAGGGACAACCATTGGTAAGAAAACTTCCCTGTCCAACCATCCAGCAGACCCTCTGGCAGTCATACCCGCACTACCTGCAGACCAGGGCCCCTTTGCAGTGGGCAGCTCCAGTGAGTTGACAAGTGTCCCACTTGATTCCCTGCACACCCCACACTCACACATTCAGACCAGTTTTCCTTACTGGCTCAATCCTAGGTTTCCCATAACAGTCTCAGACATTCAGGTCCTTCAAATAGTTTAATCCTGATGCAATAAGTAAATAATACAATAACAGCTCAACTTGGATGACTCCGAGGGAGGGACCCTGAACAAAGGAAACTCTGGGCTTTCATACTCTCACAGTCCAAACTTGGGAAAGTCTGGGCTGCTGTCTTCTGTGCCTCTGTCTCCGAGTGTCCCCATGCCCTTTGCTATGTAAAGGGTCTGCAGTTCAGTTCACGGCCTCTTGCCTGGGGCACCTGCTCAATCTCCAGCTTGAACTGCAGCTGCATATTCCTTAACACTGTCTCCAGGGGTACATCAGGCAAAGCATCGCTAGCCAGTCGAAGGAGGGGATTGTCCTGCTCTGCTCTGCTCTGCTCTGCACTGCTGTGGCCTCACCTTGAATATTGTGGCAGTTTTGGGCACTGCAATATAAGAAAGATATTGAGCTATTAGAGAACATCCAAAGGAAGGTAACAAAGATGGTCAAGGGCCTTGAGGGAAAGCCATATGAGGAGTGGCTGAGGTCGCTTGGTCTGTTCAGCCTGGAGAAGAGGAGACTGAGGGGAGACCTCATTGCAGTCTACAACTTCCTCGTGAGGGGAAAGGAGGGGCAGACACTGATCTCTCCTCTGTGGTGACCAGTGACAGAACCCGAGGGAATAGCCCGAAATTGTGTCAGGGGAGGTTTAGGTTGGGTATTAGAAAAAGGTTCTTCACCCAGAGGGTGGTTGGGCACTGGAACAGGCTCCCCAGGGAAGTGGTTACAGCACCAAGCCTGACAGGGTTCAAGCATTTGGACAATGCTCTCAGGCATATGATTGGGCCTGTCCTGTGCAGGGTCAGTAGTTGGACTTTGATGATCCTTGCGGGTCCCTTCCAACTCAGAATACTCTGTGATTCTATGTTGCTATTTTTAAACTAATTTTCTACAGTAGACATTTGTTTTCCATACTTACGGAGGAAGTCTAGTAATTAAATATAACTGTTACCAGACTGGAGTCCTTCTCTCAGACTATATGGCCTAGTTAGTGCAAAAAGCATCCCATCCCCAACCCCCTCCCCCCAAGGTAGAAGTCAAACCTATTAATGTAACAGCTTAGCCTGCCCTATTTCCACTTGGCAGTCTCCCGTAATGCTGATTTAATATCTGACAAAAATAGAACAAAGATGCTGTCATTTTTCATTAGAGAAAGTCAGCTTAATACAAGCAATTTTGACTCCGCTGAGCTTGGGTTAGGGAAGGTGAATGCTGCTTGGCCATGTGGCAAAAAAGTCCACGTATGTACTTCTGGATATGTCTTTCTCTCAAGGCTGTCATCCTGATGACCCACTGAGTCTTTTCCAATGACTAAATTTACTAGCACCAGAATTCCTACTACTTCACTTTAGCCACCCATATCTTATTTCACCACATTTAAAATTGAGAGTTAACTATTTCCTAGATTTTGATTTTAAAGAGGAATTTATTGCCTGTTATTTTTAATATCCCAGTGTTTGGCCACTAAGCAGCACAAATTACCACTTATGTTTTGTTTTGGTTTTTTTCCCCTCCAAAACCAAATTACAGCCTACCCAGTCCATGGCATTGATTCCAATTTCTGTGGTCTTACTAATGCTTTCTTCATTAGATACTGCAACAGATGAATAGTTTTGCTTGTATGATCCCCAAAACAGACACAATTACTGGTTTCTGTTACATTATGTTACCTAAGTGTGCAGAGTCACCTTTCATCCTAGGCTAAGGATCGTCCCAAAGGTTCCCTGGATACTCTAGGTCCCTCTTCTCCTGCAGTGGGATTCCTGAAAAGTAAATGCCAGCTCTAGATTAAGATCTTTGATTTTTCATCTCTTCAGTTGTTTTACATTACTCACAAATGGTAACACCTGGGGCAAAAATAGGACAAAAGGAATCTTGCCACATACATAAAAAATGGCGCGAACCTGCTCTTTATAGAGGTGTAGACGTTTACATAATGAACAGACTTGAGATAACAATGAGTTCTTTACCTAACTTAATAAAAGCAATCTTAATGACAAGAGAGTTCAAGAAACTTTTAATGCAATCTATATATGTATACATAAATTGTAGGTATTATGTAGGTTTTCTCTTTTTTTGCTCTGTGGTCATTGATTCTGCAACATAACTGGAAGCATTTGTCAAATTATTTCCCTTTTCATATGATAGGGATTGGGGTTTTTACACTCTCTCAAGGGTGATAGATTTTTACAAGCTTTTTCAAAGCCAATTTAGATGAAAGCACACATTTAAAGAATTAGCATTTAATATCTCAAAACATTTTGTCTATTACTGTTGCTAGCAACACTAAAGATTACTCTAATAAGTGATGCTTACTTTCTACAACAGCAATAGCTTGGCTACAGCAAGCTCAGTAGCTCACTGTGCACAGATTTCAAACCGAACTTCTTGAGCACAAAAAATTTGCCAAGGTGTTAATTTCTGCTGAATGTCCTGTGAGAATTAGTGACTTATTACAGCTTTGATTGGAGAAGGCAGTGTGCAGTGTCTAGCCCTGCACCTGTACAGAGCTTTTCATACCCAGGCGATGAATGATGGTGTTGAGCTTCCAGATAATGCCAGAGTGGCAAAACTGATGCAGTGCCCTTTGTGTTAGGTCTCATGCAACTATGGAAAGGCAAACCAGTCAAAAAAGTGACCAACATTTAGATACAAAGCAATTGGAGAGAGATTATTTTGTTATTTAATCACCCATGTATCACCATGTTTTTAGCAAGTTCAGACAACTTGAATACCTTCACTACTGAACACGACTCTCCCTGCTACATCAGATTTACCATCCTATTTTGATTCCTGCCTTTCCTCCAGTAAAGGTATCAACTTCAAATTCCTGTGTCTCAGTTTCTTTTCTAAACACACTTGCCATTATCCCTTAAGGGAAAGTGAGGAATTTCCTCTGGGATTTACACCACAAAGAAACTAATTTAAACCACAATAACACTTCAAGTTCAGTCTGCAACTTGTCATTAAGATCTCAGTGACAATCCAGCCAAGGTATACAGGATATTAGCAGTTCTTAAAGTGGGGTAGAAGAGGTGTCACCAGAAAGCTTAAAAATGTCCATTCAGCTTTTTTTTCCCTTTTTTTTTCTAATGCTTCGGCCTCCACACCATAAATTCTCCACTTTCTATTGTCCATGTGGGAATTGTAATGTTTAAACTTGGCAGTCAGTGAAGGCCCACAGCCCCAGCTGCAAGCCCATCATCTGGTTTCCTGAACCAGAAGGACGTGCTAGAATCGCCACCTGCACCAGGGCACTCAGCAAAGCCTTCTCTCCTGCTCCAAAGCCAACCACTCTTCCCTCACTCTGGCATGACTGCTGTGGCATCTAGCAGCAAGGACAGCTAACTGTCCTGGCAGGGAGAGCATAAACGTCTAAGGGTGGGGAACTGACCTCAAAAGCTCCTGTTAAGTTACAGAGCACTGAAAGCACATCTGGTATAGGAGATATGCACGCTTTCAGGGGTGGTAGGAGGAAGGAGACAGTTGTCCAACTTTTTAGGCCCCTCCAAAAAAGCCCATGGAACACAGTCCAGAAAGTCTGAGAACTGTTGACAAACAAATATGATGCGAACAAAAGCCCATTAAAAATACGTCGCTTACAGACACAAAAAATTAAATACCTTCAATATACGAGAAGCCCATCGGTGGCTCAGGTGCAGTGGCTATGGGAAATATTGAAAATACTGTAATGCTTCAAATCTGAAGCACCAGGTTCCCAGATATGAGGCCAAGCAGCCCATATCAAGTTTTCAGGAAGTTCTGCTCATTGTACACATGAAAAGGACAAAACATGGAATTTATTTTGTGGGTTTATCAATCTCAACACCACATTTCTGACTTGTGCGAGGTCAGCCACACACTTCCAGCAAATCTTTTACTACCTTACTAATCCCCTTCCAGAGCATAGGAACACACTGGACACTCTTCCTTACTATGTCCTTCATATGGACAAATGAATAGGGTCATTTGTATTTGGTCAGATTCAGAGAGTTAAAATTGACCTATAGTACATTTACTCCAAATATGCTTTCAACTTTTCATTAATGAATCTTTCTTTACTGTTTTGGTCCATTCATTCTGCCTGGTGTGCTACCTACTCCTTGACAACACCAGCTTTTAAGGCTGTGCCTCTGAGGCTGATCATTAGTGACACACCTTGCTGGAGACCAAAAGGTACTATAGCTGGGATCCCTACAGCAACCTTCTTAGGATGAATGGCCTCAAAGGTGTGATTGGCACATGCTGTCCTGTGCAGGGCCAGGAGCTGGACTCAACAACCCTGACGGGTCCCTTCCAACTCAGCATTTTCACTGAATCTATGATTCTCAATCACTTGCTGCTGCCTCCAAAACTGTGACGCCTTGACCAGAAGAGAAGGTATCAGAAAACATCCAAAAGACACCACAACATGCTAATTAAATCAACAATTCTACCTGATCTTTATCACAGCCATAAACAATAGAGTCCCTGCCTAAATATTCAGCAACCTTGCAGTCCTTATTATCAGACAGCAGGTAACTTTACTTACAAAAAAGCAGATATTCATTTAAAGACTCTGAGGACAGACCTCAATATATTTTCACTTTTCTCTTTGGTTTAGATTGGAAACTGAAAGCTCTTAAGGATAAGAGTGATTTTATTGTCTTTGGATATTTCTGATAATGCAAATAAATACTTTACTTCTCCCTCCAAATTCCACAAGCACTTTTTCCTCAAATGGATTCTTGGAGAAAGTTCCACAGTCGGGTTACCTGGAGAAGAGTTTTGTCCTCCCAACTTCTACATATACTTTCAATGAACATAGCATCTGTGGGAATCTTCTATGGGAAAGAAAGGTCTTATCTCCAACTGTCTGTATTACTGTTACTACCCCTTTGTTTTCTCATTTCCTTCCTAAACAGCCACTTCTCCACTTTCATTTTTATTTTGAAAACTCTCTGTACATTAATCTTTTTGACTCTCCAAAAGAACTCTGAAATCTTTCATCACTAGAAAAAAACATAACACACTATTTGAAGGAATAATTTTTTAAAGGTACATAGTTTTAACACTCCAAGGTCTTCAGTATTACCTATTGTCTGCTGCTGTAATCAGGAAAAGATTCAAGGTTACAACTAAAAAAGAACAACATGGTAGATCTTTTGATCTTTAATGCTTCGATGTTATTAAAAAGTGCCAAGGGTTACAGTGCAGAGAGGGAAAGAGTACTGCTAAGGTTAGCTAAAAAAGCTAAATTCTATTTTAAGCTGGCACTGTCAGAGGAGGAATTTTATATTTGTTAGCTAGAGCTTTCAACACAAGCAAAGGGAGGAGGGTTTTGTACAGGAAGAAGAAGAATTAATCTGTCATCTTTGGCTTAACAAACTTTCGGGTGACTCCAACAGAGCAGACACACACATTTGTATGACTGAACAACATGCACACCACTGCATTTTAAAGAAACAGTTAAGATTAAACTCCTACTTGCCACATCCTGAAGCAGTACCAATGCACACTCTGTTTCCAGGTGTTGTGGGGAGCACACCTCAAGATACAAGCCCACCTCTTGGGATCAGCTCTGCCTCTCCTAGCATGATGCAGGGCATGCAAGTCCTAATCTCTGGACATATTCTTGGGCTCTGACAGCTCCCCAGAAATATGCTGAAGCACTCCGAGCACTGAATGCAGTCATTACTGCTTAACTACTATTCCTTACCTGAGCAGCTTCTGAGGTGGAAGGCACTCCAAACCAAAACACAAATCTAGTAATAACGATACTGTTTCGCAGAAAATGATGAAGCAGCATGTGTTACCCATTCTCATATATATCACAACAGCAAGTAAACAGCTGATCTAGCTAATGAACCAGATATTCTGTTTAGATTTCATCTTTGTCAGTGTTTACTCAACATGATTATATTTGTTCTCAACAAAGACCAAATTATTTCCTGAGATGGCTGTCATGGATATTTCCTCCTCCAGTCAAGAGAGGGTAATTAAGACAGAATGCTGCCTTATCCTTCATGGACCATAAAAACTCTTCCAATTGCTTTACTGGCACACATACCAGCTAGAAAAGATTGCTGAATTAGACCTCACATGGGAATGGAAGTAGATACAAGAGTTCAGCCCAAAAGTCTCCAAGTAAAAGCATTTAGTCTCATAAGAAAGAACAGCATGATTCATTACAGCACCTGAGTAAGCTGATACAGCAATATGCACTATAGGGCTGCAATACTTCAGTTGGCACCCCAGAATAAGCATCTGAAGATGGTCACTGCCCTACACAGCAATGCAATCACAACTACTTTTTTTCCCAGAGATTGTCACTTTGCAGGTCCGTTTACAGCCCTTTCCTGAGCACGAAAAGTAACTTGACTGCTTTTGATGCAAAATGTCTACTGCCTGACATTTTCTTGGGAGGTATGCAAATAAATTCCTGAAGATTTTTCTGCACACAGAAAAGCTCATGTTGTGTCTAGAAGACCAGGTTACAGAAACTTCACCACTTAATAAACTGCTTATCTCCAAAAGAACCACTACGGCCTATTAACTCAGCAGTAACTGCCAAGATACAGAAACTGTAACAGCTTCAGAAGACAGATCATCTGCTGAAGGAGTCCAAAATCATTTCCAGTTTTCGAAAGCAAGAGTTCTGTCAGGTCACTTGCCTTCCACAGTTATTGAAAGCAGCCCACTAGAGAGGGCCAAGATCATTAGCAAACAGATCTTAAAAGATCCCTTTTTAGGATAATCACTGAAAAATTTTATGACTTTACCAAGATTATTTTAATCTTGGCTAATCTTACTTCAAGCAGATCTCCTTAAGTCCAGTTACATTCCTGAGCACCAAAACATCTGGTGAAAACGGAAGAAGCACTTTGACTTCTTCTGAGACCATGGTGTCAAAGGGTCAGATTATTCTCACCTGACTAATAATACAAGGCCACGGCAAGACTCACTCTGCAGATTTGTTCTGACATCCTGAAGCTTTTCTGGATGCACTGCCCACCTCACACCTCACCATTTCGGGTTGGGAGATCTGCACCGCCAGCTGGATAAAGCCTTTTGGCTTTCCGTGCGCTGTTTTTAAATTACCTGATCTGCTGCTACTCCTTGGCAAAGCCTGCCGTTTGGTTAGTAAAGAGCCAGGAAGCCGATCCGCGGCGGCTAGGTGAGTTGGCGAGGGAACACCTGCACCCTTTGTTAAACCTCTAGGGAGACCTTTGCAGGACACTTACACGCAGAGGAATCGGCGCGGATATTTAGGGATGGAAAAATCCCCAAGGGGGAGAGGAACCCAGGGGTTTCGGGTGCCCAGGGCACCGCCAGAAGGGAAGTCCCGGGAAGGGAGGGAGGGAAGGGCCCCGGTGGGACCCTGCCCGCAGCACCGCGCCGGCAGCGGGCACCAGGTGGGCGGGGGGCAGTGGCGGCCCCGCGCCGGGTGAGGAGGCACGGGTCGGACACGGCGGATCGGACACCGCCCCGGCTCGGCCGCCGGAATACGAGTCCCCCGAGCCCCGCCGCGGGCAGCCCCACGGCGCGGCGCCTCCCGGGCTCCGGGGGCCGGATGAGGCCGGCCCCGCCGCTCCGCGCTCCCCTCTCAGGCCTGCAAGCCTCCGCAGGCCGCAGCCCGGGCAGCCGCCCCCCGCCCGCAGCCGCCGCCGGTCACATCCCGGGCAGCGGCCCCGCCACCCGCTCCGTCGCGCCCGGCGCGGCCGCGCACTCACCCGCGTCCGTCCCGGGAGATCCGGCTCCTCGGCGCGGGGCGACAGCGAGGACCAGAGCAGCAGCAGCCCCAAGAAGCTGCCCGCCAGCAGCACGGCGCGCAGCAGGAAGCCCAGCTTCAGCCGCATCCTCTCGCCCGCCCTCTCCCTCCCGCCGCCGCGCACGCAGCGCCCGGCCCCGCGCACCGGCCGCCTTCCGCCCCCCGCGGCACGGCACGGCACGGCCCCGCCGCCGCTCCCCCGCCTCCCCCGGCCGCCGCCGCTCTCCGGCAGCCGCCCGCCTGCGGAGGCTGTCCTCCCGCCGCCGCACGTACAAACTTTTTTTTCTTTTTCTTTTTTTTTTTTTTTGTTTTTCTCCCTTTTTTGCCTCCCTCTCCCTCTCCGCCCCGGCGGGCTCCCCGCTGCGGGCTGCGCGCCTGCCTCCCTGCCGGGCGCAGCTGCCGGGGTGATGCGGAGCAGGAAGTGGCCGCCGCGGGAGCCGCGGTTCCACGTGGCCGCCCCGCACCGGGGCGGGGGCTCCTCGCCCCGGGCCGCCGCTCGCCTCCCGCCCCCGCCCCGCCGCCCCGTCGGGAGTGCGCTCCCGTGCACCTGCTCCCGCCCGCACCGCGGCTGCACCCCGCCGGCAAAGGGAGAGGAGGGGGAGAGCTCGAGTGGGGTTTGGGCTTTCCCAGCTGGGTGGGCAGCGCTGCTCGGGCACCGACTATTAAAAATTAAGGTGCAAACGCTTAACTTTAAGGGTTGTCATAGGCGCAGGGTAACACAGGCCCATTAATTGCGTGTAGCCTGGGCACAGTAGCACTGGAAAGGCAACAGATTTTTCTTGCGGATAGCAGATTAAGTACAAGATTACAGAGATGCTATCAGCCCCATAGCTTGTGTGTGTTTTGTTACTAATTTTCTGCACTAAAAGTTAGGTATCCTATTTCCTCCTTTGAAGAAGTCTGACACGTGCACACACACACACACATCTGATAATGTAAGCTCTCCACAAAGCAGAGTGATGCGAGAACAATACTTCCAATGTAATACTTTTGCCTTTTCTGTGTATTGAGTACTATCTGCTTGCTTTGATGATTTTTAGTTCTAATTCTTGTGTGCACTGGGAGGATATCAGATCCAAAGATTCTGAACACTAACTTTCAGTGATAAGGAGTACAGAAATGAAACAGGATATTACACCCTGAACAGGATCACTTTGGAGGAAAAAAAATCCCCACACCTAAGTGACCTTTGTAGCTGGACACACCTATACACAGAAGTCTTTGTTTATTCGTATAACTTGTGCTATAGCACTGTGTGCTTGTTTTTAATTCCCCATTCTGTAAGATCAAGGCACGAGATATACACAAATGCGATGTTTAAGGCATGGGCAACAGGCCTAATCCTCACAGGTGTTTGCACAGCCTTGTGACTTTCACAGGTCCCCAGAACTGTTTTCCCCAAACCTCCTCCCTGTTTGCAGTTGCAGTAATTAAACAAACATCCCAACACAAAAGTTTAGGTGACTGTTTTCAGGTAGGTAACAGCATCTGCACACGGCTGGGAGGGACGGGGTTTTTTTGCTGGGAAAGACATGAGCTGAGGTGCCCAGCTCTGAACAGATCCCTTGGCTTCCTGAGCCCAGAAGGAAAAGGCAGCTGGGGCTGTAAACTGTGGAGCTCTGTAGGCTGTCAGAGAAGTATAGAAGTATTTTCCCCATCTCTTGTTTTGTTCCTTTCCGGAGACCTTATGGCAGCAAATAATGCTCTTTCCTCACATTGTTTCATTCTCCATGTTTGGGATCTTTTTTAGTCTCCTGTGCTGTTGCTCTCAGCATATTCAAGAAGAGTAAAACAAAAAAAAAAAGAAGTTACACTTAGCACTGCATGGAGGGTACAGTAAAACTCGCTACAGCCATAGCATGTGATACCACTCTGCTGCTGCTTCTCAGAGCTGAGAGTGACAGGGACAGAGCTCTCTGCATGCCAAGTTGATACGACGAAAACTCACATTTGTAAGGCTGCCTGCCAAAACTGGGTTTGAGGGTTTTTTATATGAAGGTGTATGTTCTGTAGAAACCCATAGGCAAACTGTGTATCCATGATTATCACAGAGAGCTGCACACTAGAAGATGACCAAGAGTTTTATTGTTTTGGTTTTAGATACCCAAAGTCTTGTTGTCAGTGTATTCCCCCATTAGTTGTCCAAGGACAGTGGCTTCTGTACTCGGCATTTTAAAAACTCTGCATTTTACCCTGAAAGAGAAGAAGTTGAAGACCACTGGGAGGCAGTACGGGGCAACGGACAGGGTGTTTATGCCAGCCAGCCTCTCTCTCTTCCACCGATGACTGGAGACTGGAGAAGGCATCATGTTTCTGCCTGCTCTGGTGCCTTCACAACAGGGAGAACCACCCACCTTTTTTTTTTTGCTTATCCACAGGCCAGGCAGTCTGACTCCAGAAGTATTAGACTAATACTGACCTTGGAAGTAGTTTTATTTCAGTTGTATCCTCATTAAGGATATGATGAAGTTTTAAATTCTAAGCTTACAGTTTCTCCTGTGTAGTAAAGTGCCTAAGAAGAACTGCAGAACATATTTTCACTCTTGTTGAATTTGTACCAGCTAAGACAGAAAATGCAAATTAAAGTTGGCTTTGGATTGCCTGCAGTAACATTCAAAACCACTTTTCAAAGTTTTTTATGGCCTGGAGGGGAAAAGAGAGAGAGTTAAACACAA
Source organism: Platyrinchus mystaceus (assembly GCA_035041135.1). Classification (NCBI taxonomy): domain Eukaryota; kingdom Metazoa; phylum Chordata; class Aves; order Passeriformes; family Tyrannidae; genus Platyrinchus; species Platyrinchus mystaceus. Next base: position 36,508,594 of record JAWWLV010000144.1, on the reverse strand, counting down.
ATGTTTCCTCTCTCAGTTACAAAATATGAGTATATATAAAAATATATACATATAAACATAAACCATGACACTTGTACTATCCAGGCAGCACTAAAATAAAACACAATCTTGACTGTTATTAGGGAGTTAATCAACCTCTTTTAGACTGGTATTCAGTCATTCAAATATTTCAAATAGACTGGCAACTGTCATAATGTTTGTATTTATATGTGGACACCCACTGCTTGTTGCACAGAAATCATCTGTTCACTTCTCCAGCTATGCCTCCAAATAAATATCCAATGGCATATAAGTCATTACAAAGTCTTGCTGCTCTTGAACCAGAGACCTACAATGACCTAGAGGTGAGGTATCCGATTACCAATCCCCTAAGCCATGCACTTGCCTTATTGCTGGGGATTTGGGGGATGGTGTCTGGAGCAGGGTCACTAACCAATGTCAAAATCTCATGCAGTTGCTCACATGGGAGAAACGTCTGGATTTGGATGTGCCTCTTAACTCTTGTCCTGAATATTTGGCCACAATAAAACAAACTGCTTCAACACAATGTCTGAAAGGAAATTCCTATAGACTTTCGTACCTATCAAGATTAAAGTAATGTATTACAAAGCTCATAATACAACAAGTTGCTGTAAAGGCTTCACTGTACATAACCCCCCCATTTTACTCATCTGAGGGGGATTTTCCTGTCAGAACGTAGGTGGTCCTTGTAAAAGTTACAAGTCAGAGACCAACTTTTCTTTCCGCTCAGTGCATTGAGCACAAAACACAAGTGGGTTTTTTCCCATGTAAACCGATTCTTTGAAATTAGCGATGTTGTACTGGTTTGGGCTAGGATAGAGTTTATCTTCATAGTAGCTGTATGGGGATACATTTTGGATTTGTGCTGGAAACAATGTTGATAACACCGGGATGTTTTGATTGTTCCTGAGCAGCGCTTGCAGAGTCAAGACCTCTTCTGCTCCTCACTCCACCCCACAAGCGAGCAGCCTGGGTGTGCACAAGGAGTTGGTAGGGGACACAGTTGAGACAGCTGATCCCAGCTGACCAAAGGGATATTCCATACCATATGGCGTCATGCTCAGCATATGAAGCTGGGGGAAGGAGGAAAAAGGGACATGTAGAGTGATGATATTTGTCTTCCCGAGTCACTGTTACACGTGATGAAGCCCTGTTCTTCTGGAGACGGATGAACACCTGCCTGCCCAAGGGGAGGTGAATGAATTCCTTGTTTTGCTTTGCTTGTGTGCATGACTTTACTTATTTAACTGTCTTTATCTCGACCTAAAGGTTTTCTCACTTTTACCCTTCCAGTTCTCACCCCCATCCTGCTGGGGTTGAGTGAGTGAGAGGTGATGTGGTGCTTAGTTGACACCTGGGGTTAAACCATGACAAATGGATTGTAGACCTCAAGCAATTTCACTTTCCTTGGATGTTTCCAGATATAACTACCAACACTTCATTTAGTGCAGTATTTCACTACATGATATACTCTAGGCTTCATATAACAGCAAACTTGGTCATGCTTTGATTAAAGAAAGTTTTGGAAAATGCCAGCTGGCAGACAGTAACTTGCTTTCCTAAACTGAATACTCTCAACACAAGCAACACCTCTGCTCTAGTGAAACCTTCCAGACTCATGTAATTCCTTTTCCCATCCTTTCTTACCTTCCCTGCTTCACTTTCTTCACTTTTCAGATCCTTTGCATCTAGATGGTCATCTATGAACAAAGCCTGTGCTGTTTTCCGTATTGCTACTTTGGATCTAAGGTGAGCTGGCCATTGACACATATGGAAAATTTGTGTAGTGTATTACCCCTACAGCTGATTAGTGCTGCATATTGAAGTCCTGGGATGTCCAAGTGGAATCCAAGACACATCTTTCCTAGTTTGCACAAAGGGATTGCACACTCAATGTGTGGCTGGAGAAGCCTTGCCAGAACTACCTTAATCAGTATTAAACAGGCTCATGCTCCCTTCTGACACCATTCCCAGCATTGAGGGGTTTGCAGTACGATTCTGGATTAATGAGGTGGTCGCTGCTTGGAATAATCCAGAAGGGCAGAGTTTGGCATACATTATGATGAAGATAAATCTATGCCCTAAATATTTACAATGTGTGTATATTTAACCTCAGAGTTGTTAAAAAGGAACTGAAGTACAGGATTTTAAATTCTTCCTAATTTCTGACATTGTTTTAAAAGTACTTTAATCAAGTAAGTGCCTCTCAGTAGTACTTAATACATGCTTTTGCAACTTCGACTAGGATGTGCCTAATCTTTCTTGTTTTGTGTTCACAATTTCCAAGCTTCAGTACTATTTTTCCTGTAATTCTCAACTAACTTTCCTTTTTTAAGCTAGAGGTTTAGCCATGCATATCCTACCAAAAAATTCTTCTTCAGTATTTCAGAATTTGAATGGATGCTTCAGGCAGAGTGCTGTTTGCCTCCTTTGCTTTTCCTGTCACTTTTATGAAGAACATGTTATGAAGTTCCTGTCATTACATTTAGCCCCCATACTCCTGTCATGCCTACTTAGTCTGTTTTTCTCCTACAGTAATCACCTCTAGCTCCTCTTCTCTTTTCCCACACAGCAACAGTAAGCAAGCTCATTATTTTGTACTGATCTGGATGTTCTGAAAACTGGAATGTAAAAATATTTTTTATTCCAGCTGCCCTTTCTGTTAATGAGTATCAATCAACGTTTATGAACTATGTTATATTGTTAATACTGCTTTTGTCTAAAGAAATTTAACTTCTTTTGCACTTACAAGCCCTCAAAATATCCACACTGTGATGCGTGTTGACAATACTTGACAGATTTAGATCTCATTAAAATAGTGGATGGGATAGTCTGTTATGTGGGTGTTTCATTTAAGTTTGAAAAGAATTGGAATGATTCTAAGAATAGTTATGCCATTTAAAAAGTAAAATATATATTTAAATTACTTTTCAAATAAACTCTCACCTGTATTTGGAGCCAGACGTAAGTGTGAGTATTAATATACCTCATGTCCGGAAAATTTCCCTTTCCAAGGCACCATATTTCTGAGCACTTCAAACAGAAATTAACTTGCATCATTTCCTGAATCTAGGGCACAGAAAATTGAAATAGGTTGCTGCAATTTCTGTTATGCTGAAAAAAGGAATGGTGTAAACACCCACATTTCAGATGCTGATTTACTTTTCTAATAGACTTTTCCAATATAGTAAATAAGTGGAGTTAATTTGGTGAAACTGTCAGTCTGAACAAGATCCACAGTGCCTTTGAGGGGAAAAATTGAAAAATGTACAACTGGAAATTAATTAGATTTTCGTATTTCTTTAGAATTTTGCTATTTAGTGATGAACTGTTGATAGTTTAGCAAATAACTGTCAAGTTGGGTATTATCAATTCAGTATCATTTATCAGCAGCAAATCTTCAATATATTTGACAGATTTCTCTTCAGGATATATTCTGCTATGTTGTTCAAGATTAAACAAAACCTTACTACTGAAGATAAGAAAAATTTGTAAAGCACTGGATAAGTTAAATAAAGCCAACATGTAAAATCTGCACAAGAAGAAGACCTATAAAGTTTCACAGGCAAATAAAAAAAGACACTCAAAATTTGTTACACAGTGTAACAAATAAGTGTAAGTGTGGATGTACAACAGCTAATAGATGCTAAAATGAGTAGAGTTTTTTTTGGTCCCTAGCTTAACCATAGGCTAAGTGAGCAAAATACCATTTCAGAAAGTTTGGCCTGCCTCATTAATACGTAAAAGGTCAATTAATAATTACTGGGGAAAAATAGTCCAGTAGATAGATTTATAAAATAACATTGAAATGATAGAAACTGAATAACATCACAGAAATCTGCTGCACTCAGACTTTCAAACTGGGGTCTCTAAATGCCTGGGGAATGGGAATGCTGTCTGCAACAGAGAATGACAGCAAGACTACTGCTGCTAGTCATATAAAGTTTGTGGTATATATCACAAACTGATAACTGGAAGTTCAGAGTCTTAGTAGCAATAAATCATAAAAGAACTGTTAGGCAGCTCTGAGCTTTCTTAATTCTTTGCAGATTTCATAAGCTGCAAGTTTGATGTTATTGGTGGCTGGAAACAAACACCACAATGTTGTGCAGCCTCTTTTCTTAGTGAGCTGCCATTTGGAGAAAAATTCTTAAACAGTAGATTATTTCTATTATGTAGTGTCTGACACGAAGTTGTATTGGTTAGTAATTCAATGAAATGATTCTGTTATAAAATGCATGTTTTCTGGGAATTACAGGCAATAGCAGCTGCTATATCATAATACTATGCACATTCAAGTCTTTTACTAAATATAAAATAAATTACATAATAAAAAATATTTCATAAGGGCTTTAGTACACCACACAGATGAATCATTTCGTGGAAGCTTCTCACTTTTCTCAGGTCCAAAGTTACACACAGATATCCCTACTTGATATGAACTAAATTAATTCCAACTTGTACAGTTTTAGCTCAGGTATCAATATAGATATTTCTTTAATTTTTTTTTTAATTATATTTTCCATTTTTTGCCCAAACTGAAAGCTAAACCAACTAATCAACCAAAAACTAAAAAAACCAACCATCCACTCCAAAAAAACCCCAACTCCCCAAAAAAACGCAAACCTAAGCAACTTAAGGGAAAAAATTATTAGACCTGTCAAGAAGACTTTGAAATAAAGGTGAAGAACTGTAATAAAGTCATCATCTTGGCAAGCTGAACTCCACTGCTTTTTAGTCATCTGCGACAAGTAAGAGTGACAATGGCAGAATCTCATCCATCTTCAAATCCTTGCAGGTTTCCAGATCTCTCAGCTCACTGCCATTCAACTTCCTTTTTCTAACATATAATGCTGTGCTGGTTTTGGCTGGGGTAGAGTTAATTATCTTTGCAGTGGCTGGTATGGGGCTGTGTTTTGGAACTGTGCTGAACACAGAGTTGGTAGTATAGAGACTTTTTTTATTGCTGAGCAGTACTTACACGTAGCCACATACTGCCACACTGGCGAGGATACTGGGGGTGTATGGGAAATTGGAAGGAGCCACAGCCAGGACAAGTGACCCAAACTGACCAAAGGGATATTCCATACCATATGATATCATGCTCAGTATATAAAGTGTGGGGGGAGAAGAAAGAAGGGGGGGACATTTTGAGTGATGGTGTTTGTCTTCCAAGTAATCATTACACGTGATGGAGCTCTGTTCTCCTGGAGATGGCTGAACATCTGCCTGCTCTTGAGAAGCAGTGAATTAATTACTTGGTTTGCTTTGTTTGTGTGTGTGGCTTTTGCTTTCTCTATTAAACTGTATTTATCTCAAACCATGGCTTTTCTAGCTTTAACCCTTATGATTCTGTCCCTGATCCTGCTGGTGGGGTAGTGAGTGAGTGGCTGAGTGGAGCTTGGATGCTGGCTGGGGTTAAACCACAGCAAACTGCAGTGATTTAAAAACTAGTTGGCTGAGTATTACAATAAAAACCAAAACTTCTCTAAATTCCCAGCTATGTGCAATTACCAGGAAGCAGATCTCTAGATTGTACTTTAAGTCTGCCTTAACTAACTCTTCATTCTGAGTAGTTTGCTCAATTTAGGGACAACCTTTAAATTCAGACATTAGTTGGAGTTTACAGAGTAAGTGGGGAAAGGTTGATTTAAAGTTTTATCCTTAAAAAAAAATTAAAAATCACTGGTTTCAACTTGAAAAGCGTAATTAAGGAGGAGAAGACTATTTAAATTAACATTATTTCAAATTAAACTGAAAAATCACTGATTTATTCTAATTCTCATTCACTGACCCTTTGCGTAATGAAAGCTGGTCCTGTAAATCTTAGGTCAAAATGAAGTTTATTCCATTCCTTATTTACTATCAACAACTCTGGCATATTTGTATATATATAAAAATGAACAGAGCATCTGTGTAACTAACAGATTTTTATTTTTCTTTTCCCACTCAAATGGTGCTCTGGGACAAAGTAGAAGTGATAGGAAAACCAGATTCTGTTGAAGCATGGGAATTCACAGCCGAACTTTTGTAGACTCTTGGCTAACTGCTTGAAAAACCTGGTTGATTTTTTACTAACCTACAAGATACAGGAAGCAAACATGTCTTCAAAACATTTTAGATTTAAATAAGCAGACTTACAATATGAATGAAAATTAATGTAATAATTTGCCTCTCTTTCAGGTTTATATCCAAACAGTCTCTCCAAAATTGCCCTGCTAAGTCTTTGGTGTCAGGGCTGATTAGCAGAAAGCAGGAGATAGAGGCACTGTTCCTCAAAACATTTAGGTCAGCTCTGATCTTCCTCTGATCCTAGCCATGATCTCTCTGGCATGTATCTAGGCCACATCTAATTAATCCCAGAATATTCCATCACTGATAGATTACCTTTGTCAGCTTCTCCCTCAGAAACCTGGCAGCAAAGATTTTTTACCTTAGGTGAGGAATTTCCCTTTTCTAAAGGCGAATGGGAGTGGTTTCTCTCATCATCTAACTACATGATGTTTATGCAACAATTTACAGAGCCCTTAGGATGTAAAGTATTTAGCAGAGGTGAATACCTTCACTTGAAATTACTGGAATGTTGCCACAGATTTAAACAGAGCCAAGATTTCACTCACGATTGTGTTTAGTATAAAATTTACCAGCTTTCCCAGCTCTGAGTTTGATGCTGCTATTCAAAAGAATTACATATTTTTTCTTTTTCTAAGCCAAATGTGAATACGAAGTGTTTGATTCAAGTAAGACCAGAAAATACAGAAGATCTGAAAAATAAAATAAGAATTCCATCTAAAAGCCAACTGGAGATCAGAAAAAGTTAAGGAACTAAATTGTATTTGTCCACTTTAGGCTGCAGTCTACAGTCTGCTATGGTCATTACTAGAAATTGCAAGGACTCTCAGCAGCTCCAGGAGATACTTAATTCAAGATAAACTAGCATTGTGAAGCAGCAGACATGCAATTGGTGACCACTAAAAAATAACCCGGTGCACTTATTGAACTAAGGATACACTGTATCCATCTTCTGTGCATCACAATAGTGAAGCACAGAATCACAGGACTAAAAATAGAGCATTAATTAGCAATGCTAAATTTATATGCAATTATGCAAAGTGCTGAGTGTCTCAAACAGTACCACATTTGTATCTTGAGGGCAAAGTATCACGACTTTTGAAATCAATGCTCTATAAACATGCATTCATCTAATATGCAAAAAGCCAGTTGATTTTTTCTTATACCTGATAATAAAGTACTAGATGACAAGACAACTTACTACTTGCAGAACAAGAAATACCTGTTATTGGAGATCTATTAAAATGCACTTCAAAACATAGGCCAAGAACAGCACAGACATTTTTGCAGTGGGTGAGGTATGTTTTTTAACTCCACCCTCCACTTTTCAAATTACATCCTTACAATCTCCTTTAGTTAACATCAAAAAGATTTTCCCTGCATTTGGTACAGCACTGTTGTCAAAACCTTCATTTAAATGCTTCTACTAATACCTTCAGAATTATGTAATATTACAAATGTAAATAAGATGCAGTTTTTTCACATACTTGTTCCTTTCCTATTCGAGTTGATTACTAAACCAGGAAATGTTATTCATAAATGCTCAGTACCAACACACTAAAATAAAAAAAAATTCACACTGAAAGATTCTTGGTTTTAACATTACTTGAGAAATAATCAAATCACTATCAATCACGAATTTTGCCTGTGTTAAGATTTACCTGTCCTTCAAATGTGCAGCTGATAGCTCATTAACATGCTTCACATCTGTGTTTGAGAAGTCATCTTATGTTTTAGGTCATATAAGAAGCAGAAAAGCAGATTTTCTCAGATGCAGGATGAGTCCACCTGCAGAAAACATATATATAGGTGTATTGCATTCCATAGCCAATGGTGAGAAAGTGACAAATCCCACCGGTCTTGCACTTAACATCTTAGGATGAACTCACAGATAGGTAAAAAAATAATGTTGTTTTGACAGGTGAAAAACGCACACAAGCTGGTGATGTGATATTAAAAACATTCTAAGCTAGTGTAAGCCCTCACAATTCACATTGCTCTTCCACCAAGGTCCCCTACCACTATACTGGATTTCACCACAGGAGAGGAACTCTCACCTTTTTGTTGTGGCCTACATTTCTGGCTGTATCTGAGTCCTATAAGCATATGTGGCAGGTAGGCTCTGCCTAAATTTTGGTCATGCAGCTCAGTTCTGAGCTGAAAGATGAACTAGATTTATACAAGTGATTTTAACAGTGATGGCCTTCCTGATGCTATGCATTAAGTAAAATAGCAAAATAAGCATAATGGTGTGGGACCGAGTACCATTGCTGAGAGATTATGGCATATTTGTCCTTTTGCTTTAGAGATCTTACCCCTTCTTGTGCTTCATCACTCAGTTCAAACACTGTGCAAACTGTGGTTTGGTGGTGGTAGCAAGATGAATACACCAAAGTGATCTCTAATCTTGCCATTTCCCATCATGTTCAATGCTCGCTAGGCTACTAAATTTTCACCACCTTTTTTATGATCAGACTTTCAAACTCATCAGTTTCAAGTAGCTGAGCAAAAGTTACAGTTGATGGAGTTACCTATAATCTCTGTGGCAGCATCTTGATGAAAGAAAGAGAAAGAGAGAGAGGAGAGAAAAAGGTGGGCTATTTGTGTGGATTCTACAGGCTCTAAACTTGGAGTGTTACTGTCCTGTATCAGCAGAAAAACACAAAGTTATTATTAAGAAGTGTATCAGTCACATTAATTTAAAAATTCCCTACATTCAAGATTATGGATTTTAGATTCTGTAAGGCATAATTTTCCTTATAAGACCTTATATAAAATTCCTTGTAACAAAAAAGTTAATTAAACTGGCAGTTATTGGTTTGCAGACAGAGATGCACTATTAACTTAGAAAAGAAGGAGAAATAACTTGCACTGTCTGAAAGAGTAAGAACATGTAGTACATGGAAAACACATGCAATTATTTTAAAAAGAGTTTTTAAATTTTTATGAGTGCCTGCACAACCTGCACTGTTGTTGAAAAATTAAAATAGTTCATTGTATGCCTTGAATGCTAGAAATTGCTTCATCTGATAAGATGAATGATCCTCTCTGATCATTCAAAGCTTTCACCTAATTCTTCCTTTCCTTCTGCCCTTTTGTTAGTCTGTCATTCTTTTTGCTCCCTCAAAAACAAAAACAACCAAACAAACAAAAGGAAATATTGTTTTATACCTTATAAATTCTCATCATGCTCCTAATACCAGGATTTCAAGTTTCCTAGTCCATTATCTGGGTAGAGTTAAATGACTCAATTCAATTATCCACAATAACTGTCATTAGGAAGACAAGTGTTTCACCCTGCACTATGGTGCATGGAAAGGGCCAGCAACAGCATCGGCATCTACACTCATGACATAGACTAAGAGAAAGCTAGACCTTTTTTAAGCTTCTGGTGTCGCAGCCTTCTCCCTGCTACTTGCAGGTGTAGGAGAAGCTTCTCACAGTGACCAAACAAGCCTCCAGCACTTCAGAGTAATGCCAGCCTGTTGCTGATGAAACTTGTGACCTGGTATAAGAAGCAAATAATAAGCAGAATCATTCAGCAATGGTCATGGTTCAAGAGTTTCTGATGGTTAAAGTCCTTAACAAATACCTGTAACCCTGCCTAAGCTTATGACTTTGAGGTTCCTCAGCTCTGCATAATAACACATGCCTTCATTACAAGAGTCCTTGTATTAAGTGTTCCAACACCTGATCTCTAAAGAAATAGCAGAAATCAAGCTGACAAATCTTCACATAGCTTGTCTGAACATACCCAACTTTCCACCAAGTATAAGCTCAGGGGTTCTGGAGATGAGCATCTTGATGAGCTTCGAATCAAGGTAAAAAAAGATAGTGCTTTCTTACCACTGTCCTGTCCAACTTCTAAAATAAAGTTGCATAGTTAAAGAATATCATTATGTAAGTTGATCTATCCAGAAATCCTTAGCAGATGCATCTGGTTTTCTTCATTCTCCTAAGATGTTGTATTTCAAATTCAATACATTACTTTATGTATACTGCTGACAGTGTTTATTTTTAAGAGCATGAAACTCTCAGTGCTCGTCTAGTGTTCCTGAATGCTGACAGTGCTCTGATCACGGCACTGGCTCTCTGTAGTTAGAAAAATGAAATAGGAGCCATCTTAGAAACGGTTCTGCTTAACATCAAGAGAGAGATTCCCTTGCCTTCTGGTTTCAAAATTTCAGTATGCAAAATGCAAAGAGATCCTAGGAGCTCTGCAGGCTTGGCAAGGAGTACAAAGTTTGGGTACTGTCATGCTGACCTGGTTCAGCTCTTTCTTTATCTTTCTCTGTTGTCTTTTTGCTTAGTCCACTATCTATTGTGTATCCTTGTCCTGTGTTTACTAATTGCCTCCAGGCTGTTAGAGCATCTAAAGCACAGTGCATGTATTTGCAATCTCTTAATCCTGGAAGAAGCTGAGACCTCAAGCACGCACACACAACTTATCTGGGAACTTCAATGTGTTTCAATAGATACAAAAACCCCTCAGGAATTTCAAAAGGTGTATCTGCACTAATTAGAGTCTGTATCATTTGCATGCCAGAGCTTTACTCATCACCTCAAACATCCCTTACCTACTCCCATTTCAACATTCCTATCGTCCTGTTTCTTTGAGAACATATTTGAAAATTCAAATTCAAAATCCATATCTAAAGCAGTAATGAATCCTGTGACAATTAGTACTGAGCTGCTTAATTCTCTAAGACCCCTGATGCTGAAATACCTGCAGCTGTTCAGTACCAATGACTCAGTATTTAATCTCTGAAAATGCAAGTACCTTTTGTGCATCAAATACTGTATACTGCTTTTCTGAGTAGTATTTTAATAAGCTTTCATCACTACTTTTAACCAATCATTCTTAAGGTCCACAGGCTAGATGCTGAGTATGTAAAAATCATGCAGCTCCAAATAGATCAAAGAAAATATGTTCATTTGTCCCAGGATTTGGCTTCTTTCTTCCAGTTTTACCAGGCTTTTCTTTAACTAATCTTGCAAATGCCTTAACCATATCCCCTTCCTACTGTACTCCTCTCAATCCCTTTCAATTACCTCCTTCTTAACATATAACAACCCCTCCCATAATATTTCCTTGTAAATCCTTTTAAATCTTAATTTTTCTTCTTCCTTTTTTTTTTTTTTTTTTTTTTTAATAAATTGGCTAATTTTTAGGAGCATTTGTAACTCTTTGAAATTTTACTTCTGAATGCATTGTGGTATGTTGACTCTAAGGGCTAAAGTTTCTAAGCAGCTTTCAAAATAATGAGATTTGTGGGCATGACTCCCTTGCACTGCAATAAAGGTTTACTCTTTGGAGTTGAAAGACTTTTTAAAAAATCAGTTTCTTCGTGCTGCTGGCTTGTAAACACTGTGCTTGGAGCATGCATTCTTTACAGCACAGTTACCCTTTTCTCTTTCAAGTTACTTATTGTGCCAGAGGAGTTTGTGAACTTCTACCCTTAATGTGCAACTTTATAACCCAAGGGTGTGTCATCTTTAGCAGCAGCTTTTGTCCAATTGGCCTCCACTTTGCACTTAGCATTTACATGCACGAAATATTTGCACTACGCACTTCATTAATGGGCAACTCATTCTCTTTCTTTGCCTAACCACATTTCCACTGATAAGTGGAATAACTTGTAGATATCTTAGGTAAAGTGTAAGTGGCAGCAACTTGTAGATATCTTATGTAAAGTTTCAGTCCAACTGAAAATGGTGGACTCATGTGCCACATTTTTCAAGTTAGCAACGCCTGAAATGTTAATCTAAAATTCCTGGGTTTTGCAGGCTGGTTTGGTTGCTACAATTGTTCCGACACTTCATATTATTATTTCACATGAAGTTTCATGACTAGTAAGCCTGCCTCACATGGAGCTATTGCCTGCAGTATGTTTCACGTTGTGATTTGGGCTGGGTTTGCTGAGTCTAACCTTGTGTGCCTTTGTTTGCTCTTGCACTGATGCTGTGGCACAGGTATGCCAGCGTGTCAAACAAGGTGAGTTGGCTTCACTGATTATGCCAGTTGGTGCTGGAGTATTTGCATTGTCTGAGGTCAGCCAAGCACTCCTCCATCCACACCTGCCACCGTGTGTGCTCTGGGTGCTGCAGGACAGTCGGCAATCTGAAATCCAACTTCCTGATGCTCCTGATGCAATCCAGGATGCAGCCATGTATTATTCCTTTTTTATTTCTTTCACCTACCTCCTCTAGCACAATGAAACCACATCTCATCCTGCTGTTTTCTTCAGAGCTAGTCAAAGCATGTGCTGAAGCTCTTTTCATCCCAAAAATGTATATTATTCTACCGCTTCCTCCATATACCACATTTTGAATTCCAACTTTTTGCCTCAGCAGCAGCTTTTGGTTAACTAGCTGATTCTCTTAACAACGAGGTATGGGAAACATATTTACAAATAATTGGAGAATAAGAATGCTATGCAAGCCTCCTGGAACAGAGGGAAGGAAAAAACTAATACAGGTTTTTACACACAGGCTCATTTGCCTTCCACTTTCCCCAGGGATTATGGGATAGTCACTTTACAATGACCCTGTTATCATGAAGTTACACATATGCCTAAGTCATTTTATAACCCAGGTACTGGTGCTTGTGCTGTGTCTGTCACACTGCCCAAAGCTGTAGAAGTGTATTGACTTTTCCATAATTAAGACAGCAATACCCACTGATTGGATTTAACTGTTCACTGAAGGAAAAAAAAAACAAAACCCAAAACTCTATTGCTGCAGACTTCTTAAAGACCCTGGAACATGTTCGGGATAGAAGAATAACATGCATAGACATGAAAAGCTGAAAGACAAGTTGAAAAGTAAAGCATAAAAAAAAGTAAAGACTGTTGAGTATTTCCACACACTAAGGTGTTTAGAAGGCTTCATTCTTATCTATTCCCTGTAACAACTGTGCTTTATAATTATTTTTTAAATTTTTCACTTCTCAGTAATACAACTGTAACACCAAATATGTTGTAGGTATCTTAAAGTTTTCATTTTGAAGGAAAAAAGTTTCCTGCATCCAGAATCACCTACTTGCTTAGCAAGCACTGGGAGTAGAGGAAGTTGCAGTACTAAGGATGTGTCTGAATCCTCAATTACATATGCCCATCCAGCACCTTTTAGTTTATTTTCTTTAAATACAGAGGGTTTGGGGAGGGGGGTTGGTGGTCGTATCTTTTTGCTTCATTTTGCTGCCCAGTGATGGGACTTTGCATAGCTGTTTTAGGGCAGGCAAGGGAAAGAAGACCAGAGTCAGGCTTTTGTTCCCTGGCCAGCACAGCGTTTCAGGTCAGCGAGCCAGGCTGCATTTGCTGCTGCGCATTCAGCTTCTTCCCTGTATTAACCCCAGCAGCCTCAATACACCTTTCTAGGGGGAGGAAAAATGCTTTTCTTCCCAACCTAGTTGTTGCCAGATATAGTTTATACAGGTTTAAGGAAGCATTGCACAAATGCTTAAAGCATGCAAGAGTAAACTCCTGCAATCATATACAGCCTTAAACGTGAAAGGATGCTTCAAGAATTGTAATCCTTTAAAAAAAGCTTTCCAATCAGAGAATGATCTGGCCTGGATCTGGTAAATGGACCCAACAGTTCCCACAACTTCAGCATGTCATAAGTGGTGGGACTAAGATGTCTCTGATGGCCCCACATCTGGTACAGTAAGAAGCATCCCCAAAAGCAGCATGCTGTGTTTTACATCTGGTCTGCCAAGTGCTGGAGTGGGACACTGCAGAAAAGAAACCAAAGAAATTTTCTCCTTTTTGACACCAGCTTTTGCAGTTCTAGGGCTTTTTCTGTAAGGTCTCAGTCCTTGCAGCTTATGAATAAATTCTAGCTATGACAACTAAAGAAAAACACAATCTTCCCATCCTTGTTTCCCAAGCCCTGTCACCCTCCGCTCCCCCAACAAAACATGATGAGAGCTCAAATAGCCCTAAAGTCAATATAAGCATTTTAAAAATACACTGCATGACATAAACTGGAAATTTGGTATGCTTGCCATTGGCAAACTATTTTGCCTTTCCAGCTTCAGACTTGTGCCTCTTCCTCTTTCTTTGAGGATAAAGCTTCTCAGGGTTTCTAAAGAACTCCGGTGACCTTTACTGGACTCAGCTGGCTTTTTCAGCAGGCTGCACTTCTGTTGCCATGGTAGTGGGAGCCAGGGCCCCAGCTCCAGTCAGAAGGGTTGGGGACTTTCTTCTGATGCATCATTACCACAAGTAATACATCAATTAGGTAAGGATATATAGATGTTGCCTTGGTTATCTGATATGGCATATCTTGCTGCAGATGTCATCTACGGAGCAAATTACTTCTTTGTGAATTTGGTAATGCATAAAGCTCATTTTGGGAGCTCTTCTACACTTAATCAACTTCACCTTGGCCTGAGAGCATGTGCTTCAGAATAGTGAGTGGTAGCGTACTCTATAAGGTGAGATACAGCAGCTCCACCAATAAATATTCTCCTTGTAAACTTTATTTCATTAAAAACTATCAGACTTCTTGCCCCCAGCACATAAGCAGTTGCTGTTTACAGTCAGATTCACAAGCCATCAAGCACTGTGGAGCCCAAGAACCTTCACTGGCATTTGGCTTTGCAGATGGGAACATTTCTGTGCAAGTAAGTTCATATTTGGTCCTTGCACACAGCTGTCACCATTACAATCAATAAAGCTTAAAGAGAGGCCTGCAATACAATTTTGTGACCAGATGCACTCTAATGACAGCAATACAAAATTCTCTTGTGCCAGTTCCCTCAGCTCACGGGACAGAGAGCAAGAGATGGCAAGAGTCTGCCCAAGTGCTATGCACTAACTGGGCTCTTCCTAGCCCTTCTTGCTACCTTCTGATTCCTCCCCTTCTCCCTAACTTTTGAAAAAATAGGTGCTGTGTGAAGGTGTTTTGTCCTCCAGTCAACTGATGAGATCACATGGGTTTTTTTTGGTTGTTTGGTTGATTGAGGCCTTTTTTTTTTTTTTTTTTTTTTTGTGTTGTTTTTTTGGGTTTTTTTTAAACACAAAGAAAATAGATCCAAAA
>JAWWLV010000144.1:36469349-36493446 GCA_035041135.1 Platyrinchus mystaceus | reverse complement strand
TTGGTTTTTTTTTGTTTTTTGGTTTTTTTAGGCCTTTTTTTTTTTTTTTTTTTTTTTTTTGCTGTTGTTGTTTTGGGTTTTTTTGAAAGCCAGAGAAAAGAGATCCATTCTCAGGGAAAATGTTCTTGTTTGGTGAATGGTGGTGAATAGTGTAAGACCATTAAACTAATAAAGACAAAGAGGTTAGGTTTCCTATGTTGCTTAAAAGCAGAACACTTCTGAGCTTGTGTTGACCCTTACCAGAGAAGCAAATAAAGACTATGATCTATTAAAAAAAAAAATCCAAAAAACCCCCACAAGAAGTTAAACACGCCTTACGTGCCACATGCTATAAAGACTCAGATCTAAATCACTACTGCTTTTCACAGAATATAAATTCAAAGATGCCAGACAAAATCTAATCCTTTTACTTACAGAAAACTACTTAGCACACAAATAAAAACCTTAGTTAAAAAGAAGATGTAATCTTTAAATGTATACACACACTGCTGTTAAATGGTCTGTAAATTGCTGCTGTTCTGGGCAGAGTAAATATTTTGTGATATACTGTTGTCTCTTCATCTGAAATGCAAACTGTTTTCTTTATTAATCATAAAAGACAATGCTTTTTTAAAAAATGAGCTGCTCCATTTGTATATGCCAACCACTGTGCTCAGACACCATGTAAAGAATATTGTGGCAGGCAAGCAGTAGATAAATATTTAGTTCTCCTTGCTTCAAATGTACTTTAAGAAGGGAAATATTTTACTTTAGGTTTACTTTGATGGAAGCTCTCAGGGGAACTGAAAATGTTACAGACCTTATTCATAGCTAGACTTTCCTTAATTTCATCACACATGCATTGACAAGACTGTTCAGAGAATCACCACAGCTTCACCCTTTTAGGTGTAAGCTCGCTGAAGATTATTTAATAATGAGTCAGGTGAAGGTCTAATGCAAGAAAAATATTTTTTGAATGGAACAAAAGTTCAGCAGCAACATTCCCTACACCACAAGTAGCTAGCATAAAGGCACAAAATTCATGGTTGTTGCTTTTCATGTACTGGAAATTAGAAAGTGGCAGCTCCGGAAACAACACTCATACTTCTAGTATCTTACCTTTCTTAACAGAAAAGCTATGCCTCCCCACCTTCTCCTCCCCCAAACTGCTATTTCAGAAACAGTTAAATAGACAGTTCTTGCTCTCAGGTCTACAACTGCAAATTACTTCATGAGCACCCTTATGATACTGACACTGACATGCCAACACTAAGAAGTTTAATCACTGACCTGATTTTGGATTGATGTGGTCTTCTTCGTGTGTTCCAGTCTCTGGAGAGTCAGAGTCATGTCTTCTTAGAGGACTGCAAATGCAGGTTTCTTGGCATGAAAATGGTGAAGCCCCAGCTAGTCACTAAGCAGGAGGTACAAACAGGAACCCTTGAGTGAGACAGCTAAAAAAACTCCAAAGCAACCAAACCCTGAGCATGAATCTGCGAAAGACTTTAAGTAATATGTGGTATGGTCTGTTGCTCTGGGGAATGATGAGGAGCTGGCAGGTCCCCCTCTGACTGTAGTCTCCTCTCCTGGTGGTGTCAGCATGGACCTTGTTGGGTCACCTGAAGCATGTAGGGTGGCCTAAGGAGGCGCTTCAGGGGGATGTCTGATGATGACTGGTTTCCTGCTCTCGATTTGGGTTCTGGAAAGCACTGAGGAGATAAGAATAACCAAGTAATCCAGATATAGGGGGCATTTTCTCCTTTAGTTCAGGCACTAGCTACAGAGCCAACCTCTGTTAAAGATCTGCAAGTAATTAGCTTGAAGGTGCTACTACTGGGGTTAGTCTCCCAGCTGCACTTTCTCAGCACTTCACACTTCTCTGGGAAGTTGAGAGACACTGTTGGGAGACACTGTCCTTCTACTTGTCAGTTCTGCTTCCCCCCTGCCAAAATAAAGTTTGCCCTGGCATTTCCTTGCTGTAGAAGCTCATCAGTTCTAAATCAGGAGACATGTTCAACTAAGACAATAGTGAATGTTACTTGAGAATCACTTGGTCTGGCAGAATAAAAAACAGTATTAAAAACACCCCCGTTTTCCCCCCTCATCTTGGAAGCAAAAAAAAAAATAAGGTAGTTGGAGTAATCATCTATATACAAATACCCCACCAGACACCATCTTCTGAATCCACTTACCAAGGCCTCCAGTTGAAGAAGTCACTACAATTCCCCTTCAATACCAAAGAGGAAATACTGCTGCTGACCAGGAGTGCATAGACCCATCTCCTTCTCACCCAGTTGGGGCAGCTTGTTGTCCAGAGCTCATAGCATTACCCATTGTGCAGAAAGGCAATGCATCTCCAGCTGGTGCACAGAACTACCAGTCAGAAGCGGGGATGTAAGCACCACCACTAGGTAGCTAATGTACAGAAATACTTCACAAACTGATAGCT
This sequence comes from Platyrinchus mystaceus, assembly GCA_035041135.1. Classification (NCBI taxonomy): domain Eukaryota; kingdom Metazoa; phylum Chordata; class Aves; order Passeriformes; family Tyrannidae; genus Platyrinchus; species Platyrinchus mystaceus. The sequence continues at coordinate 36,491,018 of JAWWLV010000144.1, read as the reverse complement.
TTTCATGATGGAAATTTAAGGGCAGCTGCCTTATTCAAGCACTTACAAATGGCTGCTGCTATGGTAGAGCTGTATCTGTAGGCTGAGATCTTGCAGCTACTGCTGACCTCCTCTGTCAGAGAAAACTCCTGCCTCTGCAAGGAGCTGCCCACCTGGGAGGATCACAAACTGCCCTCACCCTTCCCCATCCCCAGGCATCGCACAGGAGGAAGGGAGGCCAGGAGGTAGGAGCCAGACCCTTCTTGACTAGCAGGAACATATGTGGCAGCATCTCAGCCTTGAAGTGAAAGAAAAGCCAAAGCAGAAACCTGCCCAGTCTTCTTGTCCCTCTTCCCATGACAAGAAGCTGCATTTGAAGTTAACAAACATGCTCCAGTAACTGACATGTAACTCTTGTCCATCACTGATCCTTGCAAAGAGGGACAGCACACTCATTTCAGAGCAAGATGCAGTCCCTTCTCCTTTCTTTTCTTCCTATTTAAAGTCTTACTACTCTCCTGATGCACTCTTACCTGCAAGAGCTCTTTAAAGCTTTTTCCTTGAAGGTTTGCACCTGATGATATCAAAGATAATTAGATAATTGCCACACAATTCACACAAGGCTCTCTGGTTTGTTTATACATGGTGTTTTCCTCGGGCTGTGAAGTTTAAATGATACAAAGGGGAAAATTCTCTGTTGTTTTACAGCTTTTAAATTTAGGCTACAGTAAAACTAATGCCTAATTGATTTTGATGTATCTAAAGCACTTTACCGTTCTTTTAATAATAATTTTTCTTTGTTTCCAGTTGTTCCCTTGCTAAGGGTAGTGCCTGTAATGTTAATGACTCCAGTCTCATTAGGGACTTGACAGAAGTTTTTGTTATTCGTCAGATCCCCCTCACTTGTAACTTTTTTTGTTGTTATAATCACTGTTTCAGTCTATCATCACTATTGGAAGATATTTACCAGGTTTTTTCAGCAGAACTGCCTGTAAGAAATTAGTCCCAAACAGTTTAAGTAGAAAGGTTTGGTCTGAACTGATTGGGAATGTCTTCAGTTTGCACTGGACTACAGTACCCTTTCAGGCTCTCAAGACAAGGAATGCTCACGTTTTCAATGCACGCTTACAGTTTTCTTTGTTTTGCTATTTTTGATGTTCAGAGGTCTTTGGAAGCAATGTTCACTTTAACTGCTCCCTCAGAAAGCTGCCTAAATAAACAAAAATTAGGTTGTGTCCAGTTAAATCCTACCTCAACTCTGCCATATGTAGTGGATGTCAGGGATGAATTTAACAACTAATTTATATTAGAAGCTTTTAGGATAGAAGTACAGCACTGAAGAACTGAAGTGTATGGGTATGCATAAAATTAAGTTATAGGGCTTAAGGCAAAGAGACAAAAATAGAAAAAAAAATAATTCCTTTAAGATAAATAATATGTAATAAGCAACTCTTCCTTCCCTAGTCTTTGAAGGTGATTGATTGACTAATCATGCTCTTCTGTATGACTTTAAACTTCTGCAGTTAATCCTCCTCAGGAACATAATGAATTTTATGTCTTATTAGTTGTAGGTAGAAAAAGAAACCAGTGGTGCTGGGAATTTCTAGTGGTTTTTTGTTGTTGTTGTTGTTTTTGTTTGTTTGTTTGTTTTTAATTTGTTGTGGAAGTGGAACAAATAAACCTTCACTTACATGACTTTTTACTGGAATCAAGTCCTCACAAACTTTTTCAATGCTTCCTTACTTGTCACTCGAGGACTATTACATGAGTATATCTGTTTTGTCCTCATTTCTGTATTTGCCTCTTATTTAAGTGGCCATTCAAGATATGATTTACAGTGTTGCCAGAGCTAACAGTGCTCTTTGTTAAAGAAGAGGACTTTGGCTTCTCTTTCTGTTGATATTACACAGCTGGCATGGCTGGGGGCTGTGGGAACATGAGCAGCAATATGGCCCTGGGCAGCTCTGCAGCTGGTTGGGCTTGTTTGGTTCTTCACCCACCCACAGCAGGTTATTGTAGCAGCAGTAGATGTACCACAAACTGAAAAATTAATGCTGTAGCTTCCGAGAGGTATTTATTCATTCACATCATGGTAATTTTTTTGAAACTGCTCTTTAGCAATCTTTTACTTTGTATTCTGTAACGTAATACATCCAAATATAAAATAGGACAGGTGTACAATTTTTATTCCATAGTTCAGCTCCTTAAATACAGTCCAGAAATTTACAGGCATGTGCTCTCTGTAAACCCTTTAAGCATATCTTGGAAACTTTAATGCATCAGTAAGTTGGTCAAAGCTTCTACAGCTGTTAATAACATCTAAGCCAACTATCTTAGACCAGTCAACACAGAAGTGTATATTTTCCTTTACTTATTATAATTTATATATTACTAATTGCAGTCTATTGTATAATACTTAAAATGCACACACCTGAAAATATTTTACCCATTTTTTCAGAGAGCTATATTTCCTAAATGACAAGAACCAAAGAATCTGAGCTTGATTCACAGAAAACTAGACAACTCCATTTTACTTGTTGTTTGAGCTCTACCAGCTGCCTATCAGTCCAGATCATTAGTGGCTGTCTTGCCTACTGGGATATTGGACAGGGATTACACAAAGTTGTCTTCAGCTCTTCTTGGCCCTTATAATTTATAATAGTTTAATTGCCGGGAATGTTTTGTCCTGAATGTTGTTTAACAGCAAGTGAAGGCTGTAATTCCAGACTCTCAGAAAAGTGAGAGAAATGGATGTTTTGCAGGATACCTGCAGGAAAGGGTGTTTATTCACAAAGATGCCTGTAAAATACTCTGACCATCAGAAAGGCTAGTTGATAAATAGAAGCATCTCAGAGACTCCGAAGGGACCACATTTCTGTTTTGCCACCTAACGCTTGGTAAATCGTGTGCATGTGTTTATGTGGACTGGACTGCTGTGAAGAGTTGAGAGATGTGCCGTGAACCACATCACCTGGAGAGCTGGGCAATATCGAGCTACTTCAGCCAACAGAGTTTGAGGTGGAAAAGGGCAGGTCAGGCCAAAGTTGCAAGGAATGTACCCCTTGCCAGGACAACAACTGTGAGGAACAACCCCCAAAGAATGGGTTTATACATACAATCTTAGGTGCAGATTTGTATGAAAAACTGGCAGCAGAGCCCTGATGAAGCATCATTACTCTTCTAGGTGTAGATTAACATATATTTTGATGCAGAGCAGTAGCTGCAGTAGGGAGGCTGATATGACAGGTATAAAGGAAAACAAGTTTTAATATGATAGAACAGTTTAGGTTGGAAGCAACCCTAAAGATCATCTAGTTCCAATGCCTGTGCCATGGACAGGGACACTTTTCACTAGACCAGGTTGCTCAGAACTCCATCCAACCCCGCCTTAAACATTTCAAAGGATGGGACATCCACAACTTCTCTGGGCAACCTGTTCCAGTGCCTCACCAGCATCACAGTAAAGAATTTAGCCTTCTCTTTTCCAGGCTGCACAAACCCAATTGTCTTAGCCTTTCCTCACTGGAGAGGTACTTCATCCCTCTAGTCATCCTGGTGGCTCTCCTCTGGACTCACTCCAACAGGTCCATGTCCTTCCTGTGCTGTGGGTCCCAGAGCCTGATGCAGCACTCCAGATGGAGTCTCACGAGAGTGGAGGAGAGGGGGAGAATCGCCTCCTTTGACCTGCTGGCCATGCTGCTTTTGATGTAGCCCAGGATACAATTGGCTTTCTGGGCTGCAAGTGCACATTGTGACCACACATTGCCAGCTCATGTCCATTTAGGGGGACTTACTTTTCTTTTGTATGAAATCCCCCTTCCTTGGCTGACAATTCTTTTAAAAGTGCATTTGTACAGCCTTTACACTGGTACTCTGCTTTCCTAGGAACTTGTTTAGTGAAGGGATATGGTACAACTTCTATCCATATGTTCTGGTTACAAATAAATGACTCTGGAAGTGCATAAAAACAAATAGGAAACCCATTAAAGGATTCCCGTCTAATAGGAAAGAGAAGGTGATGTTTTACTGCCATCTCTGTGAACGTTGCTTTGATAATGGGAATCATTATAGATATTAACTTTGCTGACATGCTGGGGAATAAACTGGAGTGATGTATATCTGTAAGCAAAAGCTGCTGCATGTTGGATAATCTCTCTTTTGTGGTTTTTTTTTAAAAAAAGCCCCTCTGGCTCTTTGCAGCTTGACTAGAGGTTAACCTATATCATGCATTCATCACAGATTATGCATCCATTTCAGATTTGCAATAATGCCTTCAGTTAAAGTTATTATAATCCCTTGGTGGCTTTCACAAACCACATTTTAATATAATTCTACTCAGTTTCTTGTATCTATGTTAGCTCAATACAGATAATCAAAAGATGAAAACTTGATGTCCAGACTAAGTTTGGCTGCTTTCAAACATTAGTACAAAGTATATCCACTGACTAAGATTTTTCCTGTTCTTACATACTGCCCTCTCTAGGTAGCGCTGAATATTGAAGATGGGTGAGAAAGTAGATCACCAATGCAATTTTCTCCCTCAAAGACGTTTGACTGTGCTATGAGCTGTAACTCTTCCATGAACAAAATCTGTAGTAAGACTGTCCCGTAAGGACAGAACTTCTCAGGTGCATTTCTCCTCCCTATCCCACTGCTAGCACAAGCCCTGAAAACCACTGTACCCTGAGGCAGAAAGGCTTGTGGCTCTGCCAAGTCAAGATCAAAGCAGTTTTAGTTACTTCTATCTTGAGGAAGGGATCTGCAACAGCAGAAACACTTTTGGCACAAATCAGAAAGGTGGGAAGAAAGAGAAACAGCATTCTGGCAGAATCTTGCAGATGGGAAGCCAGTAGAAGGAAAGAAACACCAAACAGAAAAAAAAAATAAATAACTGACTGAAATGCATAAAAAAGGTGAATGCTGCAAAGAGTCACGAAGGCAGAGCCACGCCATTCTTTTTTTTTGAATGCTGTATTTGATGTCTGAACAGAAACACTTGTTTATCTTGATCCACACAGGGAGCAGGCAAAGCTATTTCGCACTGATCTAAGTTGACATTTCCTGAAAAATTTAGCTAAACACTTTTCCTATTTCAAAAAAGCCTGAGATATAGAGAGATATTAATCTGAGGTAAAACAGTGACCATAATGTTCTGCTTCTACATACTACCCACAAAGTATCCTCAGGAATGTTCACACATACCTTTGGTGGAAAACTCAGAACAAGCTTGGGGTCCAGCAAAGCTTTTCTCTAGTTGCCATCATGTGTTTCACAATCAATACCTTTCAGATTATGTCCTTGCAAGAGGACTTGACTGCCTCTCAATTCCTGAATATTTGTGATGGAAACAAACATGCAAGCTCTGCTATGAAGAGGTATCCAAAATTATCAGTGACTGACCTTTGTAGGTCATACTTCCTTCATATACAGAATTAAACCCAATTCCTGCTTCTTCCCTTTTACCACCTATTTCCTCCTTCCTCTCTCAATTAAACTGCCAAGTCCTAATCTCACCATTTGGCCTTTCACCTCCTTGAAAGCTCACAATTCCTGATCTTCTTAATCTAGGATCATTACCATCAATCACTCCTTTAGGCAAGCGAAATCTTTCTTTCACAGAGGGATGCCAGAGGCCTACTGATCTTTCAGGCTGATAATATGGTTTTATTTCTAGTGCCAGTTGGGGTTTTTGACTAAACGGTGGCTAGTGGCATATTTTGCCCATTAGATGCTCTGGACTGATAAACAGAAATTTTCTTGAACTGTGGTTTCTTCCAGGTTGAGTCATTTACTGGGAGAGATGAAGGATTAACTTAATTAAATCAACTAATACTTTGACAAAGCGTTAGGGATCCTGCCAAGGTTAATGAGGGCTAAGGTTAATGACTACCAAGTTTTCCTTTCCTATGTCTTAATATCTTTTAGCTAGTAGCCTCACTTACCAGACTTGCCTCACTTGCAGCTCCCAGCACGTCCCTTACACTGCCTATGATATCTATCTCAACACCCTGTTCATCTGCTTCTCTGAAATGGACCACTGGGACTTTTTCTACATCTTCTATTGAGTACAAGCTTTTCTGCTGGCCCACTTTGCAAGGCTCCTTCTCATTCATCTGTTCTGTTAAGCTGGGCACTTACTACAATGGCCACACAAAATAAACAAACTTCTCTTTGTGTATAATTAACCTTGACATTGCTGCAGTAACCAGACCTTTAGGTAAACCACCTGTGTTCTCTTTGTTCCCCTGTTGTCTGCATTTTCATAAGGGCCACTGCACTACCTGGTCCTGTAAAAAAATTCAAGATAACAGGAATCTTAACAAGACCTAAGATCTTAAAGCATATCAGATTGTAATGTCTGAATGCAATTTTTTCAGGAACGGTTCCTAGATTTTTTCCTCTAGCACTGTGCTGTCCATCTATTGTACCAAATGCTAGCAACACCTTTTTCAGAAAGCCTCAGGAGTAGTACCACTGATATTAATGATACACTGAAAGATTAGAAAGCCACCACACAAAGCAAATGTATTTTCTGAATGCAGCTGAAGCTTTGGAAATGTGATGCATTTTCTCAACATCTCTAGCTACACATTCGCACTGTTTGTTTTTACACAGGTTTCTTACTTTTTAGAGGTTTTTTTTCCTATGATCACATTTTCTTAAATCCAGTGCATTAGGAATTATGACAAGGAAACATGAGATTACAGGAGACCTCAGAACAGATTTATGTATTTGATGTGGTTAAAAAAAAGCCTGTCAGCAACTAACCACACAAATTCACTTTTTTTTTAAATTAAAAATCTTCAATAGAAAGCACTACACACCAAAGACTTACTAAACTATATTTCTTATTAATCTAAAAATTTCCCATCAAAAGATATTATTTTTGTATAAGTTTAGCAAAATATTTTAGTAGACTAGACATAATAGCCAGGTATTTTTCCTTGTTACCTTTTGGTTTATATTTGCTAATTTTTTAAAGGCCTTTCAAAACTTTCTTTCAGACAGGGCAAGATCCTGAAAACATTATGTAAAAGCACTTGTGCTCTTTCTAAGAGGATATGAAACAGATTTGGAAGGGGGTTAAACAAATGGATTAATGAACATTTTAATACTAATACCAGCTATAAGAAGCTACTTCTGATCAGCCTGTTTTGTTTTGAAGGGTTTGAAATTATTTCCCGAACAACCTTGATGGATTAAAAAGAAAAATAAAATCATTTTTTTTTAATGTACATCCTGTGTTCTCTTAAAAAATGCTAGGTTAACAGCATTACAGATGCTCTTTAAATAGAAAATGGATGGACCCCTGGTGTCAGCCACACTGAAAGCCTCCCAATGCTGCCTTCCTAAAATGCTCCATCCCCAATCCATCTGAGTAGGTTAAAATGGTCCCACTCATTCACTCCCTTGCAGAAGTTATCAGTAAAAATGCAAATGAATTGTGATTATGACTTTTTTTTTTTTTTTAAACAAAGGTAACATCCACTCCTGCGGAAGTGCAACCCATCTAATCAATTTGGTCAAGCTATTTATATACTATTCTTCTATGATCTTCTGTGGCATCCGATTTCACTGAGGTCATGGAGACACTGATGCCTGGTAAATTGCCAGTAATCAAAGGTTGTTAAGTGCTTGTCAGCTTCCTTTCAAACTCAGTCTATCTTTATCATGAGGCAGACTTAGTTCGGCAGCTACAGACCATTTATTCATAAATAGATAAAACCCAGGAAAAATGCATTATTATCATGAAAATATCCATACTGTTGCAGAAACATTTGTTCTAAAGCAATCTCATTTTTCAGAAATAAGACTGTGGCCAGTGAAAAGTGAAGCCTTGTCATGCCTCTGCAACAAGGCTGCTCTCCCACACATGAAACACTTTTTTTCCCAGCTCCTTCTCTCTCCTTCAAGCCGTGTTCCTCAAGGCCTCTGTTTAGTTTAGGTTCTGGAATATATGCAGGGAATGTGTGATTTTAGAGTTTTAGTTGGACTTGGAGTTCATTCCAGCTTTTCCAGTTGCTCTCTCATATCATAGTAGTTTGCTGGCCACAAAAAGAAGTCAGATAACTTTAACTGGAAAAAATTTAGAGTAGGTGCTGATGAACTCTTACAATACGAAGATCTTTTTTTAAGGCATGTTGATTAAAGCCCTCTCAGCCATAAAATAATTAATTGAAAAAACTGAAGCAAGTTATTAGTTGGGGAAATCAGTATATCTCCACTGAAATGATGAGCCCAAATTAGTTAATGTCACCTGTGAACTACACTTAAAATATGTTCAGAATTATCTGGTATTCAAAAAAAATTCTGGGAAGAAACTTCAGCCTTTTGAACAAACATATTAGCATTAAATTCTCCTGGTGAAACACAAGGGGAAGATACATCTGTCCAACTTACCAAGTTGTTATAAGTTTGTTGGGTGGAAAAGATATGGTTGTAGGAAGAATTAAAGAAATTCAGAATGATAAATTAGTAATGAAATACTCTTACAGTGGAAACCTTTGGAGAACACCCAAGACAGAATTTAACTGAGAGGTAGCGGTGATCATTTACTATTACTAAAACTTATGTTGAAGGAATCCTGTGCAAGGACTGTTATCTTTCCCAAGAACATCTGAATATTAGTTATGTTTTCTGACAAGGACTGCTAGAGTTTACAAGTAGTGATCAGCTAAAAGTAAGGGGAAGGTTCCCTTTGGCAGTGCAAGGCACTGTGCAGTAATACTCAACGACGGCTGTAAAAGGCACAGAAGTTCTCTGCCCCAACAGCAGCCTAGTTGCCATTAGACATCTCAAAATCAGACCACTGAGATGCAGTCAGACACTGAATGATACAACCCTGATACCAATCTGTTCTGGTTTAGCAATCCAACCTTTGCCTCTCTATTTTGGGCATACAGTGTTGCTTCCAGGACTTTGACAATTTGGAGCCAGCTACAATCAGCAGCTTGAGGGCTGCATTTACATTTGAGGCAGCCATTTTCTTCTTTTTCCAAACCGTCTTTCCTCGTGTTCAAGCTGCAAATAAATGCTGCTGTGAGCACCACACCTGGAAAGGCTGATGGTTTGGATTGGCTAGACTTGTTCTGTGTACTGATGGCTAAGCAAATCTGAAGTATCCGCATACCACAGCATTACTGCTTCTGTTCCCGAGTGCACCATATCTTCAAATCAAATTTAAACAATACTTGAACAATCTCATTTATTTTAACATCATAAAATGAGAAGTCTATCTCTGTAGATACATTTCTCTCAAATTATTTGAAAGATCTCTTCACTAACTTGCAGCAATTGCTAAATATATGGATGCATTTCACAATTTTCCCAGTGCATGCATCCTGAATGCTGCAGGATCTCATTTCCCTCCTAAAAATTTCCTATGACCTGCAACTACAAGGTGCTGCCATAAAATAGCATATAGTTATTGGTACTAGAACCATCCTCTGGATGCAATCAATGCTCTTGTGCATAAACACATCTTAAAGAGAAATAAACAAAACAGTCACTCCTCTCCCTCAAAACAGTGTAGATTGCACATCAGTATTTTGGTTAGTCGGCCACCTCTTCAGCAATCAGAATAAGCAACTGAACTACAAATGTTATATTTGGAACCTAAAAGGAGTTACAGCACAGAGGATATGATCTATCTGCATTTATGGTGCTTTCATCTGTGAATTCATCTTTCAAGTAAAAGCAGGCCACATATTTGATATAAATTTATACTTGCTCTTACCTTGAACAATCTCAAAGCTATCAGTCATGCTCCAGACATCAGTATTAACTGAGGAGAACCACAGACACCCTCCTAAAGAAGTTTTAGAGGCTTCTCACTCCAACAGCTTGATGAGTCTGAGACACTAGAATGATCATCTGGGTGACGGAAGTCTTTGTTACCGTGAATTGTGCCTGTGCCTAAAGTATCAAAATATTGTAACATTTAACTCGTTTGCACTTCTTGTTTCCTCCCTCATGACATCTACAATACCATTCAATTGCTGACTCTGCAAAGTTCACATGATTTCCATCACAGATTTCAAAACCTCTGAAACCACCCAACTAATTTCATGCCAGTTTTTCTCTCCATTCCTATTTGTCAAGAGCACTGCAAGATCTTTCAAGCTGCACTGCAGGGAGTCAACATACTTTTAGGTGATGGCAGCATATCAATGTTAATTTGACTAATCTAGTTCAGCATGCAGTATGCAATTATTTCCTACTCTTCTGATTTTTTTTTCCCCAGCCTATTTTCAATTTAATTTATATGTTGGTAAGAATTCTAGCTTTAGAAAAGATAGCTAGTCCACGAGCTTTCCACTATGCTGCAGCTGCTGCTGTTATATTTGTCACTCAAAAAAACCCCTCACCTTATGTGACAATGGGATTTGAATCACAATGGCTAAATATATCATGTATAGAGATTTGATTGCTTTACTTTTTTTCCTGAAAGGGAAAATATGAGAGCAAAACCTTACAGTTTATTCCATGCTTCACTACAGTGTAACTCTAGACCCTAAAATTTCTACCATTGCTATTTTGGTAATGAATGGAATGTAAAAGGGAGGTATTTAAAATTAATTGCAGCAGTTCTGAGGGTTAAACCTGCTTAACCCAACTTTTTATTAAGAGAATGTCAACAGAGCATTTATCTTGTTTAGGGAGTACTGGGACATCATTATTCTTCTACCAGCATGTTTAGTTCTAAAACCTGGGATTTCTTCAGGTTCCTGTAGCTGTCATGCACACCATATACCCATCCCAAATTGTAGCTCCTGTTCTGAGCTACTCACTACAGCAGGATTTGACCTGAGAAACTAGAGTTTTGTTTTACTTTATTAACTTGGAGTACTTTTAAACAGTTTTTAAACAAAGTTTTTCCCTTGACCAGCAAGGGAATTTTCAGCCTGAAGTTCTCAGCAGCATCCGGTGGGGCTCTTGGCCAAGTTCTCCAGATACTGTACATCCACAAGGACAGCCTGCTGGCTCTTGCTGTGGCATTTTCTTAATCCTCAGAACAGATCTCCTGGATCTAGGAAACTTAATTCCTGACTCCTTTGACCCAGATGCTGGCGAAAACGTAGTCTGCAGTCTGTATGTAAATAGGTGTGTTCATTTTTTCTTTTTTTTTATTCTTTCTAGGAACTGGCCTTGCTGTTAAATTTTTCTAAAACAGTCATATTAATATGTTCAAAAATCCACTGTTGAGTTTCAGATAAAGGATCACATCTGTTCATGAAAATCTTCTTCTCAGCTGGGTTGCAATCTATGCAGCTGCTGCTTACCGGATGGAACAAAGTTTTGTCCTAGAGGAATGAAAAAAACCAGAATTAGGTAGCAAATGCCAAATCATTGGAAGTATTCTCATTTTACAGAACATGGATTAACATAGTCCTATATGAAATGATTTTGTGGTCTCTGTGTGCTAACCCTGTTTAATAACCACAGCTATTATTAGGAAGCTGTAGAGAATGGAGTGTCTTCTTCCCTTGGGTTATTATCCTTCATAAAACTGGGGATTCAAGAAAGAAGGAGGAGACATCATCTGGTCTTTTACTAACAACTGCATAATATAATGAAAAAATAGAATGTCTTTTAATATGTTTGCATATCATGTATTTGCCTGGAGCCCATTTAAATGTTTGAAGTGGTTTGGGGTTTTTTTTGATTTATTCTTGACAGTTTCATGTTTCTGGGCAGGAGGAGCTGTAACAATCTTCAACTTGGTGAAGACTTTAAAAATGAATTATTAACTGAAGTGGTGGAGAGATGGACACAGGAATGATGTTTTCAGTTCTCACCCCACGCAACGCAGACCTGGCCTTGATAAGACCAGCCACTGAAATACGCTCTCTCTTCTAATAAGATGGAAATGCTAATACTGATTTAGCTCCATATGGAGATTTTGGGAGGGTAAGCATGGATTAAGTTGCTTTAAAAAGTATATTTATGATTATTAGTTTTATTAATTTTACTTAGTAAAACTAGAGTGAATATTGAGTAACATGACTGTGAATCTGTGTTAAAGCGGAAACTACTCAGTTGAGCAGCTGGTATGTGTGAGTTGGATAGTTTCAACACACTTAGTTCATACAGCAAGTGTTTTGAGAGAGACAGATGTGGGAGTGATTAAATGGTTTGAAAGTTTCCAGGGACTATACTGCATCTGTTGAAATAAATTTCAGATTACTCTTGCTAAACCACATCCAGGCTTTTCCCCTCCACACCAAACATGCCCTGATTAGTATTTTAATCCTAATCCAGGATGCGCCTGCTTGCCCAGTTTGTGAGAAGGAAAAAAAGATCTACTTGTCAAATTGAAATTGATTAAAAACTCACACAACTGCTGTGGGTGCTGAGCAACAATCACGGAAACTTCTCTTTAACTACAAATACCCCACATACCAAAAAAATAAAAAAGGTTGAAGACAAAAAGAGTAACAGCTACTTAAAACCACTTTGAAAAAGAAAGTTGTTTTTTTTTTAATTTAAGAAAGATGAAATTGATTTTGGGCGTTGTGAAACTCTGCTAAAGTACAATGCCTCTTTTAAAAATTAATATATGCAAGAAAGAACTAAGGCAAAAGCATCTTGCTGCGGGTGATGGTGTTACATCTGCCTTTCACAAACACTGCTTTTTGCCCTTCCCAAAAACAGTGGTGAACACACAGACCCACACACCCACACCCAACACTGTAATTCAGAGGAATGCTATCACAGCTGACAGGACTAAATCAAATGAGTAGAGGCCTTTCCCTCATGTTCTACAAAGCGAGCAGGGAGGATACTTCAGCTTGCAAGAAGGGGGTAAATGTAATGTATACCAAGGATTATTGTGTCCCTACTAGGAGGTGGGCCTGCAAGAACTCCCAAGCACCCTATGGGGTGGTGCAGGCACCCATCTGCACCTTGCCAGATCCTCCTGTCTTTCTAGTAAGAGATTGATGGAGTGGCACTGCCCAAAATCAGGACACAGTGACTGTGCCATGGCCACCTGGCCTGATGTGAGGCCTTGGAGGAAGGGGGCATCTGGTTTTCCTTGCATTATAGCTGGGCATGAAGGTCAGCCAAGCTATTAGGAGGCCAAAGTTGGAATACTAGAAGCTTTTAATAAGATAGCTGGTACAAGAGGAAAGGAAACAGCTTCAGCACAAAAAGCTTGCTATGAAAAACACTCCAGCCTTTCCAGAAAGCTGGCAGTTTTTCTTCTCATAGAAATATCCCAGGGATGCAATTTTTGAGTGAAGCATTGTTGGTGCTTTCTTTCAGAGTCTGGTTATTAGGAGAGAAGAGTGCCTTTTAAGAATAGAGACAGAGTTACCACTCTGGAAAAACTTCTGGCTGACTTAGCTATATATAAAGGCCTATTAATTTATAATCTCAAGCTTATGCTGACCTAAGGTCAAAGCCTACTGCTCTTACAGAAACAGGCTCAGGACTTTAAGGGGTAAGAGTTGCAAGCACCCCAGCAAAGAACTTTACAAGAGAAATACATAAATTCCTCTTTACACCAATATTAAGAAACCACAAGCACTATTTTGTGGAGACATTTCAGACATCTGAAAACAGCAGAGGGATTTTTTTTTTTCCTCCTGCATGATCGCAAGCCTGAAGATTATTTGCAGAAGGAGGAACTCCTCCGTGAGATAATGGGTCTTGACAGTTCAGGAGGTTGGTAATGAGACACAGAGCCTTTCATTTCTTCTAGGTCACTGCTATAACTATAGTCAATGTCAAGAGCAACTGGAAGCCATTATCAGCTGGTGGCTGCAGTAGTTTTTCTGAAATTAGTTGGTAGCCCCAGTGCAGTTTCAGCAGGACAGATGCCTATATTATAAAAGCCACTATCACAATGACATGTCTTTGGTTGTCTGAGGAAATAATCTAAGCACCTACTGTGTGAAGAGTGAACTTACAGTTTGTCCCTGAAGCTGTCAGGAGACTATGAGCAAACCACTGTCTTCTGGGCACAGTTTTTGACATTGTCAGTTTAGCATCTATCATAAGCACTAGACTCAGGGTAAAATTATCGTATAATTGATTTTGCACAATTGTTCCTTTTTAAAGACCTACTAAATCAGTCCTCTCTTGGATACTTGTGCTCTACAAATAGCACTAGTGGGCCTACGGCACATAAATTGAATCATACTTTATCAGAACCAATGTATTAGCTGTCAGCCCAGAATGATGATACATTGAAAACCAGAGGCATACTCCTTCATCGTGAGGAACAGAAATTTGTAGGCATTGCTGATCATTGGCTTGGCATGCTTAGGAATCTCAAACAGATTCAAGGAAATGGCTTTAGGCTTGGGAAGCTAAAGCCATTCTCCCAAATCACTAATAAATACAAGTTATTTATATTTATCTACCTAATTTCTTACAGTGCTCCAATAGGGTGTCAAAATGTTTTTCCTGGTATTAAATTCTACTCTTCTACTTACAACCCATAGCAATGTTTGCAGTACTACTTGGCTTCATTCTTCTTCTTACGGGGTTTTCTTAAAGGTATGCTTGGCTGTAGACCAGTATTTTGGATTGGTCCTAAGAAAATTGATTACTTAGTATTGCAAACTTACTAGACTTTCAAATAGCTACTCAGATGTAGTTCAAACAGTATGGGAATAAGAACAGTTTTTTGACACATCTTTATTAGTGGTAGTTTGGGTTTCATTCATCTGAAAAGAATGCGGTTTGAACACTCTGTGACTGCACTGCAATTAGAAGCAAAGTGCCTGTAATGGGCATAGGCTGTAAATTTTTGCCACAAGACCACTCCCTACCCAAAGTAAAATATTAAGGTATTCTATTTGCCACTAAAATATTTAAGCTGTTTTTATTTGCCAGTAACCAAACCCAGGTTGTTAGGGGTTTTATGTGATAAGAATACAGAACCTGAAAACAGTGACTGGATTCAAATTACATTTGCAGTACTTTTTAATCACTTCACAGCCTGAACTTCCTCTTACCATTGGCTCAAGGATGCAAATGGTCATGAGAAAAGACTCATCTTTAAACTAATAAAAACCTCTTATTTTCTAGTTTTATAGAAATACTATGGCAACATGGTAAGAAATGCTTCACATTAAGCATGTTATAAGACACTGACAAGCAGGGTCATTTTTCCTAAAGCATGAGAATTATTGCCAAGATGGCTACATTACCATTAGGAAGCTTCAATGTCTGTAAGCACTGCAGAGAACAAAAAAGAGTTTTTGACCTTCTCTCTGTTTTTTAAAGGAGACACTTCTTGCTTAACCAGACTATGATTTATTGAGCGTGCAGATTTAGTAGCATACCATCCTCTAGGTAAAGGGCTCTAGTACAGATGCAGTTAAACAATATAACAACCTTTTTTTTTTTTTTTTTTTTTTTTTTTTTTTTTGTGGGGAGAACACTAAAAATCCTATTGCCAAGATGCTTTCAAAACTAGGTAAGGATTACATCATTAGGATTTTGGAGGCATAGATGTACCACCAAAAATCTCTAATATAAATCTACCCTGTATCTGAGGAAATAGACCATGGGAAACAGTACTACTTATGGTGTAGCCAAACTAAAACTAAGCCTAAAGAAAACCATGTGTACATATTTCTATTATTCCAATGCAGTTTCCTAATTTGAAGGTTTATGCAAACTGAAGGTTCGTATTACAGTTAAGACTGTGCCAGTACTTCTACCATAACAAAACTTTATGGTGTTTCTTGCTGAGATAGAAATGCTGTCTTGCATTAAGAATTTTTATATGAGCCCTGTGAACCTTCTGTAAATTAGAAAGGAAGCTGTATAGAGAATTTAATAGAACTCATGCTATGTATTTTTTTTTCAAATGTAATTTTTTTTTCAAGTTATCTGCTGTATTCTGTTCTCATCAAAGGTGATGAGCCTTATAGAGGGCAGATTCACACCCACATTTTGTCTTATGAACTGGCTATATTAAGCAACAGTGAAGTGCTAAATGTATGAAAGCTTCTTTCTTGCAGCTTGGGTAGGCAAAAAGATAAATCGGAGCAGTTTTGAAGCAAGAAGGTATTATGGCATTATAATGTCAGAGAGGCAGCAATACAGCCATCACAGCTTATCATCTCCTCTAAATATCTGGCACATACATTATAACTTTCTTACAGGTAATACTTCAGTTTTCAAGGGATTACATTTCTGGAAAATCTTGTGGTGGACCTCCATTTGCAACATAAATAAGGTAAAAAAGCACAGTGCCTGTAATAAGTAGGCACTCAGAAAAGGGGTCAGGGCAAACCTATTTTTAATGGTTCTGAATCAGTTTTCTACTACATATATTTTCGAACTAGAAAGAAATATTGAGGTTTATCTGGAAAAGACCAGTTCCTGGCACCTTGACCTCAGCTTAAGCAAGGTGGAGGGCAAGGCACAATGGTCAAAGAAAACTGAAGCATATATGAGAGGAATCCTCAGTGCTTTAGGGAAATGTATATCCTTATCCTGAATGGAATACAGAGCTTATTAGCAAAATCTTTAATCAAGGCAACTTGCTGATTAACCATTAAAAAAACCTAACAACAACAACAACAACTCGATAGCATTACCAGGACTCCACCATAAACGAGGCTCTGACAGTTTCTAGCTTGACCTCCTGTTTCCAGTGGTTTATAAAAATAGGCTGAAACTCAGCAGATCAAAGTAGTGTCTAAGCTGCTTATCTTTAGTTTATAAACTCCTGCCTTCTTTGGGCTTACAGCACTGCTTTTAATGTTGGATTGGGGTTTTTTTTTTTTTTTTGTTGTGGTTTTTTTTTTTGAGGGAGATTTTTCTGCCACTTGTAATCTTGAAAATGAAGTAAAATAATAACATTTAACTCATGAGCAGCATTTCTTGCTGCTGTCACATTAGATGAAAATATTTCCAACATTGGATGAAAATATTCCAACAGTGCCTCTGTTAAAATGACACAAGTATCTTGAAGTGCCAGAATGGTAAAACACCTTTCAGGGAACAGATCCAACACAGACACCCTCTGAGCTGGATCACATCCATTTTCATTTAAATTTGACCTAAATAACAGAATGTTCAAAAGGAACATATTCTAGAGAGATTACATCAAAATTAGATTGGAATAGGATGGAGTGGATTTTAAAACAAATTTCTCTGTTGGGAAAACACAAGCCTGTGCTAAACTGAATATACATTCAAGACAGTCTGAGCCTCTGAGATGCCTCACAGTGACTCTGACCTTCCTATAGCTCCAGTGCTGGTTTCCCTTCATCCCATGACAATCATACAGTGTGACAGGGCTACTGTGCGAAATGGCATCGAAGCAGAACTTCCTGGTGTGAAGTGGCTCCCCAGGGCGGATGTCTTCTCTCCAACCAAAGGTGAAGAGCTAGAAAAACAGACAGGCAATATAATGATATATTAATAGTGAAAAACATTTAAAACAACACAAAAAACTTGATGCATGATTCCCTTTTCACACACTCTAGGTGCTGGTTAAACAAGATCTTGCCTGTGTACAATTCAGTGATGCCAACTGCATCAACTACAGTGCATCAGCAGTGATGTGGAATAAACCCCAGGAAGGCACAATCCCTATGTCAGGGAAGGAAAAAATCTCTGGTGACACAGTACTGTGGAGAGGAGAGGGGATATTCTGTATTAAAGCCTTTAGTTACCCCAGTTAAAGCAGCACTTATATGCTCTAGGACTTCAGCTACCTAAGAATCAGAAAGCTTCTGCCAGTGATGTTCCTTTAGCTCTCATTCAGGTCTGAAGAAGCTGCCTAGAGAGATCTTCCCATCATAGCATCTTCCCTATGTTCAGTGAACAGTTTCCTTCTGTTTATATGGGACACTGTTACCAGAACCTCTCAACTGTCTTTTTTCCCCTCAAACAACACGTTAAATGATCTTCATCTTTCCACTGTGAAACCTGTAAGCTACAGGCAGCTTGTCAAAATCCTTTTTCTCGCTGCCTGAGAGGAGTCATGGAGGGTCACAGTTAATAGAGGAATCGTTCTCAATTAGACATCAGCTGTCTGAAGTGGTGTGGTGACACTGCAGTCTTTCAATCATCAGATGAAGGTGACAGGTCTGACAGCATCAAGTTTAAAGATGTGGAGTGAATTTTTCTTTCCCATGGACCAATTCTTGAAGAAAAGAGGCTTCAGGTACAACCTGTAAATTACTACCTAGAAGCTCTGCCAAGAGCTCTGAGTTCTTTTCTTTTATTTTCTTTCCTTTTTTTTTTTCCTTTTGTGTGAGTGCTATTCTTTGGCTTTCTGCATGACTTTCGATTTTCCGTAGGAAAAAGAAAAAGAAATGTAACACTGAGAAAGTGAAGCTCTCTTTAAATGAGCAAACTTTGCAAGTAGAAACTGTTTAGCTGAGATAGTTCATGTGGAACTGCATGCAAGCTTTTTCTCTGGAGAAGCAGCTCCCCATACTGAGCTCAGACTGCCTGTAGCACCTCATCTCAGGGTCTCTTTGGTCCTCACCAAGCATCCTGCTCCCTGCAGCATGTACATTCCCTGATAGAAACAGCTATAAATTGAAGCTTAATATCACATGGGTCTGATCCTAAATAATTCTGTGGTAGTTTCCAGGTTTTCATTGCTATAGTTATCTTCTTTCCATATACTTCCTAAAAGATACAACTTTTAAAAATTCTGCATCTTCAGTGCTGTAACATCATCTAAATACCACATTTGAGAGGTGTTACTGCCTCTCTTGGCCTGCAGGCTCGAAATACAAGCATATATCTGCTGTATATTGTTGTGTTTCTTTACTGTAAGCCCTTGTTCTCTCTGTGAGCTGCTGTTACTCCCTATTTCTTCTGTATTATAGATTTCCTAGAGTGCGTTTTCTTAATCTGCCCCCGTGTCCTGCTTATTTCTTCTTTCTCCCAGAGTGCATTTTACATTTACCTGCACTAAAATGCAGTGGACAACTTTAACCTCATTTTCAAAGCAATTTCTGCTTTTCAAATGGTTAAATCTATTTTCACTTTTCTTTGTGTTTCTTTGAAGCAGCATCATGGACTCCCTACAATGATAACTTATCATTTCACAAGCAAAGACAGAAGTTAAGATTTGGTACAGAAAAAAACCTGTGGTGCTGTGTTTTTAGAAAAAGAGAAGCCTGAGACAACTTTCCTTTAAGAAAAAAACAACAGAAGCCATTTTCTTTATCTTATCCTTTACGTTTTTACAGACATGTAATAAACCTAGAGCTGAAAGTCATGAATGACAAACACCTAGATGAATGGTGTGGAACAGTAGTTCTGCGATATTCTCACTCTCATCACTACAGCTAGAGAGAGATCCTATTGCAGGACCATCCTCATCTTTCATAGTAAGTGGCTCTCCAAATTTCTTATTCTGTGCAGGACTGGCGAGCTGAGGGGCCAATTCTTGCTGCTCTCTGAACCTTGGCTTGAGGACTACTACCCACTGAATGCATCAGTACACATGAAAGAGCTCAAGCTAGCCTTTAAATCAGATCATCCTGATCTAGATTATCCCTTTGCTCTTTCCACTCCTGCGTGGTTTCTGAAGGCTGCCAGGGCCGTGTCCTGTTTGCAAGTCAAGACATGGTAACACAATGGGGTTTTTTATTCCCTTCCACTGAAAACCAGGATCTGTGCAATAATGGATCTCAATGTTTAGACTAGGACATATTCTTTTTCCTTCTTCTTTAGCCTTCTGTTTTTTAAAACAGTGTTATTTTTAAATCAACAAGTATGCCTTCCCCCTAGTGATACTATTATAAAACCAACCTTGTTAGGGACAGGAACTCAGTTTTAGGACTAAGAGAGAAAAGAGAAAAAAATGATCAGAAAAAAGGTTATACTTCTCTATACACCCAATTGATATTAAGACCTTGCAATTACAAACAAAACACGGAGGCTTACAGTCCTTCCAATCTCATAATTCTAAGTTATCCTACTTTAAACAGCAATTTTTCTCTAGTTAACACTGAATCAGGTTAATATAAATATTATCTCTCCACTGCATAATGTGCAACAATGCTACATGTTATTAGCTGGAGCCCTGAGTGTATAATGCTCTGCTTTGCCACCACTTGTCACTTTGGATTTTGTTGTTCCTTTGTTAGGAACCAACTGTGTCAGATTTTACAATAAATGGCTGAACCCTTTTGTACTCTTTTTGTACTTCATTCATTTCTGACTGCTTGTTGATTTGAAACAAGGCTGCACCTAAATTCCCAGAAACATTATTAACAAACAGCAGGTTGATTCTTCACCTGTAACACTTGGGGCTGCTGTTCACTGCTCCCTGCTGGACCCAAGAAACCCTGTGTCCTGGCTCAGTGGATGCTTATACTCCTCCTTCGCCTTCTCTCATACCAGAGTCTATAAAAGGCAGCACTATCCTCTGTGTTTGCAATCAAGCAACCTTTCAGCCCTTGTGCTTTGCCTTTTCATGTAGCCTAGCCCTGTCATGCAGTAACTGGGGAAAATACAGCTTTCCAGCTTCATTTATAATTGGCACAGGGCCTGAAGAATGATTGCCTGATACAGCCACTGGCTTGGGATCGTCTATAGGACAAAGGCCCTTTTGATACCATTAATACTTTCCAGCCTGACAACACTGCTCAATTATTCGCTGTCTGACTGGGGTCCGTCAGCTGGCACTGTGCTCTGACTACAGCATTAGACTTGAGAGGACAACATGTACCCCGTGCAAAGCTGAAACATTATGTTTCAGACTGGACTCTGACTTGAATTATACCTCCAAGCAGACAAGAAAGAGCTGGGCGGGCTCCATGGCTACTTGCTGTGCCATGTTAGAGATGGTGCCTGTCCATCTATTCCCTGGCAAGGCTGGGAAGAGACAGTGATGCCTGTCATTTTCCTTTCCTATTGGTTATCAGTCCAGCAGAGCCACAGTTTTCCCTGAAGCCAGAAGTTAGCTCTGGAAAGACAGAGGTGGAAGAACACAGTGCCCTGACGTCCTCCTGCCCCCTTTTTTCCCCTATGGTTCTTAATTTTGGGAAAGCTTCTAGGAACCACAATGACATTCATCCCATGACTTCCCACCCATCTCATGTTCACCAGAAAGCCTGCAAATGCCCCGCAAACCTTTTGATTGCTGTTTGCCCAGCCTGTTTGTACAGCCCTGAGGCGGAAGGTTGTCTTCCTCTCCTTGGGTCTGCTAAATGGCTGTGCCCCCCAGCACATCACATGAACCAAGTGGCACAAAGGATCATCTCTGTGCAGCAGCAGCACTGACACCTGCTGCACTGGTCACATCAAACTACCGTAGCTTGCCACTGAATTCCCTGGAAATTTATACCGGAAGTTACAAGTCCATTTCAGTGTCAATCCATGCTATTTGAAATATGGTAATAAAATACTTTATATTTTCATTAATACTGTTAGTTTCTACATGCATACGCAGAACTCATGTAGGCAACAAACTCCAGCAGGAAGAAGGAGAAGCTCTCTGAGGTTGGTCAGGTTATCATAAAATCATAGAATTAACTGGGTTGGAAGGGACCTCCAAGATCATCAAGTCCAACCCTTGATCCAACCCCACTGTGATTACTAGATCATGGCACTCAGTGGCACATCCAGCCTCATCTTAAACACCTCCAGGGACGGTGAATCCACCACCTCTCTAGGCAGGCCATTCCAATGCCTGATCACTCTCTCTGTAAAGAACTTCTTTCTAATATCCAACCTAAACCTCCCCTGGCA
>JAWWLV010000144.1:36451212-36469249 GCA_035041135.1 Platyrinchus mystaceus | reverse complement strand
CTGTCCAAGCCATGGGCTGCCAGCTTTTCCAGGAGTATATTATGGGAGACAGTGTCAAAGGCTTTGCTGAAGTCCAGACAGACTACATCCACAGCCTTCCTCTTATCCACCAGGCAGGTCACCTGATCATAAAAGGAGATCAGGTTGGTCAGACAGGACCTGCCCCTCCTAAACCCGTGCTGGCTGTGTCTGATCCCTTGTCCATCCTGTAGGTGCCGTGTGATTGAACTCAGGATGATCTGCTCTTGCCAGACACTGTATCCTCACTGTCTAACAAAGATAATCTTCACAGCTTGTTGTGGTGCAAGTGGAAGATCACATCCCTTCTCCTCAGGGGTTATTTCATTAAACCATGGTCTTACAACACTGCTAACAGGATGGGAATCGGGATTGAGTATGGAGAGTCAGTCAAGAAATGTCCACCAAAATATACCAATCTAAAACACACTTTTGCGAGAATTTTTTCACTTCTAACACCTTTCACCTGCACAAGGACAGACTTTGACACAACACCCTCCCCTCCCCGCCGCAAACGAGAGGAATCCAAAGCGAAGGGATGGGTTTGGGTGCGGGACGCGCACCCGGTCCGTGAGCGGCCGGGGGGGCCGCGCGTTGCGCTGGCCAGTGCTGCCCCCTGCCGGCCGCCCGCCGCAGCGCGCCCCGAGCCGCCCGGCGGGGCCGGCCCGGGAATCGGCATCCCTCGCCCTGGAACACCGCACCGCCGCACGGGAGCAGCGCTCTCCGGCAGGGCGAGGGGATGCGCTGTCCCCCCACCAGCCCGTTAGAAACAAGTTGTGCTGTCCCTGGGGCACAAGTTGATCACCGAAGGGCTTGAGGTTTCTTGGCCCTGGTTCTGGAATCTGAGGAGCTGGATGGTTCAATTCCCTTCATGCTAGCTTCATCTTATTGATTCTGATGAAGTAACTTTTCATCCTTAGTATAGAAAGAGACCTTCATATTGAGTCTGATCCCAAACGTCTCAATGCACTGGAGTACGCTGAAACACAGATTCCTCCCTAGCATCCTTCTCCCTTTGTGTCCCTTTCCCTTTACCCAACCTCTTACTCTTTCAAAGGATATTTCAAGTCTCTCTTTTCTCTGCTAACTTTTTTTCTTGTCTCACCCTATAATCCAATTTTCTTCCCTCCTTTCTCATCTTTGGCAGCCTCAGGACTCCCTCCCTCCCTTCCCAAGGAGGGTTTGGAGCTTCTAATGTTTGCAGATTTTAAAGCCAGAGAACACTGCGATGGTCTACTCTGGAATATTCAACTTCCTTCAATTAACTGCTTGAATTACTGGATGTTTTTTATAAAAAAAACAGGATTATATTTACCTAGTCTTGGCATCCTATCCCTGTGCAGTATCTTTGGTAGCTATCTGAAGAAGCCCTCTTTCAGCAACTTCCTTTTTTGCATTGTTGGCACTTACCTAAATTGAGATAATCCTTCAGCTTCTCCGTTTCACGCACCTCTCCCCCTGCATTTCTCAGTACCCTCAGAGAATGGTTTCTTGACCTCAGCATTTCAAATATCCCTCAGAACTTCTCTCTCCTGAGCTTTTCAGTTTTCTCAAAGCGCCATGTATAACTGCCAGGTCAATTTTTCTCTTCAGCATTGGAAAATTTTTTCCAACCTGGGACCTTTAGGTGTGAAAGGCACGCGCACTAAAATTGCTAATAAATGGTTAGGTTGTACTTTCCATCTAGATTGTCTTTGCTTACACTGGCCAGACCCATAGCCTGTGGGTCATTTCCTGCGGCACTCACAGTGAGTACAAATCAGAGCTCTTTTCCTCCGTACTTTTGAGAGATGATATTTTTGTACCCAACCAACCTAGATAAAAGCTTTTTTTGAGTCCTTATAATTCCTCGTCTTTCTGAAATGCTTTTCCCCTTGCTCTTCCCCATTTACCTCGTTTATACCTCATATTTATTTAAAATAGAACCACTTACTGAGCTTATTGAGATGAAAGCACAAAAACAGACAAAAACTAGAGCTTTACAAGCCCAGGTACTATATTTAAAATATTTTCAGGAAACTGAACCAAAATCTACATGTTTTCATGACACAGTGGGGGAGAATGGGGCATCAAAAAGCTCTTGGAGCATTTAATTCCTTTTGGAAATGAAGACTAATATACAGCTCAAGTGGCAGCTGGAATTTCTGAGGTTATGTTAAGGAGTACTTTGTAAAAGCCATTAAAGCCATTAAGGTCAGTAACAATGCACAAATTATTTCTACACTCTGTTTTGCCTTAGGAAAGGGAGAAGCCCACAGAGAAATGTTTAAAAACTGGAAAAGGGAAGCAACAATTTAACTCTGATTTTCTCTTTCTGCTGTTAAAATACCTGTTCATGTGACCACGTTCGTTCTGAGCCATCCTTCACACAGATGTCTAGCCTCAGCTCAGTCCCTGTGGCTCCATGTTTACTGTCCACACAGAGGTTGGCTGCGACGTTTCGAATCTGCAAAACCAAGCAGCAACATTTCACATTAAACCGGGCTGCAGAACAGAGCTTCCAAAATTAGGGGGTTAGGAGTTTAACTCTGAAGGGCTTGAGACTGACTATTAGTTACTTAAAACTGGTAGGAATTACTTTTACAGGATAGAGAGCCATGTTCTGGAATGAACTACTCTTTTTAGGAGCAGCTTCAGAAGCAGCAAAGTTTGAAATATGCTGCTTAACAAATGAAAAGTAGCTCTTAAGAAATGTCTTCATGCAAAGAAACTAAGAGAAAAAAGGTCTGAGTAATTCAAAGCTTGGTCTGACTGCTTCTTCCATCCTACAAGAGCGAGAGAGATCAACTGCATTAGAAGGAACTGATTTCTGTATGAGTCTCTCCCAGGCTTTGGAGCAGTATGCATGAAAAACTTCGCATACCCTGTTCCAATCCTTGCTCTTACTTTGACACAATAACACTACTGCAGATAAGGTCACACATTAGTGCCTGAAGTGCATAAAATTAAAAAGTACTTAACAAATCTGTACTGGAGCTTATGCTTACCCATGGAGGTTCCTTCTTCATGCCTGCTGCAAACACTACAGTGTAACTTATTCTTAAAAGGAAAATCTCATTCTTGAGACCGAAGCAACTGCGTAATAATTAATCTGTGACTATCAATCATACCAGTTATGTACCACTGCTGCCATGTGTATTTTCTTTGAAACGCTGATTTGAAAAGGAGTAGGTTGCCCACTGCCACCAAAAAGAGCAAAATCCTTGACTTATTTTGCACATTTCTCCCTGAGTACCTTAGTTGGTGCAGTTAAAAATCCTTTACACACCTCCATAATGAAAAGGATTTCTTAAAAAAAACTTACCCTGTTAATGAGATAAACAGAAATTGAGTAATCCAAGTGAACGTACATGCATGGAAATGTGCACAAATTCCATAAGTATAATATATAGAAAGCAGGTGCATATTTTGACATTCTGGACGCTATGTTGATCCTTATTTTAAAAAAAGCTAGATGCTGAATGGAGAGACAGTTCAGTTGGCATTTGTGGTTTTTTTTCATGAAAAATACTTTAAAGTCACTATTGTTGCCATAATATGCTAGGCAAATGTAAATATTGTCACTGCATACCTCATTCACATCCAAAGGATGGAAAACTTGTCAGCATAGCACAAAACATTGCAAGGAGGGGAAATCCTCATGCATACAAGACACAGACCAGAGCTACTCTGCTCTTTTTCTGACTCTGGAGGAGTGGGATAGAGTCTGTTCACCATGATCAAGAAAGATTTAGACAGATGGGAAATCAACAAGTAGTGGAAAAAATGTAAAAACCGTCAACTTCAGGAAAGGTTTTAAAAGCTGCATTTGTTTAGCCTAGAAAAAAGCAGACCAGGGAAAGATGGAGGAGCATCAGTTTGAGCAACTGACTACAAGGACCTTTGATCCTTCACCAGAGCTCAGAGAAGCATTCTTCTAAAACTTGGACAAACCCAGTTCTAGGATATTTTTTCTTTTTTTTAATACAATAAAAATTGCTAAAGATGAGGTAAAATGCTAACAGTTCATTCACGCAACCCGATGCAGAAACCCAGCACTGAGAAGCCCCACAGTAAAAAAGCTGAAAGGTAATTAGTTCTCAACAACCCTGCCTTCCTTTTCATATCACCTAGCAAAAGAGGCAGGAAAGAATAATGAGTGACATAGATTTTAATATAATATTTTTAAGGTTTCGTGTGAAATACCACATGAAATTTTTTCTTGAGAATGTTCAATCATTTCTCAATGCATTTAAATTTCTATTGTACAGATAAAGATTTCTGGTCTAATAGAAAATAAAATGATACATCAGGTCTATTCTTAGAGCAAGCAAGTTAATTAAAATGGAGCTATTAACAATTGCCATTAGTAATTGGGGTGTATTTATGCAATTCAGAATTGTAAAATGATGGTGAATACACTCCATGTCCAATGAATACTTATTGGATTAAAGGGCTTTCATAATTTTGTCTTGATGGCATCACTCCATCCCATTCTCAGTCATTTGGACTGTGCATAAATGCGTTCAGTCCATTTCTGGAAAAGGCTTGAGCTGAAGCTACTTTAGTTACTGTTGGAATCCATCTCAAGTTCTTTATTTCCTCTTCTCTTCCCTCTGAAAGGTTTGCTTGAGTTAGTTTTTCCTCTGTTTTGTTGCAGCTTACGTGTTAGCTCATCCTTTTTATGTTACATTCTTTCAGCTGCAGAGGGGTCGCTGTTTGTTTTTTGTTTTCTTTTTGTAATACAGGCATTTCAGTCAAGTCTGTGCTTTTGTTCTCTGGTGCTTCTGTGTGGCCTTGGCAGTTGCTAGAAACTGAACTGAGCCATCAAGCCAGAGCCAGAGCCACAGGGAACATTCTGCCAAGCATCAGCACCACACAGCCTGCAAATCCCCTAAGATGTTTCCACGAACAAAGGAAGGAAAGCAGAAGCTCAGATGCTTTTTTTCTTATGTATACACCAATATGCATTGGAACTGCCTTGTCTCCAGTCACACAGCACAATGGATTGAGGGTTTCTGAGGTTATGAGTTACATAGCAAACAAATAGCTACTGATCCTAATACTTACATTTCCAACATTCATATTTGTGCAACTGTAGAGGCTGGGGATGAACAGGAGACAGATTTTATCAGCCATGCAGGTAGGGCATTGAGTTGCTACATACAGAGCTTATTTGCTCAACCTTAAATGCCATCATTTGTAGACGTAGATAAATGTACAAGAAAAGCATGCTTTTGAGGACCCTGTATGTACTAACAGGGACAGTTAGTGGTGATATTAAAGGCTTTTTCCAAATTAAACACATTCTGAAAAAAGCACAGGACACTATCTGTAAGTCCTTATACATATTTTGTGCTTGAAATGGCATCCTAACTCACTTTGGGACATAGGTATTAAGACCATGGGCACTGTAGTCCTTACAGAGAACAGATGAGGGGTAGAAGCAGAGAGAATCCAGCTTCCCAGGGGCCAGCAGTTACACTGACCAATATTCTTTGATCATTCTAAAACTCTACAACTTTGTTCACAGGCAAATTAGTTCCTTCAAGACTTGCTGCTGAGGCAGTAGGTGATGTCCTGGCTCTGCCTGCACCAGAGCCAGGCTATCACCCAGATACACTACAGCCTTCCTGGGGGCAGAGAGAGGTGAGCTAGACAGGGAGAGGCACTCCCAGGGGTTCCAGAAGCTACCCTGCATGCTCATCATAACATAAAACTGTCTGCCAAAAGCAAAAAGTGGGAAAGTGTAGCAATCTAAAGACAATCCTATGTTCAATATGGTCATCTGTGAATGATGAGTGTGGAGATGGAGTTAGGACAATCCCTAGGGTGCTCCAATACAGAAACAAGAGAGGCACCTTGATGGTATCAGTTTATATAATACTTTCCATACATCTGATTTAATCCCTTAAATAAGCAAGTGGCTGTAGCTCTTAAAAGACATTATCAGTGTTCATTTATGTTGCTTTTTTTTTGGTTTGAGCAGCTCTTGGCGCCAGTTTTAATGTACTACTTACATTCTTGGATAACCCTAGGGTCATCAACATCAATGGATCAAATATGGAAGAATGAGCAACCTCTCTTGTCAACTGATACATAATAATTTTAGAGTATTTATCCTTTGTATTAGCCATAAAAAAGGAAAAGTCAAAGGTAAAGCAAGTCAAGCACTGTCAAAGACCTCTGAAGAAAAAGGGGACTCCTATTCAGTGTGACATGGATCCTGATGAAAGAATTTGAACAGTCCAGCTGTGCAGCACTCGATCTGTGCAGGGTGGGGTTATATCGCTTTTGTACAACAGATGTGTGACACTTCGTGGGCTGAGATTGACTCATTAAGGGTATGAGGTTATCACACTTTAAAAAAAAAGAAAGTAATAGAAACAGAAGTTACTGAGTTCTTAGGCTTTCATCTTTTTTCAAATGTGCTACTTGACTTAACTTCATAGGGGACATTTTCATGTCAGCACTGTAAAACTTCTGCAAAATCCATGAGCTTGGGACCGAGAAGGGAGTACCTTCAGGTCCTGTAGCTTAGCACTGCTGTAACTGAGACACTTCCTCATTAAATCACTGAATAATAAGTTTATGTAACAGGAAACAAAACCAAGCTTAAATAACTCACTTTTGACTAAAAAAAAAAAATAATTCATATCACTTTGACTATAGGACTCATGGAACCTAAAATAAATGACAATGTCTGAGATGATATGATTGATTCCCTGTAAAATGTGTTTTTAAAGACATTGAAAGCTGTGATATCTGCACAATATATTCATGCTGGATCACAGATTGGAGATTCATTAGTACTTCCTAAGAAAACACTTGGTGTTTAATTCTCACCCATTGTTTCAACTTCATTAGGATTTAAAATACACAGTACAAATAAATTATTCTGTCTTAGAGAATGGGATGGGTATTATTGTTTTTCAACTGGTAGCATACTTCCCAATATATTCAAAAGGATAAGAACAAAACGTAGTTGAAAACTTTTCTTTTTTTCCATAGTGGGAAAGAGTACAATTACCTCACTCAAACACAGAACTGACAGTCTCACTAACCTTAATCTGTCTGGATTCACTGTTACACTGCTTTACTGCACATATTTCAGATGTTACAAGGCAGAGCAGAGTATCAAGGGAACGTATATCCTGCCAGCTACAAAGGACAAAAGGCACAAACACACAGAAGAGATAAGGCCATGACAAGAACGATTGCTTTTTGTTTTCCAAATGTCCTTCTTTTCCATCATAAACAGATTTTGTCAAGAAATGTATGAGTCAGATGTTAAACAAATGTGTTTGCAAAAAAAGGGGAGTGGAGCAGGGGCTGTCTATGAGACGTCTGCTTTCACACCACATGCTTTTACTAGCTAAATATCAAAATACTGGAGCCAAAATTGTTTGAGTACCTCATTGTTTACCCTTTCTCAGACTGGCAGATGTAAAGTATTTCCAAATGGAAGCAGAAAGGGTACTAAATGACAGTCAATCTTGGCACAGATTTTTGGTGTGTATAATGAGCAAGTTTTCTAGAGCTGCTTGACTCTTACAAAGCAGTAACATTACAGTCTGTTTCCCTCTTTCAGCTTCTGACAGCCATTAACCTTCAAGTTTTTTCAAGTTCCTTGCAAGTGCTAACAAATTAATTAAAACTGCACAGGAATGTGACAGTCTCAGGAGAAAACAGAGCAGTAGGGCTGAAACTTGTCTTATTGTTGTTTTAGAGAAAGCATATTTCAGAGGAATAGGAGTCTTTGGTCTTCACATCCTTCCTAGGAACTTAATAAGCACTTTTAAAGTACAGATTTGATATCACTGCTATGAATTTTGATTTACTTTTAAAAATACTTGTTTTTATGCAAAGATTATATTAATGTTGCTGTGGAAAGAATGTGGATCTGAATCACGATCTCCTCCTCTTAGACTCTCTTGATTAAGGATTGTCCAGCTGGCTAGAGAATTTACACATTTCATGATCACAGTCCTGCCAAGAAGTAGCAAACAGTTAGACACATACAAATTGAAGTTCTTTTGAACATCTGTAGCTGATAGCTTATAACGAAAAATTAAGGACTGCTAATACCACAGAAAGTTATTTTAAAAATCTCACTATGAGGTAATTTGCTTTTTTAAAAGGAAGTTATGAAGAATAATAGAGGCACCTATGTTTAGGAGTCTATTGTCCAGTCTTGACCACTGGGAGTATGCAGGGGTGTGTCTGGTCTTACCAAATGTTTTAGTCAAAATTTCAACTTCATCCTTTGGTTTATAATATGAAAGATAATTGTCTGATAGCCCTAAGAACATCTCCAGCAAAATCAGAGAAGGCTAGAACTTGCAGTACAGATATTACTGTGGTTTTTAAAAAGGTAGCACAATACACTGAAAGAGCAAAGCCTTCTTTATAGATCTTAATGATCTGAGAGGAAAAAGCCCTCTGCATGCCACCTTCCCATGGTGTGAAGCCACTGTAGTTCCTGGGAGCAAAGGCCGCAGCAATTTTTCCGTGCAGCTAAGGAAGTAATTTCCTGTCTCTGCACTCTTTGTGTTCTCATTTCTTCTGCACAAAACAAACTGTCAAAGCAAGGTGTGCTACAGCTCCGCTCTTCAGAGAGGTCTGAATGCAGAATATCTTTCCTCACAGGTGGATGGTTCCAGCCAGCTGTTTGCTCACCCCCTGCTCTGGAGTGATGCTCAAATATTGGCCTCTCTTTAGTGGTCTCTCCTTCCCCTCATCCATCAAAGGAGAAACTGCATATGTCTGCTACTGGTACTCAGTCATGACAGCACCTACAGAATGCAGACAACAGCTAAGCAAAATCTGTCTTTTTAAAAGGACAGTGTCCAGGCCTCACTTGTCACAGTTGCGTATGTGAGCAAAACAGAGCAAACCTCCACCTGCATACAATTGTTGGGGAATATTGGTCCTTGTAAGCACAGGAGGAGGTATATAGATAGATATGCAACAAAACACAAGCATTGACTTCGGATCTCCTTTTTACTAAGTTGATTCTCTGAACCTAAAATCTTCCTCTGACATGCAATAATGAGTGCTACATACTCTTTTCCTCATTCTTGTCCTCATTGTGCATACATCTTATGCTCTGTACGCACAAAATTATAATGAATTATAAAAGGGACAGTGATAATTCTAAGACATGAAAGTTTTTCATTTTAACGGATAGGTCAGCGATTGTTCCAACCACTGTGAACTGCTGTAATAACACTACTTATCAGTGGGCCTGAATTTATAATTTTCATTTCCCGCAATCTAAAATGTTAGACTCATTTAAATTTGATCTAATTTGTGTATTCCTCACCTCCCCCCAGGCAGCAGGTGGAGGTTCCACAGGAGGGTAATATTTTGGGACATCCCAAGCCACTGCAGCCATGAACCACTTGAAATCTTTACACTTGAGGTGCTTGCGCAGCTCTTTCTGGGCAGAGATATCACCAGTTGAGAGATGTCTGTACTCAGGCCGTCGCTGGTAAATGTACTCTGCAAACTCATCCATCCATGTCTCTGCCACACGCTTGAGGTTCTGTGCAGCAGAAAAAAACAAACATTAATTTCTTCATGCTTTGAGTGAATGATATTCCTAACAGGGAAAATTAAACAAAGCAAAACAAAACTCAGTATTCCACACAACTTTTAAGCTTAGCTGGTCTAATTTCTCAGTCTTAAAACATGGAAAAGTACCAGTAAACATACGCTATCTTTATTACAGCATTGAGCAAACACTACAGAGTAGTACGACAAAGTACTCTGCTTTCCTGCTGACACTATAAGATACAGTCTTATGTCTGTTGAACATTATGTTTTCCTTCATATTCTTCATGAATATTCTTCACCTTGGTTTTTGACTAATGATGGATGTTGAAAAGGAATTTTCTTTCAGCTGCTCACAATGGTACCTGTTTTTTTTCCCTGTTAGTTCAGGACCTGCTAGCGTGCAAGAATGGTTCAAATTATTCCTTCTGATGTATTTCACTTTGCATTTGAAAGGCATCTGAACTTTAATCTGTCATCATACTTCTCAGTCACCTAGCAATTCCTACCTAAATTTTAGAGTCTGGTCTTACATGTGCATATGTGGGGGCCTGGCCCCCATCTCACAGCTGGTTTTGCACAATTCCTGGACTGGAAGCTTTGCTGTCTCATGCTGCTAGTAAGTCGGTGCAAAGGCAGGGCACATAACCCTGAAGGGGAGTTGACCTGAAGCAAAACACCTCATGGGATAGATATGACAACTTCTGGCTTTCTGTGCTCATTCTATGAACATATCTAAGGCTTTCTAGGTTCCATGAAATCCAGTTCTGGCCTGTCTTCCACAAAATTTATTTTTGTTGGCATTTTATAGGGAAGAGAATTACTTATTTTGTTGCATAAGAATTTATTCAAATTATAACTATTTAAATTACCTGATTCATATTAAAAAATAAAACAAATACAACTGTAAGGAAAAATTTGGGATAGACTGAAGAGATATATTTTATTGTCATTTATCATCAAGGAGTCTAAATAGGCTAGGGGCAAATCTTTCTGTATTTTTGTGTTTTTTTTAAATTGCTCCTGCAACTCAATCCACACGAATTTATATGCAGATATTGTAGTGGAATACAGGCTTAGTCTATTCTGTATTGCTGCAGCTGCCCAACAACCTTTTATCCCACCAACAAAGCAAAATCTCACTGGAAAACATCAAGACACCAGGGTGTTCTTATTGCTTTGTTTGTAAAAACAAGATAATCAAGTTTTATAATATTTTTTTATAGAACACTAACTGCAAAATGCTGAGATTCACTCTGTAATAAGCTGGAGGACAACATACATCTGATTATCATCAACATAAGGTAATGTTTCTTTTCAGAACATTCTCTACATCTAAGTAAATCCGATTCATACTCTGACTTGCTTTCAAGATTCATTTGAAAATTCCTTTCCTGAATTTTATTAATCCACATAAACTAAATGTCTCTGAACTAATAAGGCTTATCTGAATACAAAGATGGCAAGATACAGAACAAAAGAAGTACTTTTAGCTGACACTGCAAGATAATTTTCTATGTGCTTTCTCTCCATGAAGCAAATACGTTAAAACCTGCAGGGACAAAGCAAGTAACATTAAAGCAGTATGAGAATACACAACACTCATATTCCTATTAAAAAATGGCTTGTGTCCCACATAAGGTTGACTTTTATTGAAATTTCATGAAAACCTAAATAACTTTACAAGAAATTAGAATTCAAGAATACAGGAACTGGGTACAATAAAGAAAACCAGAATAAATTCAAGAACAACATCTAAATAACAATCTCACCTTTCTGGCAGAAAATCCATAACACAAAAATCTCCTGACAAGCAAAAATACTGTGTGATGAGACTTTGCAGATGAGGCAAAAATATGATTAGGAATATTAAACAAGAAGCCAAAATAATGGAAATACATGTAATTTCTAGCATATCTTTCACTGTAATGCTGTACACCTCTTTTGCTACAATGCAAATGCAGTTTAAAACTGTTCTAGAAAATACTTTTTGCAATCACTTTATCTGATAGGCTATTTTCATATTTAAAAAACATACTGTAAAAAGAGCCATTCAATAAAAGTACAGTAAAAATAAAACTTCTCTTATGAAAGAAGAATTTAAGTTAACCCTTGCAGCAACTTGCCTCACCAATATTAAGAGTAGTCTCTGATAGTGTTTTTTCTTTAGTTATTTGGCTACAGTGGAATACCTGCATTCTGCTTTAGATGCAACTGACAAAACATGAGTCCAACAAAAATCTTGATATTACAGCTGGTCACAAACTGAAAATTCTCATTCACCAGAGACCTTTGTCACTGTTTGGGACACTCCAAAACATTGTATTAAAAAAAAAAAAAAGTCAGTTCTTCCCACAATTCCCCAAATATTAGGTAGTACACTTTGCACATATCTATTTAAAACCTTTTTTTCCCAGTTCTTCCAAGACCATTCCATTGTATGCAAAAAATCGCCTGTAATGAACTTTTATATTATCTTTAGTGCATTTATATATTGCTGTCATAAGCCAAACTCTTATGAGGCAGCCCTTTGAATTTCAATAGGTTCCTTTTGAAAAATAGAAACCCTTGATTTGCTAGGTCTAAATCTCCAGACTGTTTATGACTATGACTGCAAGGAACTCTATTCCAGAATAGTGGTAAGCTCTTTCTAAAGATGCTAGTTATTAGGAAGCATCCAAAAAATTTAAAGAGGTTTGTTGACCTCAGTGTGAGGAACTGGACTCTTTTAATTGCCTTAAAACATTGCTGCTGGAGCGAGCTGTGCAAGCCACCTGCCAGGGGATTGAAGATATAGTTGATGGGAGGAGGCCACAGCCCACAAGCTGTTAGATTTGTCAGCCTTAGGGGCGAAGTCTTGGGTGTGTGATGCTTTTTTAGGCGTGTGCAATGTTTATCTAAAGGAGATCAGTGGCACTATCTGGGTGTGTGCTGTTTATCTCCTGTGGGCCAGGCCGTGTCAAAGGAGCCCCCTCTGTGCACATCCACAACTACACTGGAGAAGACCTCTCAGCGCCCCCTCCCCAAACCTAAATGACTGCAAAAACCAGAGCTTCCAGACTCTGCAAAAGTGGTTTCCTCCCCTCCCTCCTTAGGGTGGCACCAGGGGGGGTTCTGAAGGTATATAAACCCATTGAATGTGTCATGGGCTTCTCTCCCCCACCACTCCCTGAGGGACCAAGACACCAGGGACAACAACCACCAAGTACATTGAAGACCTCTAAGTGGTGATTATGAATCTTTATTTTTTTTTCTCTCTCTTTTTCTCTCTTTTTCCTTATACATTTTCTTGTGTGGCTATATTACAACCAAAATGGTTAAATACCTGTTTTCCTCTGCAATACCCTTATGCTTTGTATCGCCATGTTACTATAGATAATAACAATCAAAACGGCTTCATACCTGTCTTCCTTTGCAACAAAATTGTTCTGAAATAAATCCTATATATATATATATATATCTGCAAACATTGATCATCTAGTATTGTTGAACTTTAAATCACCCCAAGGGATTTAATAATAAAACAAAAATTACTCCTGCCTGGTAGGATGGGTCATAACACTCAGCATGGGTTTCTTATCGTTATTACCACTATGCAAGCTCAGTAACCACACTTCCTTTTAACATAAACATGTCCCAACTAGCAGCAAAACTTCAAATTGCAGTTAGTCCCTATGAATTGAATGAAGTCAGGAAGACTTGCTGTTCTGAAAACTGGTCTGGTGCAACCTCGCACAAAAAAGGTAAACATACTTTACATTCCTATTTGGAATGCGCTAACACAGCATGTCCCTGTAGCAAAATCACAGGCTGTGCACGATGAGATGGGTGAACTCACGTAAGCTGAAAATGCCCGTTCTGTGGCTGTTTAGAAGCATGATAAATTGCCCTATGTAAAGAACCTCTTAGGATCATAACTTTTCTCTGCAAATTATGGCAGTGAGTTGCTGTGCTTTTACTCACCTTACCATAACAGAAAGGTTGAGGAGCTCAACCAAAATGAGAGTCCTCATCTCTGAACACTTTAAGGCCCACCAGTCAAGTTACTGTAAGGCAAGGATGTGATATCAAGTCCTTTACAAGTCTTCCAGGGTTGCCCTTCCCATAGTCTGGGCGAATGTCTGATACAGTAGATGAAGAAAGGAGGATGGTCACTTCCTTCTTGCCTGAGCCCTAGGTGATGGATGTCAACATATTAAGCCCCCTACAAGTGGAAATGGTTTTGAATAGCTACCCAGTCTTGACAGACTCTACTTGTAAAACAGGTGCTAAGGAGTTTGATAGGATTTTACTCTGTGTGTGTGTGTGTGTATACTGCTGCAGAATTTACAGGTCAAAGTTGTTTAAGAGCTACCAGATGAAGCAGCATTTTGTGAATGTCTTACAGCATCATTTAAGCACTCATTTCTTTTTCATCATCATGAGATAGTAAAGTCTCACAATGAAACTAATCTACAAAAAATTTAGAACAAACAAGAGTTGAATCTTCTTGATTTCTGTCTCCTGTTACTCTTCATTAATCTTCTAAAGAAAACTACTTTAAATATCAGTTTTGCAAATGGCACTAAATATCTTTATCACAATAAGAAGAATCAGCTTTGGCATATCTTTTTGCTAGATCATTCTTGTTGGGATTAAATCGGAACACCTCTTGTATATGCATGCAGAAAGGAAAAATTAAACATAGAATCATAGAGTCATTATATTGGAAATGACCTCAAAGAGCATTAAGTCCAACTCTTAATCCACCACTAACAAGTCCACCACTAAACCATGTCCCTAAGTGTGCCATCTATATGTCTTTTAAATACCTCCAGGGAGGGTGACTCAACCAGGGTCACTGGTCCCTGGGCAGCCTGTTCCAATGCTTGACAACATGTTTCTATGGCTGAAAATGGTGTAGCTTAGCTTGGCTGACAAATTCATTGCAAGGCTACAGATGTCCAGATTGGTTACTCTTAACAGGAAAAAAAAAGGTGAAAAAAAGGCAATTAAATGAAGATCAATTAAATATTAATTAGTTGCATGAATTGACACACAATATAAGGAAGTCATAGAGACTTTAGATGGACAGCTGAGGAGTTTCTCAGGACCTATCCAAGAAAACCAATAATAATTCTTCCTCTGTTTTGTCGTTTTCAGTGAAAAATTTCTGCATGAGAATAAATAAGGCCCAGTGATATTTCAGTTGATGCATGTTTCTATATGTAAGATTGTGGCAGCTGTCACCAAGAAGCTGTGAGATGAATACAACAGCAGTGGCAACTACACTGAGTCATCAGTTATCATCAGTTGCTCATTTATGCATTCTTAATATAATTTTAATCACTCGTAATTCTTTACCACTGTAAAGACATTTAGACAAGTTTTATTTAAGTTTGTATGAACTCACACATTTCAGACTGTGCCTTTGCTTTGTATTTTCACTCAACAGTTGTCTACAAGACAGTAAGTTACAATGTCACTGATATGTGTATGTCCTTGTTCAATCTCAGCTGACAACCAATCACCACACAGCCACTCACTCAGTCCCCCTCAAAGGAATGGGAGAGAGAATCAGAAGAGTAAAAGTGAGAAAACTCATGAGTTGAGATAAAGACAGTTCAAGGAAAAGCCGTGCATACAAGCAAAGCAAAACAAGGAATAAATTCACCACCTCCCATGAACAGGCAAGTGTTCAGCCATTCCCAGGAAAGCCAGGATCCATCACATGTACTGGTTAGTTGGCAGGACAAAAACCATCACTCCAAATGTCCCCCCTTTCTACTTCTTCCCCCAGCTTTATATACTAAGCCTGATGTCATATGATACGGAATATCCTTTTGGTGAGCAGGGGTCAGCTGTCCTGTGTCCCCTCCCATCTTATGCACACCCAGGCTGCTTGCTGGTTGGGTGGGGTGAGGAGCAGAAAAGTCCTTGACACTGTGAAAGCACTGCTCAGCAATAAGGAAGACATCTCTACATGGATAACAGTTTCCAGCACTAACCCAAAACACAATCCCATACTAACTACTCTTCAGAAAATTAACTCTTCTCCAGCCAAAGCCAGCACACTAGACTTTAATAAAGGAGTTCAAATCAACTTGATTGGAGAAAGAGAAATAAGGACTTCGGCACTTGAAAAAAAAAGAAAATTTTTCATGGGCCGTTTTGTACAGTGAGTAAGGAAGATACATCTCTCTGATCAAATGACTGTCCCTTCTTTTTAAGTGTGTAAGATCACCTGTCATTTTCAAGAGACGTGATATTACTCAAACACAGCGAGAAGAAAGTAGACACAGGCTGAATGGAAAAGCAGAGTGAGGCAGGGTCATGCCAAAG
The DNA here is from genome assembly GCA_035041135.1 of Platyrinchus mystaceus. Taxonomy (NCBI): domain Eukaryota; kingdom Metazoa; phylum Chordata; class Aves; order Passeriformes; family Tyrannidae; genus Platyrinchus; species Platyrinchus mystaceus. The sequence goes on along the minus strand of JAWWLV010000144.1, from coordinate 36,453,376 downwards.
GCCAGGTTCATAAATAGTACGTCTAAGCAAGGTTTAACTAGCTTAGTCCCTAATATGAGAGGGGTAGTTCCACATTTCAGAGCAGTGGCTGATGTACTGGCTTGCAATGATAGCACTTATAAGAGAACTACCTGGCTGTACTGCGAGCCAGCACACCTCCATCCTCAAGTCGCATCTTTTCCAATTAACATTCTAGATGCAGCAGTTAGACTAATCAAAAAATGTAATTCCTGTTCTTAGTTTCTCCACATGTTCTAAAGTAGATCAGGTGTCACTAAAGGAGCACAATCGTTCTATTATTTGTTCCACTTCACCTGCCTAACATGTTTTTTCTTCTTTTGTGTGTATCTCACTGCATGAAACTGACCCTGATCCCAATCAACAGACTTTACTTTTGTCAATATTAAACTACTACAGAAACATTTGAATCCTGTAATGAGTTCCTGTTGTCCTGCATTTAATCATTTTCCAGGAAGGAGGAAGGAGGATGTCACCAGCTGCTGTAGTCTTATTTGACATGTTAGTCACTTCTCTCATCAGCCAGGACAACAAAAATCACTTACAAGTACGCCAATCAAATATGAATCACCACAGCATGTCTGAAGCCCAACTGTATTTCAGTTGTGAAATACAAGATAGGATATGACTGCTTATTTGCTAAGAATAACACAACAGTCTCAGCAACAACTGACATACTAATCTCTTTTCCTTTCTAGTAAAATTCCAGTGGGGTTATTTTCACTCCACCTACATCATCTTCCTAATTGAAACGTTTTCTATTTTTGTTTTGTGAAGCACAGTGTTGTTGCTACTTCAAAATGGGTGCCCTGTTTACCTCTGAAAGCAGTTGTATTTAATTTGGCTGGAAATAATATAATATACAGTTTGTTTTACATAAAATGTATTTAAAAATTTCATTGGGATTCATCCAGCCAAGACAACTATACTTTATGTTCCTCTGGAATATGGACAGCATAATGTTACAATAAATCATCACAGAGAAGGAGAACAAAGTATGGCTGGAGGAACTCATCCAACAAGTATGGATTAATATGCCAGAAGCAACAGAGTACAAAACTCCAGAGCGCTCACAAGGAGAAAAAAAGTCCCCTCAATTTCATGCAAAGGTCTTTCCATCAGTGTCAGAATACAACCATTTATCTTTCTGTGTATTTCTACAGCAGAAAAACAATAAAACAGTTCCTGGACACTAATTACAGTCTTGTGATGCTCAGGACTCAATACCTAGGCTGCCCACTTCATTTAAGTCTCAATGGGGTTTTCATACCATTCCTCTTCTCAGCTAACTCCCTTTTAATTTAGGCAGTGCTACTGTTAGTCAGTATTTACCCCTGTTGGGTATCTTATTTTTGGTCCTTTACACTTAACTATGTTTATAACTTAACTGGGTTTCATTCCAGCAGTGATTTGTGTTTCTGTAAAAAAACCCAAAACCAACAACAAAATCCCTACCAAATAAAGAAATGTCTGCAGGCATAAAAGAAATGCTTTTGCATGGAAGACAGTATTCTAACTAGGTGACAAAACTGGTGTTGTATATAAATAAACCTTCTAAGAGTTAGCACAGCTGGCAGAGAAGCAAGAGACTATTTATTCTCAGCCTGTAGTCTGCAAATACCTAGAACTGAAATTCCAGATGTGTCATCTGAAAACATCCAGGATTTCATTTTCTCTATAAAGGTTTGCACCTCCACTACACAAAAAAATAATAATTTAAGATCTATGCGTTGGAAAAAAGGGAAAAAATACAAAAACCCCCAGTCCACTAACTAAAGGCTACACCTCTGGCTCACTTGAAGCCAGCCTGAGGGGCTTGGAGGGCAGGGATGGTCCCGGTACTGGTGAAGGTACTGCCTGACTCCAGCTCTGAATCTGTGAGGGAGCTGTGAAAAACACTGACACTGTAAGAACATCTCCACAAATTTCCTGGCTGCTGCCATGCTTGCTTTACAGACCCATACCCTGTGGGCACATACAGACCAAAGCCAATCCCTGCAGCTAAGCCTGGAAGAGTTTAGGGGCTTGACTCCAAACAGATTCCTTTAGTCTTGTAACTTAGTGTCCAGGTTTAAATGAGACACAAGGGTATTACTGAGGATGGGTTACGAGTCAAGACCCAAACTCCTCCTCTAATCAATCACAA
>JAWWLV010000144.1:36428444-36443830 GCA_035041135.1 Platyrinchus mystaceus | reverse complement strand
TAAGGGACACTTGGTCTCAGCTTTCAGCCTTTCAACTGAAAGCAAAAAAAAAAATCCCAACCCCTTCCCACCCAACTAAAACAATCACACCAAAGCTGAGAAAGAAAGAGAGCTTTTCCTTTCTGTGTCTCTTCATGTGGACATACATAAAGATGTATGTATAAAGACTTAACATCTCCATGAATTTGGATGAGAATTTAGGTCCATGCACTACGTATATGAGGGAATTTTAGCTGTATTTGATGCATCCTGGAGCAAAATGACATGAAATAAGTTTGTGACTGAGACTAAAGCAGAGCAGAACAGGAGCAACTGAAAGCAACTGAAAGTTTAACCAACATATTTCGTACAGAAAAGAATTAAACCATAAATTAACATGCTCTGAATTAAAACAATAGTAACCATACCCTTAAAAAAAGGTATTGGAAAACATAATGCGATCACATATACTTGAGATTCTGCATGAAGCCTGCAGAGAACAATGTGCATCTCTGCACTTTTTTTACATTTCATATTCCATCTCTTTTGTCCTGTCCACCAGCTGTCTGTAGCTACTGGCTTTTTGAAATCATGGGAAAACAAAATTATTAATTCCATTCATTTAAAACAATAGTGAAAATGGGCAAGAGTTTGGCCTCTTTCACTGTGCTTGCCTGTTTGTGTTACAGTGGGTATAATATCTGCTTGGTCCTGGAATTCAGCCCCTCAGACTGACTGTGCTATTCATACTGTGAATGGAGAAAAATGGTTTAGAGTGAATACTTGAATTGCAAAGTGATTTAGGTAGCTGCTTCTTATGGCTCATTTGTGTATTAGCCCTTAGCTGCTAGCCTTGGCATCCAGCTGAGACCTGGTAAAGAAATGCCAAGCATTTATAACAAACCTAGTGTAAATGTTCAAGGAAGGCTTGAAAACAGCAAAAGTGAGGCTTTGTCCTTAAGTTCCATGGACACCCACATGCAGTCAGGTAGAAGATGCTGCTTACTACCTCCCATCACAGAATTAACATAGGAGCTCTGGGTAGGTGGTTCTGGTACACGGTAGCATCTCAGCAGAGAAGACAAATTTCGCATGTTAGTAGTATGGCATAGCTAAGACAGCTGTCCTGGGTATCACTCTACCAAATGGGAGTCTGTACGCTGATTAAATCAGGCGTATTTCAGTACCTATTTCTGCTTTGAGGACGTGTCATCTGGTCTCCTAGTGCACACAGTCCTCAGGGAAGAGATTTCCTGGTGGGAATGGAGACCCAAATGCATGCTCTGCCTGCATGCCAAAATAGCTCATTACTATCCATAGCAATCTTGCATGTAGTCAGGGCATGTGGACATGCAGATCATTTGCTTTAAAAAAACCTCGTTTTGTAAAGTGCGCCTCTTAAGTAAATCTTGAAATCTTTACCTCTTTCATCTCACAGGAATTCACTGGAAAACGTGCATAAACATAGTAAAATATCATAAAAATTATAGTGCTAAAATAACATTGTTCACCTTTCTAACAATGCTTCATTTGTTTGTCACATCACTTGTACCTTTTTTAGTGGGAATCTCCTCTCCGTGGCTATCTTCAAACAATCCACTGCACCAATGAAAGTACAGACCTATACTTAGTATTTGTTCTTGTTTTTTAAATGAAGGGGTCATTTCAAAGGCTAGACAAGTTATTACAGTGATTAATCAAGGCTTCTTAGCCTTTATAAAGTGGGCAGCATAGCAGTTTGACTCAAATGTCAACCCCTGAACAAATTTAAAAGACAAGAAAGCAGAAAAAATATATATATATATATAAAGGCAAGTATTACTTTACTTTAACTGAGGCAATGAGAGCTGAAGTGGACATATAATGCATTTCCTCTAAACCAGTAGCATAGCAGTTAAAACAAAGAAAAGGAGAAAAGGAAATAAAAAAAAAGTCAGATATACTGAGGCAATAACAAGTAGGAGGAAATAACACAGTGTTAGGCTTATATTTGATAGACATAAAACCTGAAAATGCTGTGCTGCACCTGAGGTATGCTGTGCAGGGTAATTGAAATGAATCTTGGGCTGCCTTGAAGGACATTTAGCAGCTGTTCCTGTTTATCTTTCAGCTTCAGAGTGATATTAAAAGCATTTTTTATATTTTCCTGGGAACATCAATTCTGGCAACTTTGCCTTTAAAATGTGCATTTCTATGTCACATGCACTAAATGCACGAAATTGGAGAATGACTTCTGTGTTAAATATTACAGATCTCCAGTGTACTCTGCAAGGAATTCAAGTGGTGTGGGACATTTGGCAAAATTATATCAGAAGCAATGAAATTCTCAGGATTGCTAATGTCTCCTTCTTACAAAAGCAATGAATCTGGTCTGCAGCTGACATATAAAAATTGAAGATGAAACCAAAATAATGTAATTCCAGCTTGGAAAGATCAAAAGAAGAGTAGTTTATGTGTCAACTAAATATTATCTCACAATTTATCTTTATACAGCTCCTTCCAACAGAATGTTGCAAAACACTTTATGGGAATGGTTGAAAGCAAAAGGCAGGCATTAACACAAGCTTTAAAAGAAATTAAGCTGTGGTTATGTGGCTTTGTTCCTGACTGGAGCTCAGATGTCACAGATGCATTTTTTGGCTCTGTTCTATAGCTCCTGTGGGATTTTGGGTGAATTGCCCTCTTTTCACATCACTTTTAAAGACATCTTTGTCTTTTAAAATTGAATTCTGCCTTCTCTTGTGATTTCCTCTCCTGCTGCCTTATCTCTCTGGTTTATGAGTGATCCAGCCTGGAGACTATATGGAAAATGTAAATACTGTGCATGCAAGACTAAGACTCCAATCCATATCATACACTGTAATCATAATTACTGTAGCAAGAGACTCATGATTTTTGAGCAGTGGAGGACGTGTCGCTGTGGAACAGGAACATAAACATATAGCAAATTATGCAAGGGATTTAAATGGTATTGAATGGACTTTGGATCAGGCTTCAAAACTAATTGAGAAATATACTGCTGCTGAGAGCAACAAGACAGACTACAGTGAGAGAGACTGAAATGGACAGAAAAAACCAAACTGGAAAAAACCAAATCAAACCAAACCAGTAAACTGGTGGAAGAGGAATATAAAGTATTTCATGCTAGGGCAACAGCTTGGTGCTCTCCACATTTGAGCAAGAGGTATGGACTACAAAGAGGAGAAATATAGTACAATAATGGGGCTGAAAAAGTTGTAGAAAATAAGAATATAGAAACCTTTTGGGATTTTTCAGTCACTCTTATTGAAATAGAAGCCAAAATAAGAGATTTGGCAGTGGTAGAAAAGGAGAAAGAAGAATATTTTCCTGTGAAATTTTATATGTAGTGAGAACGTTCAGCCAACTGAAAAAAAATTTGAAAAATAGGATCACTGACTGCAAATTTACAGTCAACGGGTTCACAAGCTACAAAACCACTTACTGGAGGTGCAGTGGGATTTCCTGTCAGGGATATTAAAATCGTACTGTGCACACTGGAAACTGATGACTCTGGGTATTTCAACAATATTCACTGGCACCTCTAAAATTCTGAGAAAACTTGCAGTATTCCACGTTTATCAGTTCCTCATATAGATTACAACTGCACTGACGAGTGGTAATGCTTCCCCACTCCCTATCTCCTGCCAAGATTGACAGCTGTGGAGGAAATGAATAATATTATGATGATAATGGTGACAATGAAAGGGATTAATGAACTTGGAGGTGTGTTTTGGAAAACAGGAATGAAGAGAATCTGAAAGATGTGTTGGCATGGATAAGGATAAAGCAACTTACAGGTGACTAGCTTCAAGAGGAGTGATCACCACTGGCATTTTTGTCAAGGTATGACTTATGATGCCTAAGGAATGTCCAGTGCATGGGATTGTATTTGGTTCGTGTGGCAAGGTTTTGGTAGTAGGGGGACTACAGGTAAGGCTTCTGTGAGAAAATGCCAGAAGCTTCCCTCATGTCCAATAGAGCCAATGGCTCCAAGATGGACCCACTGCTGGCCAAGGCCATTGGTGACGGTGATAGCACCTCCAGGGTAACAGATTTAAGAAGGGGAAAGGTTACTGTGCAATTTTAGCCAGAGAGAGGAGGGAGAATACGTGAGAGCAACAGCCCTGCAGACACCAAGGTCAGTGCAGAAGAAGAGCAAGGGTGCTCCAGGCCCTGGAGCTGAGATTCCCTTGCAGCCTGTAGTGCAGACCATAGTGAGGCAACTGTCCCCCTGTAGCCCATGGAGCTCCATGGTGGAGCAAATATCCACTGGCAGCTCCTGGAGGATCCCGTGCTGGAGCAGGGGAAGAATGTGAGGAGTCTTCCCCCTGAGAAGGAAGGAGCAGCAGAGACAACATGTGATGAATTGACTTCAGCTTCCATTCCCCATCGCCCTGAGGGTGAGGAGGCAGAGAAAAAAGGAGTGAAGTTGAGTCTGAGAATAGGAGAGGGGAGGGGAGAAGGTCTTTTAAGATTGGGGTTTATTTCTCATTGCCCTACTCTGATTTGATTGGTAATAAATTAATTTTTTCAAGACTGTTTTGCCCATGATGATAACTGATGAGTGATCTCTCCCTGCCCTTACCTTCACTGATAAGCCTTTTGTTATATTTTCTCACCCCTGTCCAGATGAGGAGTGATAGAGCAGCTTTGCTGGGTACCCAGCATACAGCCAAGGTCAACCCACCACAAAGAACTTCAGGAAACACAGGAAGTTAGTATCTTTCACTACTCTATGTTTTAGTGATTACTACATAAGCTGTACCTGTCTATGAAGTTTAAATTTAGGATTTCATAAATAGTGGCTTCCGTTGTTATTGAGAAGAGACACTATTAATCCAGTGTTTCGCCAGCTTTCACAAGTCCAGCAGCGAGATGTCATGTGTCTTTTTAATTAAAAAAACCCCAATGATCCTGATGCTGCCAAAAAAATTAAGATCCTGCACATTTTCCTATGTAAAAATTAATCTAAGAAACTATTTAATAAAGACGTCACATTTTGACACATGGTCTGTGGCTATGAAACCATCCACTGAGTGTGTATGTGTGTGCTCCGATTTGGAAACATGAGTAAATCAGAATGGCACCCTGTGCTACGCTTGCTGCTGTCCTCTGCAGTGATGTTAGCAAGTAAGAAGAGAACAAAAGAGAAATATGTTGGGGTTTGTAGTGTGGAAATAAAAGTCAAGCAAATTTTGAAGCAGCAACTCTTTTTTTTTACCTGCCTCTTTGTGTTCCTGACCACTCAGCACCTGGAATAGACACGCCTGAAGTTTGAGGAAGCTCCTTTTTCTGCTGTAGTACAATTCCAAATGTCACAGAAACATTATGAAGCATACTGTATTTTGGAGGAAGTTATTGAATGTACAATAAGATAATGCAACCTCCCCCCCATAAAAAGAAGTTTGGTGTTCGTCACATCAGATCATATCTAGTGAAACAGCTGGAGACAAACATCAAAACAGACACTTTCCCTCCAAGCTTCCCAGCCCTGAGTACTTTTCCTAAATCTGGTTCAACCTCCACTTGTCCTAGTAATCCAGTTTTTAATTGGTCCTTGAACTCTGCCTTAGTGTGTTGAACTCATAAAGTAATATGGCTATTATTAGTAATTCCTTTGAGCTCGCACATCTGTAATTCCTTAAATTCAAACTGTTGATAAAATCTGAGGCTAAGACTGGATCCAGCTGCACCCAGGCTCCTCTCTGAGAAGGAGTTTAGAAAGCAAGGGAATCCTTTCTTCACCTCATGACTCAATGGCAGGGCGTCTTTAATAAACTTTGTCTAAAAGCCTTCCACTCCCACCATGACAGGCCACACTTTGCATTTATGGTGCCTCACTTGCTTTGTAGCAAACACTTCTGTAACTTGACTTGTGCAGATGACTATGAACGTCTCTGGTACAGAAATGCAGAGGCTTTTGGTTGAGAAGATGCTTTTCTTTAAGAGGATCTCGATTGTTAAGTGATCTTTTTCCAACAAAATGTGTGAATGTTTCTTTGGAGTCAAGTTCATTACAACATCTGGGCAATTCTCCAGATAAGTTATTCTATGTTTGCCACCACTGAATTTGAACATATAAACTTGATATTTGATAATTGACGCACATACTTGTGAAAAATCTTCCTGAAAATACCTGAAAGCTTTCCTTTGCAGCAAAACATTGGCAGTGCTAATTAACAACATGCCACAGCCTACCTGGATTTTATAGTACATGGACATATTGTTAAAATGTTAAACAGAATGGTTACAGTTGTAGGTCGATCCATAGAATTCTAAATGCATCACTGAGGCTGGGAAATGGTCTGCAAACACTCCTCAATCCAGCTCACAGAGCAGAACAACCAATTCAAGATGAATCACACACTACTTCATTTCAGGAAGCACATGATGGCTTTTGCTCTGACATTCATCCCTCATAACTGCATCACTGTATTTTAATTAACCACAAGAATCTCCCATCTAACACGAGTAAGGTCATGTCATCAGCACAGTCTCCACTTATAGCAGATAGATTGTTTACTTATTTACTCTTATAATGCAGCTCTTGTGCAAATGAATTTTACAGTTAAAAACAAGAAATATGAAGAACATAAAAGGAACACTGTGTCTGTCTCTGAGATTAAAGATCAGTCTGAAACAATCCTCTGTATGTGAACTTCACACAATTATGGGACATTTTGAATCAGCTTCTCTTTGCTACTTCTTAATGAAAACAAATCATATTTTTACAAAATACTTAAGAATTAGTAGAATCAAAGAAGAAATGTGTGAAAATAGCTATCTATCTGGTGGTTAGAGATGTTCTTGTGGCAGGATACTCCAAATTATTATTTGCCAGGCAAATTAATGTTAAGACATGGCACTCATCCTACAACAATTCCACAAGCCATAGATGCAGTACTCTAAGAGAAAGTACATTGTAGGTTCAGATTCACTCAAGTAGCCACAGAAATGGAACGAGTCTGGTTGTTTGGCTTTTTCACTGACTCTGTAACAGTTTGCAAGTCCACCATCTTACCAAGTTTTGCAAATAAATCTGGTAGGTTGAATTGTCTGGCTAGCTTGTCCTCATTTAAATAAGTTTTAAGACTGAATTTATAGCTACAGTAAAAACTGTTAGAGCAGAAACCCTTCCCAAGCTGATAGTGGTGATTCTGATATAATAAACCCCAGTCCTTTCTGTTTCTCCCTTCCGCCTCCATGATTTTTCTTCCTTTTTTTTTTTGTTATTCCAAACCAAACAGCAGTCTTCTTTTTAAAACTTACATCTATTAAATTCTTCCAATGGGAAGGTACTCCTATTTGGCAATCATCATTAAAGACTATTTTTTTTCTTCTTTTAACACTAGTAAGAAAGGATAGGGATCCTAAGGTCATTATATACTAATGAGATGGGCCCAGAGATATGACTGAAATGAGACCAAATGTGACACAGCTGCCTCCAAAAAAAATCTGTCAGTTGAACAAAACCCACTGAGACAATCTGGTATCTCAATTTCCAGTTGTGTTACCATGGTTTCTATACAAAGTCTGGAGAGCATTACAAGTATATTCTTTGTGATGATGAATAAAAGGAGTATTTGAAATAGGGTAGAAAAATCATGGGTGATCTGTTCAGAGACCATTGTGACAGCTACAACTAACTACTTATATTTGCCTCTGAAACAATCTAAACAGACAGAAGGTAAATCAATATATTCTAAATATATGGTCTAGTTATTGGGTTTTCCCTGCCTTCTTGTTTTATTTTGTTGAGGTATAAAAATGATTTGGAGAAATATGAGAGTAAGCCAGTTAATGCAAAACATTTTGCTGTTCCTGGTAACTCCTGTAAAGACAGCCTGGAAGCCCAGTGTTGGCTCACACTATACAGTTTGTCTCAGCACTGTTGTTTTAATTGCTGTTGAAACTCAGATTCAGCAAGATGTATGATATTAGTCATGGCTGACACGCTGAATTTATTTACAGAGCTTTAAACTGACAGAGTTTGGAAGTACCTGAAGCTAAATTTGAATTCTAATTTCAGTTCCAAGCTATATTCAAATACCTTTGATTCAATTCATCTGTGTCATGAAATTCTATCAAGTCATTGAAAAACTTTGCATGTAGAGACTGTGAGGCAAAGTTCTTGTGTCTTTGGGTTTACTGGAACAAAACAAACTCAGTTTTCAAAATTAGACATGTTAGTCCTCTTCGAACTAATACAAATGCCTGTTTTACATGCAGAAAGTAACAAGACTTCTGAGATGTAACTGATTTAAATACACGTCTACAGAAAGGATAGGTGGGTATACTATGGCTGGCTGTACTTGACCTGAGCACCTGAAAACTGCCCATATATCATTATAATAATTTAAATGCAATTAAAAAAAATCTGCTTTTGAACAGCTGGTCTGCAGCTAGCAGCTCATAGCAGCTGAGCTGCTCTAGTGATCCACTGATACTGAAAGGGGTCTTTCTTCCTATGACTTTCCATTTCCACACATTTCCCTGAGCTGAATCTATGGGGCGCTATCCCCAGAGATGATTAAACTTGTTGATTTGGGCAGAAAATTATGCCCTTTCCTTTTTTGCTGTAATACCTCTCTGTTGGCTTATTTATGCTCAGTGCTTGAGCATAAAGTAAACACAGCACCTGAGAGAAGGTAAGTGGTGAAGACTTGATGAAAGGAACAAGGTAGGACTTTGATGGTGGCAAGCTACCACAGTTTTGGAGGGAACTGCACTGAGTGTGATTTTTGTATGGCTTCTGGAGCATGTGTTTATGGCATAATTCTTTGTGAAACTATTGGGAGTTCCTAACAAAAAAAAAGCACTGTATTAAATTGATTTTAGTTAAAAGACAAAGCCAGTATGAATAAAAGCATCATGGTAACATCAGAAATGAAGTATTCTGTAAGGTGACTTGATGACTTACCTTAAAGGAGATTTCATACTGCTCTCCTCCCCATATTTCTAAGCCTGGATCATAGCCTCCCAGCTCCCAGAACCATTTCCGATTAACAGCAAATAGACCTCCAGCCATTACAGGAGACCTGAAGGATGAATAAAGTAACACAAACAATAATGATGATATTTGGACCATGTGTGTTTATGCCTCTGTGTGTGTTTGAGTGAAAGTTTTTTGAACTGTGGAAGGCATAGAGAAACAGTAGTGTAACCAAACAACATTTACCTTTATTCACCCCAAAACGGTCTCTAGATGAGAAACAGGCAATATGATGGATCTTGAGCGTGACAGACAGTCATGCAAAAACTCCTTGTATTTAAAAAAAAAAAAAAAAAAAAGAAAAAGTTCTGTTCATTGCTAAATAAACCCATGTAACAGAAAGAAAAGGACTCTGGAAACCTGCCAAAATACTTAATGATCTCAGTACTCCATGTGAAGTAACTTGCATCTGAAAGTAAGCAAAAGTTTTCAATTCATTTTAGTCTCATAGGTGCTGGCGAGAGAAAGGCAGAAAGGTGACAGAACATGGCTACAGAGTAGCTGTTGGGAGTTAAACATCTGCTTTTCTAAGCATTTAAAACTCCTCATGTGTGTCTCACAGTGGTAATTTAGCTTATAGGCAAGTAATTTGCTATGCCTCCCATGTTTCCATTTATTCCATGAATAAACATATGGAATTTACTTAATCTAACTCAGTCTTTTTCACAGATGATATAGAAAACAAATGAGATATTTAAAGTTAGTGTTAGATAATACTGATGAAAAGTGCACTGTAAATTTATAAGCAGGAATTTTGTACTGGAAAATAAGCATTTTCTCTTTTTTTTTTGTTACCAAGAAACTCATGTTTCTAATGCAGTAAATACACCAACAGCTCTCAGGATTCAAATGTTGCTCACTTATTTCTTGAAATTCTGGTGGAAGGGGAATACAAAGGAATCTACGCCAAACAGGAGGGAAACAACAGGCTGAAGAGAGTTCAAGTCAACTATGTAATTCAGTCAATGCAACCTTATGAGTTTTAGAGCAAGAGGATAGAAGGAACACATTCATGCTGATGGCTGATCAGAGAGAGAAAAACAGTACATGGAGATCTGGACGGCTTCCAGGCAATGCTTCCTTACCAAAGAATAGACATGACACTGGATCCTATGCCATGTGCCTTCTAACACTGAAGTCCTAAGACAAAATTATTCCCTCGAGGGACATTTTTGTTTTGAATTACTATTGGTGGTTTGTTTGGGGCTATGGAAGCAGATGGGATCATCCCTGAAGACCTGAGTGGAAAATTAAAACTTCCCCCTTTGCCACTGATTTAGGATCTGGCAGTGAACTTAGGACTGGTAGGTATTTCATGAATCCATGCATAATTTAGAAGTTTATTAAGAGGACATCATGTTAATGGAACATTCTGCCATATTTTCTCTGACTTAGCTCTTTTTTATGTTGCTGTCTTTTATCCAAGCCAGTGGAGACAATAAAATAGCAAGCACACAGCTGAGAAGTCTCTGCTACCATTAGGAGACCAGTGAATCCCCATGCCTGAATGATAGAAAATGATCCTCTCATTTGCATTTACAGTAATGAGAAACATTATGGATATTTTTCCTTTCCTTTCTATAAGGTAGTTTGAAAAAAAAAATTATACTGCCTGTTTTCAGGACAAGGGAGCTCTAACAGAAAATTGCATTTTCCTTAAAAGATTGTATTTTTAAAAGCACATAGAAGCTTTGTGAAACAAAGCTTTGTGAAAAAAATATTCGAACTGGCAAGGCTTTGGCAGTTTGTAACATACACTGAATGCTAATACTTTTTTACTTTCACTGATGTTTCATATCTCAAATATTGACTGTATTTCCACATATGAGCAAATTCAATGGAGATCTTATTAGAAACCTTCCCTTGGGGATTCTGACTACTACAATACATTTTCAATTCCTACCGAAGTAAATCTAATTACAACATGTCCTTTGTGACTTCAGGTTCTAAATAATCAAAACACAATGTACTTTTATAAAGATGGACTTGCATGTAGGATGCTTATAACTAAATTGCTACTGGCAGAAGAAATTTAGTCCCAGAAATCCCTGGGAAAATGCAGGATTACTCTAATTCTCACAGATACAATATCTTTCCTGAGCATTTCTCTCAACATAGTGAAAGGCCTATAAAAAGGCAATCCATGCAGGTGAATCAGATGGAAGATAAAAGAAATCAGACTTAAAATTGCAAAATAATTGGCAAATCCTTACAAATTATTTTTGAAACTACAGATCTTTCCAGTGATAAATACCAAGTAAAGAAACCTCTTGTTAATTAGATGTGAAAGTTCAAAGTATTTATTGCAACAAAACTACCCAATGACTGGAACAGTAGCAAACTCATAGTTTTTCCGCTTTCTTAATTAAAAAAAAAAAGAAATTGAATGTAATTGTCCCATTAATTCATATTCCACAAGATGTTCTGACATTTGTTGTTTTGCAGGAATAGCAATGGAGAGGAAAAACAGGATGGCCCTTTGGTTTTCATTGGAGTGGGATGAGTAATAAGCTGTGTGAAAGTGACTGGTTGGCACAGTATGGGTATTCCACTCCATGCCACAAGCAGCTACTGCTGAACAGGTCTTAAATTATCTCCAAAATAGGAAGAGTCCCGTCTTGCAATCATGACTGATATGAAAAGTCTTCGTGTAGTTAATAGGATAACTCACACAGATAAAAGAACAGCACTGAGCCCAAAGGAAAGGAATTAATCTCTTATTTAATGACTTCTGTATAGAAATGTAAAGCTATGTTTGTAGAAGTAATTTTTCCATGAGATGTCCAACTTAGATGCTTAAACAATCAGAGCTGAGCTACTGTAGCATAATATTATGTAAGTAATTACAGTCGGAAGCTGTAAAATGCTTATAGTCTCTAAAACTTAAAAGGACAAAGACACTCCAAACATCAGGGAAGCTGGAAGGTTGCTAAAGTTAAGAATAGTTGTAAAAACCTTTCACATGAGAACTACTGCACAAACTCACTGATGATACCTAAAAGAACAATATTGGAAGTAAAAGCTAGCTGATCCAAAAATGTCCCAAGCAGTCAAAGATTGCTGTGCTGAGACAGAAAACAAGTTTGATTTAGTGAGAGTGTCAAAAAAAACCCCAACAAACAAGAAGCCGAGAAAATTGTTTTGCAAAAAAAGATAGACTGAGAAAAAGGCAGGAAAATGCTTAATGTGAAAAGACAGCTCAGAAACAAATTAGAAGAGTGCACTAAAAGAAGTGGAGCACTAGCTCAAACTGTAGGCAGCAAAGAATTTTATAACTGTTTGCAATTTACATGCAGAGGAAGGAAAGAGATAATCTCACCTATGAATTTTCAAGGTAAGAGAAAAATGACATGGACTTAAAAGGAGCGTGAAGTTACTTGCATTAGAAACAAATGTGGCATATTGCAAACAAGTGAACTGCATAGCAGGGTTTGGAATCATTATACTGCAAGAGTGATATATACAGTGGAACTAAAGGATTTGTGAAAAGGGAAGAGAAGCTTTGACAGCACATGGAAAGAAAATTAGGGAAAAGAAAATGAGAAAGCACTTGTGCAGTAGGTACATGTGCAGTAGGTACACTGACAGGAATCAATCACCTGACTGAAACAGCTGAAATTTGGCCATTATAATCGTATACACTGAATGGCGAATTGCAGTATGCCTCTCTCTGTATAATCCAGACTGATTAAAGGCTCTGTGCTGAACTCCTCTAAACGAAAAGGATGAATGCTGGAAAGAGGAGTCCACCTCGTACAGGACACATTACACAAACTGACCTTCAGCGCCAAACCCACTGGCATGTTGTATAAATACTGAGATAAATGTCAGCCCACAACAGGAATCAGGACCAGATTCTGCTGACCTTGTGGAGACAAGGATGTAACGGACAAGGAGGAAGGGGGCCATGTCGCTGCTGGCACAGCAGCAGTCACAGAAATGACTGCTGACCTCTTGAATGCAGCTTTGAGCCAGGCTTCTGCACTTTTTATAATGAAATTCAAGGTCTTGTTAAACAAGAAGAGTGTCCCTTCACCCTAGTGATACCATATGAAGGCACCTCAGGAGAGGGTATAAATTCAAGTCACCTTGTTTCACTGGTGACTGCTCCAGGTGCTCTCTGCAGATTCCTGATAGCAAATAGCAGAAACTGATACTAATCCTAGATAAGAAAAGGTTCTAATAAAACTAAAAATTAAAATCTGTGTAGGCGTAATGTAAGAGACAGACTTGTCCACTCGGATGAAGTGGATGCAGAAATTAAACAAACTGAAATTAAGATGAGTTAATCAAATGGTAAGGAAATGATATTTTATGTTAATAAATATAAATAAATAAATATAAAATTAAATATAAAATAAATAAAATGACATTTTATATTAATAAAATAAATGATAAAAATGTGAACTTAGAGGTTGCTCCAGCTAAAGATTAAGAGAGATTCTACTGTACATAGAAAAACATGCTGATGTAGCTGGAATGAATATGGATAAGACTTACTGGATTTCTCAAGAAGTAAAAAAAAAAAATGGAATATTTTATATACTTAATTCTCTAATCACATATAATTAAAATGTATGGACTGTTTTACATTTAATATTTCTGCAAGACATTGTTTTATCTTTTATCCATTCTAACAACACGAGTCATCTCCATGTTTATAAAACCATCAAGATTTAGAAAGTAAAACCTGTATCTGTGACATTAGCCTATGGAAGTTACTCTTTCTTTTTTTCCTCAGATGTCCAGTTCTGAAAAACTTTTACGCTACATGAATTTGTGTCACTGTCCATACCAAACAATCACATAGGTTTTGAAACCACTGCATTTCTGATGTCCACATCATCTCCCTAGAGTCTAGAAGCAGTATCTCACAATATACATCAGATTAACTATGTAAGGAAAAGGTCTATCTTAGAGTTGGTTTGCTCCCCATAAAAGCTGCTGCCACCCAGTTTGTTCACTGTACATTCAAAGTTGTCACCACAGTACACTGTAAACTACCTGCTGATGTTTCTCCAGTTAATGTTTGTAACTCTGAAGTCTCGACTATTTACAGTAACGGACACCAGAAATTTTCATGAAGCAAACTGGACCTACTCTCACACAAATTCAAATTTATAAAGCCATATCCCACTGTGCAGACTCCTTCTGTATATCCAGTTGGTTTCAGTAATCTGTATTCTCTTATTAAACCACTGTATAATTTTACTGTCATTCTTAAGCAGTTGGATGTTCGTATGTTAATTTTCCTTCATTATGTCTTTCTAATGAGTTGTTTGCAAAATTGACAAATTTAACATAGTTGCACACTGTCTCCATCTTACCTACAACAAATAAATAGACGCATGTATGTTTCATACTTTTCTACTCAGTGGCATCTGGTCAACTACTGTATGAGTGATAATTAAATCATGAACTGTCAGTCCTTTAAGAGGCACAGCACTAAAATTTCACTCATGCTAAATGTTCTCCTGATTTTTTTCCCCAAATCAAATTCTGAAGTCTAAGAGACTACTCACACTTAGGCTAGCATAAGATGACTAACTTTGCAATAATAAATTTCTTGCTTTTTAAGAAAGCAGTTCCATTCAAATTTTATTAAATGTTGACAACAAAATAATTCCCTTTTGCTGAGCAGAGTTGCATTCAGATTTAGCAGAGTTCCACTGTGTTTTAACTTTAACCAAAATTTCTCCTTGACAATTCAAACAAGTGAAATGCTAATGTGGCAGAAGTGTGGGTATGTACCCAGCAGTACCTAATAGTGATCACAGCTGCTTGTGACAGGCTGTGACGAAGTCACACAAGCTTTTCCTGACTCTCCATTACTCCCCAGTGCAGAAAGCACTATTATGCAGGATGGAGAGCAAAGCCAATCTATTTTTACTTTTGTAGCCTGCATCTCTGTATAATCAACAGTCTCTCTTCTAAAACTGCAACGAGACCTCATTTTGATGCCAAATGTGGCAAATTTTTCATGACCAGCAGAGTTCAGAAAGTTTTGATAAGTAATTGTATTCTTATGTAATGAATTTTGTTAGACATTATGACCAGTTAGTTTCATAACATGCAACTTGTGTCAGTGTGATTATACACATCTCACTCACTTGAAGCTTAAAAGTGCGATTTTTTTGCATTAAACTAAATATTCTTACAAATAAGAAAGAGAAAGAAAAAAGCGTCGGGTTTAGGTTTTACGTAAACTATCAGTTTATCGTTGTGCTGAAACATGTAGCAGCCAAGTTGTATTATTTAAAATTAACTCCTAAGTCTCTCTATAATCACATTTCATTTTTAAACTGGACTTTTGTTTGGGAAATATTAAGATAAAACCCCTTTCTTCAAACAGTGAGCCAGAAAGCTGTGGAGACTCAGCTACAAAGAAAGCTCT
>JAWWLV010000144.1:36403095-36420065 GCA_035041135.1 Platyrinchus mystaceus | reverse complement strand
TTAAGGGCTGATGACCACCACATGACCTTGGCCATGTCACAAGCTGCCTCTTGCCTGATACAAACTGCAGCAGATAAACAAAGGGGGAACAATGCTAGCACTCTGAAAACCTGCCCCAGTCTCCATGGGAACAACTCAAAACTATCCTCTTTTTAATGACTTTTTTCATATCAGAAGACAGATACAATGTTCTCTCTCTCAGTTCTCTCTGTTCTGAAGTTCATCTGGAGTTTCCAAATGACTATTCCATTGTTCCCAAGTACGGTGGTCAAATCTGGACACAGCAATGCACCCATGATATACAGACATACAAACTGGACTATTTACCTGCAACTTTTATGGATGTTAACACATCACACAATGGAAGTTGAACTTCATTTAATAATATCACAGTCTCATCCTTTCCTGTCACAGTGCTGACTAACTGGCTATTTGCACTTATGCTTTAAATTTCTCCTCAGCTGTGGCACTCTTTGCTTTTCAGTGCCAAATGTCACATTATTTTTTTCTAATTATTTCTTCAATTTGCCAGGACCAAGGAACACTGCATTTTGACCCTCTCTTCTCAAAGACCTCTAAGCCCCTGTTAATGCCATCTTGTTTTTTAAAAATTTATTGCTCAGATAATTAATGAAGACACTGAACAGAACTAGGATGTGGGGTTCTGCAGAGACATTTGCCTCAGGGACCTGCATCGGTATTTCACAGTTTAACCTCAAACCACTCACAGCTACTCTGTGACAACAATTTCTTCTCAACTTGTCATGTGGTCATCTGATGAAAAATAAAGATGTATCCACACTCTATAAACTTTATGAGAAAGTAACTATGGCAACACCAAAAGCCTTAGAAGGAAGATCACATTCACTGCCTCCCTATTCTTTAAGTAACCAAGTTCCTAATATGGCTTAACAGATCTAATGTCTTTCTGCTACCAAAGGGAGAGAACCCATCCTCTGCTCACTCCTCTAATCCTCCCTGCTATAGCTTGCAGGTGTGTGGTCTGATCCCCATGGAACAACAGCTTTATGCTCCTCAAACTGCTGAATTCACTCAAATGGTAGAAAACTAGACATTTTTTCCTGAGTGTGAAGGGGTTTTTTGAGCTTACATGGCTCCTGGAGGTGGGTATTGTAAAGCACAGGAGGCAACACCAAGTCACCAGTGTGATAGACTGCCCCATGGCAGGAGCACTGTCTCTGCAATCCAGTGGCAGAGAGCTCGTTTTCTCCCTGTGTCTCATGGCACCACATCCCCTGTCAATGAGGGTAATTAAAGTTCTATGACAGGTTCAGTTCCTGAAAAGCCCATATTAATATTTTTATTATATTTAAGATAACTTAAAGTGGATTATTTAGTATTTTTTACAAATTCCTCATCCATGATCACAGACAGCCTTTTCACTTCTTTATGATTACAGAATCACAGAATCATCAAATTTGGAAGAGACCTTCGAGATCTGTCAACCTAGCACCACCATAGTCAGCCCTAAATTTGGTGGTTTAAACACAGATTAAATATTCCATAATATCTACCAACATCCTTTTCTTTCCCTTCTTCCCTCATCCAGAGTCAGTCAATAAACCTGTCTCTTGCCTGTCCAAAATTTCATAGTAGGCATACATAATCTTGCATACCACACAAATCTTCTCCCTTCTCACTCTAGATCAGATTTGCAAAACACAGCAGTGTTGTACCTGGTAGAGCACTCCTGGCAGCATTCTGGATTTTAAGTTGCTTTGGAGACCCAGAAGAATATGCTCACCCTTTTCAGTTATGCTGTACCCAGTAGGATCATTTGCACCTGCAATGATGCCCCAGATCTGCAGGTTTCTGGGTGCTTGACATGAGAATCACACAATCACTCCAGTTTTGGAAGAACCTGGGGAAGCCACAACCAGCACAACCGTCATCTCAAACAACTTTTCCCCAGCTCACCTCCTCTGCTTGTTGTTATCAGAGCGTGTTGACCTTACCTTCAGGACAGGAAAGTGTGTCTGCAAGGTGCACTCAGACTGATGACATTCAGTATTTCTCTCAGAGAACAGCAGCTGGAGCGTCCCTGGAGCCAACTCTGACATCATTCCTGCAGGTAACTAACATGGATGGATGGCTAATTTGGCTTTAAGCCTATCCTCCA
This sequence comes from Platyrinchus mystaceus, assembly GCA_035041135.1. Lineage (NCBI taxonomy): Eukaryota > Metazoa > Chordata > Aves > Passeriformes > Tyrannidae > Platyrinchus > Platyrinchus mystaceus. The sequence continues at coordinate 36,417,925 of JAWWLV010000144.1, read as the reverse complement.
GTAATCAAGCTTACTTCTGATAATGAGAAAACCTAACAATTCTAACAGAACACTTGGCTTTATGCCAGCATTTCTGGTTTTTCTCATTTATTTTCCATAACACTGACATCAGAAATCCCAAATTCAAAACATTTGCCTTGTTGAAATCAGTTTCTTTTTTAAATCTTATAATCTTACTTGCATGCACTTTTCTCTGAGCATAGTTGTGACTCCAAATTATTTTGTTAATAATATTTTGAAATTTATCTTCATGGATCAAAAGTTCCATATTCTGAGCTGTATTTGTGACCAGTCAACTGAATCAACTGGTATGGTACTGCTCTTTCTCCTTGCTTCAGTGCTGCCCATTTACTTTCCAATAAAGCCTGTACACAGAAAGCTGAAATATGTTTTCCATGTGTTTTAAAGATAATAAAGGTATGTATGCATCAACTGAAGACCAAATGAAAGGGATTCAAGTTGACATTAAATATTGGTGACATTTATTTTTGTGTTATTTCCTTAAATTTAAACATGTGATAACTAAATGTCAAGAAATATTTTAGGAAATGTTAGACTTTTTAATTATTATTAATTCTGCCAAAGAGACAATTAACTAGTTAATTTAAATTAGTTAAATTATAAAGAAGGGTAACAGCTGGAGAAAATGGGGAAAGAAAGCCTAGTATGTGGGGGCAAAACCTGGCCTCAACAATCCTCTGTGGATGCTTCTGTCTTAACACTGCAGCACTAAAGTGTTTTAAGTTTAGAATGAGAAAGTCTAGATATAAAATTGGATGACTGAAAAATTCTTGGCAAATTCAAATGCAGATAGCTGCAAGACGCAAATGCATTAGCAGTGACATCCAGCAATAAAAAAGACTACTTCATGGGAGCCACAACTGGATCAACTGAACATTTGCAAGAATAGCTGTCCCAGGGATCTGAGATATGCAAGGTCAGATTGTTCAGGGATGGAAGAAACAACCAACAGATAAGCCTTGGAAAGGGCAAAGACAACTTTAGGATCTATTGGTAGAGAACTTTCCAGCAGATATAGGTCAACTCCTGAGGACTGCATGCAGTATAATGCTGCATACAAATCTGGCCTGCATTGTTCAAAACCAGAGAAATGAAAATAAATTTAAATCTGTGCCAGAACAACCACAGGAATACGGAGCTGGTGTTTTATGAGAAGAGGCTGAAGGCGGCCAATGAAGTGAAGACTGAAACAGGATGTGATTTCTCTTTAGCAACAGACCAAGTATTGCTTGACAGGTAAAATATTTTTAAACAACCTGACTGTTTAGGTGTGTTAAATTAATTTCCAGAAAGACCAGCATTTTCAGAAATCTGAAGCATCATCTCTGCTGCTGTTGAGTTGCAGGAAGCTCTCTAGTCCTGTTGGTGTTCCAGCTTTATGGGTTGAACTCCACATCCTTCTGCTTCAGTTCCAATCTTGGGGTATGTAGGATTCTCTATTATGTTCGGAATGTCACAACATGCAGAAATTCACAAATTCACTTAATTAAGTTTTATAATTAACTTTTCCTATTTGCGTCAAATGAAACCATTCAAAAATCAGCTATCTGGAGAACTACAGTGATTGTCTCACTAGGTAATTTATGTTTCTGCTTGTACCTATTGTTTACAGATACAAAGGAAAGTGCCTTTCAAACTTCCTTCAGTTATCTTCGACATTTTTGGAAAAATTCTGTTCCAGCTGGGTAATAGTTACTTTTCCAATCAGTGCATGATTCTATTTTGTGTTATGTCTGTAATTATTTGAAGAAATTGCTCAGACAAAAAAAATAATTCAGAAGAAACCTACATCAATTAGCATTTGAATTCTAGCACTGCTTAACACAAAGCTCTGCAGAAAAAGATATTATATTCTAAGTTGCTTATATGACTTTTTTGTAAATGCACTTGATGTGGTCAATCTAAACTGATCCCTGTAAAACTAACTCTGTGTATGCAAGAGAATTATTATTACTCAGTCCAAGCAGTAGATTTCTAGTTTAACCACGCACTGTAGTGTATTTATTCTTTATATAACTACTAGGGAAATTGTGTACTTTATATTCCTCATGATAGTTAAAATTTTACCAATGTGTCTTTAGTAGAAAGCTTTCTGAAGCTAGCAACTTGCTAATTAAGTAGAAATGCCAGTCAAAAGATTTTAAGGTGCAGGTAGACAGGATGTGACATCATATCTCACAGGTGAATTCCCCATCATAAAGAATGAGAAAGCAAAATTTTTTTTGAAAATTAAGGTATGAAAGAACACCCTTTGCTCTAATTTTGTGCCTGTTTAATGTTCTCCTCTTCTCTCTTGGGATATGAGGAAGAAGTTGCAGTGTCTCAAAGACAACAGAAGCATGACAGAATCCATGTCAGAATGAGAGGAGATGATATTCTGACTTGTGAGGAAAAGGAGAAGAGGGCAGCTGAGATCTTGAAATATTCTGTAACCAGGGCCAAAGGCTATAGGCAAAATAAGTTCCAGGATTGCACTTGCCCTTTTCACAGCTGTTATCACACTGGAGAGTCATCCTTATCCATGAACATCAGCTTCTACAAACAGCTTTTCTCCTCCTCTGCTGCTACGAATGGACGACACGATTCTGAAAGAAATTCTGATTATCAGTTCACTTTGACTTTGAACCTTTTCTTACCAAAATTCAGCCTGTTCTCTTTGCTAACTTCTAAACCAACATTGGGATCTTTTTTTCTTTCCCCTTTTTTTGCCTTCTGGATGCAGCACTAATACTGATAATCACTTGGCGGGTCATCTGAGTTTTTTGCTACAGCACATTTTTCAGTTTCTCTTTAAAAAAATTATTTCTCTACTGATATCATTCCTGTCATGCTATTAACCTTTGAGTTGCACAGGAATAACTTTCTATAGGTATACTGTGTACTTGACTACTGGATGTGCTCATGCATTCCCACTGAAAGGTTCTGTAGGTGGCTTTAGATAGGTACTTTTTTCTGATTTAATTTTTTTTTTTGTATTTTCTATACTAAGACCTAGGCTAATATGCATATGTCAATGAGTTTGAAATCACTGGCTTCATTATATATTTGGCCAAACAACTTTGAACAAACCTCTCCTAAAAATCGTGGCTATACATTATTTTAATATCATAAGGAAAGCTTTTACAGGTAAAACACTACTTGGATTTCATTAAACTAACATTCTGATGGGACTTTGGCACATCATCCAGTAGGTGGAGATATAAGTCCAGGAAAAGCAGAAAACAGCTATTTGGCAGTCCTTGATGCAATTGAAGGTTTGTATAATACAATTTATCTGAGATTAGACTTCTTAATAAGCATTAGATGAGACAGATGAAATCTGTCTGCAGTTAAAGCCCATCTATCAGCCTTCCTTGCCACAGACATTCTTACAAGCCTATGGTCAGCTGTGATTGCAGAGCTTAGGAAACTTTCATATCCAACAAAGTATTAATGAAAGTAATAAGGCAAAAAGCTAAATAGGTGACCAAATCCATAATTTCTAATACACGAATATATAAAATCAAGTATTTTTAAAAAGCTTGATCAGTATCCTGTTGCACCACATCAAAAAAACCCAGCAGTATAAAAAACAGTATAGTCTCAGGTATTCACTATCCACATTTTGACAAGTTTTGAGTCCTTTCATGCCTACAGAAATTATGTGCATGTTATTACCTTCCAGTACATATACAAAGTATTACTACTTCCACTGAGACAGTCACAATACTCTGTTTTTGCATTAAAAATTTATGAATCTATTAAATTACCATTACAGGAACTCATACTGGAAATTGGTTGCAATAGCAATAATATCTTGTGATTTACAAAATACACAATCATGTCTCTTAACATCACTCTGCTATAGAATAATAATATCCCTATCTAGCAGAAATGGAAATGCAAACAAATCAGTAATATAAAATAAAGTGTAAAAATTAAGGCAATATAGTTGAACGTTTATAACAACATCTTTGTTTGGTTATACTGTTTCATTTAAGGTCAAATGAAAACACCCCTGAAATAACAGGGCCCATATGAATTAGACATATCAACTAATTATATATATATACAACTAACAAAGGACTATTCGTCTTCCCTGAATGCCCTTTGAACAAGTCGGGAACAAAAATTGTGCTTTGAATAGTTTTGCTGTTTAAACTGTTATTCTGTCAAAAAAATCACTACATGATGGGCTAGGCATTAAAACCTATTGCAAAGCAGAATGCTGGGGACATGAAACTTTTCCTGTGGGCTGACAGCTTAGGTTTGCTCTCCTTCAGGGCCTTTGGAGTCTCTTCAAAACCACTACCCAGTGCTCCCCAGACAATGGTCTGAAAACTGTTCCAAACTACTTTCTTCCCTGCTATTTACCTTTTCCTCGGGTACTCTGAGAGGTCCTTCACATGTCTGCAGTGCTTTGAAAGCGAAAAATGTTGTTACTGTTCTCCCACTGTGCTCCTCCTGGCTTATCACCAACTCTTCCACTCCTAATTCACCGCATGTCCACAGGTCATTTGCACTCATGGGAAAACACAGTGGTTATTTGCCCTAGCACGAAAAAGCCAAGGAATTTCTGCAGCATCAGCTAAACTTTCTGCTGAAGAACTAGGAGAGTGAAGGGAGCGGGGTCTCCTCTCTCCTTGCAGGCATCTCATTCTCTGTAGGGGGCAAATGGACTTGTAAAATTTCATGCCTACAGTGACTTTCCAGCACTGAAAATAACACTGATACACCACCTTAACAACAGAAAATATCAGAAGGGTTGGTTTTCCAAATAATTCACTTGAAGAGGTATTTCTCTGCTGTTTTGCCACAAACAAAACAGTTATATTTAGAAATGAGCAAAGCTGATACATTTATCTTGTTCCCTAACAAAGGACACTGTCTTGGCAGTTTATGGAAGAACTAATGTCAACTGGTTTAAGCCGCATTTGTTCCTTGTCTCTCAAAAGATATGCATAGCATTTTATAAATAAACAAACATAGCAAAATTCCAAGTGATTACCATAATTTTCACCTCACAGGTTGCAGGAGGCATTTACCTTTGCCACTTGACAAAACTTGTTTTCCACCTAGAATAATGACATTTTGGTTACTTACATGAAAACAAAGCAGGTGCTAGTTTGTCTGGGGATAATTCAGAATGTGATCTCTCATGTCTAACTTCTAAGGTCCTCATCATATCAATGCCTATACTGAACTCTCCTAGGATCGTAAACAAAATATATATTCACTCTTCTTTTCTCACTCAAGTCTCAGATAAAAGATCTGATTCACAGATAAACTGCCAGGGTTAACAACTGCAGAAATATGGAAGACATGTAATTGCTGTCAGAGATGCAAAAGTGCTGACAGCCTACAATCTGACACCAAAATGGAAACTGTCTTTAGATTATCTGCAAACATTGTCCTGCATCTGATTCATTTCAGTGTTGCATTAAAAATCTGTATGGTGCAATTCAGCAGCTCTACTCCCTGGAGCTTTAAGAAGGGCTTTGTGCATAACTGTATCAGATTGGAACATGTGCCCATGAAGTCCTAGATCCTGATCTCAGAGCTGGAAAGGGACCTGAACAACCAGCTGCCATCGTGGTATAAATCTGATGCCATTTACAGGAGCAATTCTTCTGTACCATTTTATAAAGGTTTGCTAGGCTGGAAGTAAGGCTTTCAAATCTGACAAATTTTCAAGGGCCACAGTGTGCTACATGATGCATTTTTGGCTAAAAAATGGACTGTTGGAAAGCCTGGGACTTCACATGTCTTGATTTCTGGCATGGACCAAACAGACATTATTGCAATCAGGCTTTAGAACAGAATTTTCCATTTGCATAAACCTCAAGTAAAGTGCAAATAACACTGCAATAGGCTGTAAAAAATTGGAGGGTTAATCAGAATTAAAAAATATTAGCAAATTGGAGAAGTGAACAAGAATAAAAGATAAAATTATAAATGTTCAGCTACAAAATATCACATGGATCTAGGGATAATGAAGACAGATCACCCTTTTGGACATGGCACTTGAAACAGATATGAAGATAAATGCCTTGCCTTTAGACATGTAAAATCTGAATTGCAAGAGGAGGATGATGAACACTTGGCTAGATACCAGTTCTGCAGAAAATGATGTGGAGGTTATACCACAGCACAAGCCTGGCATGAATCAATACTGTCAAGGAAATATAAACAGGAACATAGTCTCTGAAACAGGCAAAATCACCCACCTATTCTACCAGGAAATGATAAGACTTTGGCTGGTGCAGTATGCTCTCAATACGGAAATAGTCCAGAAAAGAGCAAGGATAATCATCAGACATTTAGAAAACACTACCTACTAAGAGAGACTCAAGAAAAGAATATAATTTACTTGAAAATGAACAATGAACTGATCTGAAATGAGTCCTAAAGTACTTTAAAGGTCTGGTCCGAGTGTATATGACAAAATTTAAAAGGGCTAAAGTGTGGTAAGAAAGTTTCTGATTGGATATTGTAACAATAGTACTGAAACACTGTCTATTTATAAATTTCTTTCCATCTCCTTCTCTTCATGCTTCCAGCACACGCTGCATTGGCAGGTTAAGTTCTTCAGAGTGGAAGCCAGAAAAATCTCTTTACCTCAGTGCTAAGGAGATCCTACACCAAGATAACTGGACAGTCAGAATCATCTATGCAGATAAAAAATCAGAAGGTATTGGCAGGTGAAGATGCTTCTATGTTACACTTAGTTGACCACTGCCTCTGAAAAAAGAACCCTGGGCAGTGGAGGAAAAGCACTGTGATACTGTGGGGTTCCTGCAGACCCTGCAGAGCAAGGGGTAAATGACACACACACACAATCCCACCCAACCCCAACTGCTCACACTGGACAGATGCTAAAGAGTATTAGTAAACTTGGGCAGATGAGCATGTATGAACTTGAATCAATTTACAGATTTGAAAGTGGTTTGGCACAGAGTGTTCTGATAAAATTAATTGGTTCAATCTTCGTTCTCTCTTTTGTTGGAAGCAAATGCAGCACTAGATTGAGGTTTCAGACAGCAATTCTTTAAATAAACTGCAACAACCAAATAGAAATGGAATTGAATGCAGCGGTTGCTCCCAACTTTATGCCAGTAAACATTATGGAATATAATAGAAGGGTTTTCTGGTTTTCTGTTCACTAGTACCAATAGGTGTCACCAAATTCTGCATGAAAGTCCTAGAGAAAATGGCTTAAAAATATATAATTAAGAATAAAAATAATTGCTTTAAAAAAGGTGATTTTCTTTGTGGAAAATTGTTCAGACATGATTTTAACAATTTTAGAAGTTAAGTCATCTGTATCAATAGCATGTTGACAGTGCTAAATAGCTCACCTGTATGCATTGAGCAACATATCTCTGTCTTCTTGGCCACCATCCTAGTCTTTTTCATGTAAAGGCATATTAAAATAATGCCCAGAAACTTCTTATTTTTCTAATTACTGGTAGTTTTGGTGACCCATTCTATGAATCTGCCCCAGAATGTGGACATATATGCTGTCAAACTCCAAAGTTAATACTTGTGTGAAGTAGCAGTCTAACGGCTCTAGAAACTTTACATTCAAGATGTTTACATTTTTATGCCAGCCATGATGCTCCAAGTGTCAAAGAAAATTGGAAATACAAGTTTCCACAGAAACAGAACAACATAGATACTTTGGCACTGCAGTATAAAGGCATTAGGAACAAAATTAGTGCCCTTAGTCTTTGGTGGCATAAGCCGCTATGAACATTTTGGTGAAAAGTTGTATATTAAATCTGAATCTACCCAATTCAACTAGCATGTAGAATTAACTAATTCCTTGACTAAATCCTTAATTAAAATGTAACCAGCAGCAGCTTTTTATCCTTGATTTTTATTTTTTTTATTCTGACAGGTTACATTATCTCTCTTCTGAACTGATCCTCAGAGAAAATGTACTGGTTGTACAGAACCTCTACACTGAAATCCTATCAAAGGCAGCACAAAATGATCCAATATGAGCACATGCATACTCACAGATTGTGTGTTAGTGTTGACATTTTTCATTGAAAAAAATTCCAAGATTTCATGAGGCCATGGGTAGATGACAGTTTGTAAAAGCTATTGTTATATCCACTATTGTTATCTCCACTAACAGTCTTTTACAGACCATAGCTTGTCAAAACAATAAATCAAGACTGTAAGTTACACAAACTCACACTGGTTGGACACTGCTTCTCTGTAGAATAATGCCCTTGCATTAAACATTCCTATAGCACAGTTCAAAATAGAAGATTATACTTAGGCTTTAAAAAACCAGATGATTGTTTCTGGTTGTGAAAGGTTTTATGAATATGTTTATAGGTAGAAATCAGCCATAAAAGACAGACTATAAAGCACTGGCAGCTATAGAACAAAAATCACTGTCCAAAGCACTTTCTGAACTTCAGAAAATGATAATAAAATTGTACATTTTAAAAACTTGTCATATTTGAAATGCAGTCTTAGTAAAGGCTTTCTTTACACCAACATGTAGTAAAAAGTATATATTTAAACACTGAAAGTAAGGAGCTGCAGAAAAAGTATTTCTGAGAGGATATCAAATTCAAATAAAAGAGCATCCTGATGAGAGCTTGCAAAATAATGATATGATTTTAGATACACAATTCAACAGAAAATGCCAAGTAACCTTCCAATCTTACACAGAACTGACTACATTAAGGTCATACATTACATTCAAGGTTGAGAGCCTGCGATGCAAGGGAAAAGAAAAATGTACTGATCACCCAATTTCATTCCCTGAGCATGTCCAAAATTTTACCCAAAAGTAAATCCATTAAACATAAGTGGCCCTTATTACTGTGAGAGCCTTGTGATGCTGGAGTGATTCTAGTTCTGTTTTATAAATAGGAAAATGAGTACAGAAACTAAAATGTCTTGTCAGACATTACAAAGTTGTTTCTACTTGAATAAGCTCATATTTGACAAACTATTGTCCTGGTCCTTTGATAGAATTACATGACTCTTCGGCTTTGTCTGCTCTCAGGAAGGGCTGGAGATCACAGCTCTATACCAGAAGGCAGACAAAGAACTCCTGAGAGTAAGGAGTGGTCATACACCAAAACACTTCTAACTTTCTCAGGTAGGTGCTATAAGTCTTGGCATCCAGAAAGTAGCATAACACTTCTCTCATCGGTTACAATTTCCATCTTGAATTGCAATTCAAAAGCAGTGTTGTTAGGTCTCACCTTTCCTTCCCTCCTGCATCATAAAGTTACACTATCACAAAACTGCTCCAAGGAGCTGTGCAGCCCATTCCTATCCTAATTGACCTGTGCTATGTTAATCTTCTCAATTAGTTTGTGGATATTCCAAATAGTTTTTTGAGTTGAATTGATGTTTTCTTGTCTGGTTAAAAATATGTTGCTGCTGGCATGAATGGACACTGATGCCGGTTTACAGATCAGGCATGTGATAACATGAATTGATGTAATGTAAGTGCTGCCAGGAAATAAAGAGCAGTCATCCCCAGCAGGCTTCAGCATATCAAACCTCTGCTTTAAACTTCCACAGAGCTTTTAGCCCAGACAGGCTACTAAATCATATAAACTGACATGCTGTATATCACAGTCCATTATAGTAACAAAGTTGCCCTATTAGTTTAAGTGGTGATGCTTGGGTTAGGCAAACTCCAGACACCAGGGTGCTTGCACCACAGAAAGAAACAGCCACAGAAGTGCATGCTCTTCTCCCAAATCTGTATATCCTGTAAGGGCATACTCTCAAACCTCTGCCATGACAGAGGAACAAACCAGCAAGAGATAATAGGCCAAGGTCACCTTTGCCACAAAGGAGATAAAACATCTCTGGTACTCACTGCTAATAGACTAGAAGAAAATTCCCCAAGTCATCTCCAATTCTGCTGAATGATCACTGACTCTGGGATCAAGACAGTGAGCATCATCATGGTATGATGAGGATTTCACAATTGTCTGACAATTTCCCACCATGCATCAGAACACCAATTTGTCTTAGGTCGTTTACACAACCTTAAATACATCACAATAAAATAGCATGAAGTCCCCTTCAGAGTATATTAGGGTAGTTGTACATGAATTGCAAGAGAAAAATCACTACAGTCACTGTGATGAGCTGCAAATTGTGACAGATCAGTTGAATATAAAACAACATAAAGCTTTTGTTGTTTCTTGGCACGTGAAAAAGGGAAATCAAGAGTTGAGAGATTTAGTCTCTGGATGAGAAGACAAGGGGCAAAGTCCAATTTCCATGTGTCTAAAAATTCAGTGTATCCTGAAAAATAGCCGCAGAGATCTTTCAGAAAAGTAGCTATCTTAAAAGCTACACGAGATTCATTTATGGAATAATGTTAAACTTTCTTAAATGCTACAATGAGCATAGAACAATATCCAATGATTAACATGGGAGCTTTGACTGAAAATACATTTTATATGTCTGTAATTTGGTTCCGTGAAACCTATGGGAAACTTGGCATGGCCAGTGACAAAGTACATGTGAACCAAACAAAAAATTTATGGATTAATGAAGCCTGATCTAAACACAAATGATCCCAGGTTGGTGCTAGTACATCATCTGTACCTGACTTTGACACTGGAAGATTTTGAGAGTGTTTTACAGTCCTAAAGCCATAAACATCGAGCCTGAACTTGGTGTACAGATACTTGTGAACAACTGCAGAGGGTCTGAGAACGGGTGAGAGTGTACATCAGGAAAAGCTGAGATCTGTAACGAAGCTCCGAATTCTGTCACAGCAAAGGGGGGAGATGCTGCCCAAGTAGAACAGCAGGTGTAGGAACAATAAACCTACACTACACTCACACCACAAATGGATGGGGATGTGTCTTCCTCACAAGAGGGATTTTGAACTGAAAGACTGTGTTCAGATGCATGGCATCCGATGGGACAACACCAGTCAACCACTGAGCACTGTGGAACACAATTAAAAAAGACCTTAGAAAGTGGGAAAAGATTAATTCCAAAAACACTACCTTGGCTGGCATTGTAGCTTAGTAAGTTCTGTGCTACTGCCACACCAAAAGCCTACCTGACAACATTTCCATTGGTTGTGTCAACTGCAAACGTCCTGCTGATGTCAGCTGCAGCAGTAGTTTGATCATGTGCAGATGGAAAGTAAGTGTACCACGCAGATAATAAAACAACTGTTTTAGGTCTTCTGTACTTTGATCTGGTTTTATGTACATTATTTCTTAGGCTGATGTGACCTTTTCTGCTTTGCACACATATTGCATTGGCATTTTAAGTGAGGGGAAAAAGTCATCAGCAGAATTTTTGGATCATGTATCCATTATTTGCTGGTGTTTTACTAAAAATGTTGGCAATTTTCCAGTTCATTAAGGTTCCTCTCAGATCTGGCTCTGCTGACAAGAAATAAAGCTATTAGGATGCCAATAGTAAAACATTTAACCTAAATAAAAAAAAAATCCCTACTGCTTACAAAATAGTAACATAATAATTATGGCTGAAGTAATTTGTAGTTTTAATGTATATGCATCTAAAGGAAAACTGTTCTGTCTCTTTAATTCCACAGAAGCTGTCTTGGTCAATTAAGTTACTGATAGCTAAAATGGTTTGTAACATTTACTGTATTTGTTGTAAGCAAGGTATTAAAAGCTTGAGGTCTCAGCAGAGAAGGCCCTAGGAGAAAAGCAGTACTGACTTCAAATTAGAAAATAATTTTTCCCCGAAGCAAAATTCATACTGATTTATTTTAAACACTTCCATTCCCTTGCCATTCTAGGCAGAGGGTACTTTAAAGCGAGCATATTGTCCTAGCTCAGCCAGCCTCCAGTCCTGCTGGCACCTGGTGGTTCCCTGTGCAATGCTGCTTTGCCACCTGCATCGCTCTGATGCAGATCCTGTGACAGCGAAAACAAAGGAAGACTCTCACTGATTTGTGTAAGAACTGCGAAGTCTTTCCACCTAACAGCTACTTAGATTACAAGAGATTTATAGGCTGTATTGTCCTATATATTGTTCCTTGTGAACCCATTTATCTGCCCATGTGTTATGAATGCTGGCAGGACAAGGTACGTATCAACTGCTGCCCTGCTGACTGGAACAGCAGTTCATGCAAAACCACCACATCTATTCTGCACTGCAGAAAGCCTCATCTTCCTAGAAAGTTTCCTAAGAGTGCCTCCTTTTCCGGCCTCTCTTGCATTTGAGAGATGCTTACTACAAACTACAAATGTGTAAAGTGGCTGATAAGCAACCCCGTATCTGTGCTGGCAATATAGAACTTTTACTTAAACACAAACTGTGAATGCTGAACCAAATTATACAGTGTGCTAGGTGACCTTCAGTAAGTGTCAAGAAATTACAACTGCTCAGAGGACCAAGAAGACTCGTGGAAGAGCAGTGGAGGCTCTAGTAACTCTGGAATGTTATGTATGTGATTGCAATAGCTGCATCTATGCTGTGGAGTGGTCACATTAGCAGCTGAAGAAAAGTACTTCAACAGCACTGACGCTAATATAAGATGAAGACTGAGAGGCCTGGATGGAGATAAGTAAAAAAGAACAAGCAGAATAATGAAAATAAGCCCACTAATGTCACAATTACCTGATCTTCCCTATACAGAGCTGGTCAGTCCCTGGATATTAGGGTAAATTTCTGCATGAATTAGATCTATTACTTCATGATAGTGCAGACTCTGGGTCAGACAGGTTTTCTATTGCTATTGTTTCCAGGTTTTGCTTTGGGAAGGGGAAAATGATGAGTTTTTAAACTGACAAAACCTAGTGTGGAGTTTCAGCCAAGGCTAAAGACAGCTTCAGAGCCCCCTGTGTTGCCAGCACTGCTGGAATGCAGCTGTGAGAGACCTGAACCATGTCTGTCTGTGCTTTCTCTGTTGATGTGCATTAATCCTAGCTGATCCTTACATGAGAACATTAAAAGAAAATATAAGAAAAAAGGAACTACCTTTGTGAAAAGTAGGAGATCATTCCTGCGAATGAACTGATCTGTACAATACTGGGATTAGAGTCTGGCTTATCTAAAACTATTTACAAATCATCTTGAGACTGTTCAGGTTTGAGAGCTCTGTATTTAAGTTACAGCAATAAATAAACAGTAGCAATATCACCAGTTATAAACAAAGCATCTACTAGCATAATGTGGACTCAACTACTGATGCATATATTGCATCAACCTTCAGCAAATCAAACATTAAACAAAGTCTGTTCAGAAGTCCTCTGTGGAATAAACAGAATACCCTTAATCGCATTCACTTCTTGTCCAATGCCAATAACTGAACTACAAGCATGTGCCTGCCTGTTCGTTTTATTTATAACCACTGAGCCAGGTTGTGTTTCCAGGCACAGCTTGTGAATTTTGCAAATTGTTGCCCTGATCTTTTTCCTAGTTTTGAGGTTTTATAAACCTGTATAGAAGCTGTTTACTTCTACTACCTTTGATTACAAGGAAGTGGCCTACATGGAAATGTCTGGGCTTCGATTCTGCTACAGTTACCTTTTTTCCTTGCTCTTCTTCATGTTCCCACTCTCCCCTTTATCACTACTTACTCAAAGGGGTCGCTGGGATCAGCTCTCTGGAGCTCTGGAGGAATTGGTATTCTTTTGTAGTACATTTCCCAGTCAAAAGCTCCTCGCATGGCATCCCCCGCCTGTGCCTCGTAGCCAAAGTGATTGTGGTCAATGACATCGATCATAGGACACACGATGGTTTTGTGGTTAAGTGCAATCTGGTCTGAAAAATGAAAGTAGAAAATAGGAAACGGCATGTCTAGTCAAGCCATCTATCATATTACTGCAAAGTGAATCCCACAGGTTTCTGATGTTTGATGATTGCTTGCTTTATGCCCTATGGCCCCCCAAATAATTTAATTTTCAAATCTGTATCAAACTTTTATCTAAAGTGCAATTAATGCAGTTGGGAAATGATTAGAAGTATTTACAGTTCTTTAAAGGGAGGCATATCCCTGTGAGACCCACATGAGTCCAGTCATGTATATCTCTGTCACTTTGCTACTCTGAGCTGTCCCCAATCTGTCAGCTATGAAACAAACCAGCAAGCAAACTGTAAAAATACTCTTCAGCTGTGGGGAGTGTGTATGGCAAGCTCCTGCAAGAGGGATTTGTGTTCCTAAATGTGAATCTCAGCCCTTGCAACCATTCAGCCACTGTTCCTATGGCTGTAGTGTGCATCAGCTTTGAGATCAAATGCTCCAAATTAAAGGCAAACTCCAACATGAGCAAAACAGAGCTTGTGTCCTTTTTTTAGTACTAATCTTTGAGATATAAAGAAGGCTCCACGGTATTATTCTTACCTGCTTTCTAAAGAAAGCAGTTTTGTTTTCTTTTTTTTAAAGAAAAAATGTTAGAACTGTGAGGCTAAATAAAATTCCCATGTCTAGTATAAGCTCAAGGTGGACTTCAGTCTGTTTTGGTGAATCATATTGCTTAATCCTATAGAACTCCTCCAAAAAAAAGGGCAAATAAATAAGATATGTCAACTGCAAGAACTAGGCAGAAGAATAATGGCTTGAAATTAGGAAGTACAGAGAAAATTCAAAAGGATTGACATGAAAGGACAGTAGAAAACTACCTATGAACCCCTGAAAAAACTAAAATCTCAAAATTCCAAGTATAATAAAGCTTTTTCTCTGAATGGCAGCAGATATCCTTTACATTATTTAGTATATGTTAGGGCCTATGTGGAAAACTTGGTTTTTGTTTTTAAGGCTTAGATTCTTGATAATACCATAAAAATAATCAGAGGGCTCAGTGTGGATTGAACACTTAGATAGGAAGGCATACACCAGTTT
>JAWWLV010000144.1:36371054-36397615 GCA_035041135.1 Platyrinchus mystaceus | reverse complement strand
TGCTACTGGCTTTAATGCTAAGGCCCTGGATACATTTACAGCAAAAACTGTTTTAACACAATGTGGAAGACTAGGAAGGAGTACAATATCCTACATAAGAAAACTTTTCTGGTATATTATAAGGACATAGCATAATACTAATTTAGTAGTGTATTTAGTAGTATTAATAAAATAAATTGTAACTATATTAGGCCAAAGCGATACTTCAAAATTTTACTCATTCTTTAGTCATAAGAAACAAAACGGAGCTGCTTACATTTCCCAGAGTTCTCTCTCATGGTGACACTTCAGACACTGCAGCAGAACTTCAATCACTTTGATACAGTGTATGTCCTGCTTATTGTGGGACACAGCTTCAATTGTTTGCTGTATGTTCTAATTTTAATGTCTGATGAACACTCATACACTTACTAAGCAAGGGAGGCAGCCAATTCACGTTGACTTCGCAATGGGAATCCAGAAATGTCAAGACTTCTCCTCTAGCCAGTGAGGCTCCTAGCAGTCTGGTTCGAATGAGCCCTTCTCGTTTCTTGGTTCGTACAATCCTCACTTTGGCAAAACGGACCATGTATTCCTCCAGCTTCTCTTTTAAATGTTCTAGAAGGAAGGGCAAAAAAAGCGTCAGTGGTGCCAGGCCGGGAGGAACCAACAGAAGGACAGGTTGGCATACAACCCGCAAGCAGCTTATCTACTTCCATCTCTTGTCACTTCAAGTCCTCCAAACTGCCAAAAATCCTCCCTGAGGTGGTTCAGAAAGTGCAAATATTCTCTGTTTTATCACACAGAGGAAGACACTGACACTCTGCTGCAGTTGCTACTGGCAACCTGCCATCCACGATATAATGGCCAAAACAGCTGCAGGATATTCATCCATCCTCTCGTTCCTGCAGCCCAAGGCCACATAAACATTCTGGCATGCTGTTTTAGAAACAGTGTCCTTTCCAAATGGGTCCCCTATATCAACTAATTATGAAGAACTATGCATGGAAATAAATTTTAAAAAACAAAACTAGAATGATTTTGTTGGTTTTGCAATGGGAAGAGAAACAGACATGAAGAAAGATCTTAATAGCTGGATACCAGCATGAAGCACAAAGACAGCTGACTTCATAGTAAAATTAAGCTGCAAATGTAGAATAGGTTGAATAATGTTGTTAGGTTCTCTGATCTGCAAAATCTGGCTCTGTTTGTATCACAGAACATCATCTCTGTGAACATTTTTTCTTCTGACTAGAAATGCACACTAAAAATCATAAAAAACCCAACAACAAAAACCACCCTATAGTTTAACTGCTTCCTAAATACATCTGCAACACAAATCCTGATCTTTGGTCTTTGCTATAACACATCAGCTTGCCAGACTCATTACTTTAGAAAAATATGATAATTTCATTTGTCAGGGAAAAAAGGAGAGAAAAGCTTAGTATCTGATAATTAAAACTGTTGAAAAGTCACATTTAGTGATGCTAGGGGTTGCAAGCTAAGTCTCACTGAAATGGCTTTGCCAGGTTATGATTGTTTTTTACATTAGTTACTGATTTTTTGGACTTTTAGGGACAGCATAGGCCTTGATCCAGACATTACATCATTATAGATTGCAAGAAATCCAAAAGGACTGCCATTTAGCAGTACTCTGGAGTACCTGCTGACACACAGACTACAGGCAACGAGCAAACAAGTCACAATGCAGACAATACAGGATCTTGTGTGAAAATAAAATTAGGCTCCACTGAAATAGACCTCCCTGCACATGCTCCTCATCTCCTTTCTGTCCTAGCTGACAAACACATAAGACTCTCCAAATCTACCTGTAGATTAGGAAGAAGTAGAACCCTGATGTGTAGTTATGTGTATTTAGTGGGATGCTCCTCTGTACTGAGGAATCCTGATGCATGCTGGCACAGAAGAGGGACACGGGAGCATCAGCTTGCAAGGATTACAGAACAGGTTGGGGCTTTGGGGAGGAAAAACTCAACACTTTGGAGATGTGCTGAGTCAAGAGAGTGGTTTGTGTTCATAGTACTGCTCAGGAGAAGTATTAGATCAAGTGAGGAAAACCAAGATTGAGGGAGGGGGGAAGAATGACATTCAGATAAATAGAAAGTGGTTTTTGTTTTCTACTCTGTGGTTGACTGTAGAATATACATATACATTTAAATTCTAAAATATGAAGGAAAGAGGGATGGATCCATCCCATTTCACTGTATACATACTCACTAAAAAAACAACACAATCCCTCAACAGTCACAATGTCAAGAGATGTTTGTGGCCTGAATGGTGGGCTTTTGTACAACCAACCATATTCACAGACCAAGGCCTGTGTGCTACTCTGACTCATTTTAGGTACCAGCTACAATTCAGTATTGTGACTGAACTGAGGTTAATTCAAGTCTTGGATCATTTTGTGCCCACAAGTAAGAGAGTTTAAAGTGTATATTTATTGAACTGTTTTCCTGTTTTTATGAATTCCATTGAGACTATTCCCTTGGTGCAGGAATATAGAAGAAGGGAAATAGACCTTAAAAACAAAGATACAAAGACCTTGCATGTAATATAAGAAAGTCTGTTAGGGCTGTCAGTCTGGATTTTTTCTATACTGTAAATCGTATCATCTAATATCCATGAAAAACGAAACAGCTTCAAAGTGACAGGTTATTACATGTTTCCAAAGTAAATCAAACCTAATCTGTTAGGTACCATAGCTTCTGTTAGACCTCAGACACCAGAAATTTCCTAAGGTCACCTAACCCTTCTCCTCTGACCTCTTCCACCCACAGGTCTTAAGTTTGCACTGAATAGTGCAGAGAGACCCAGCACCAAGGGCAAGACCACACTGCCGTGCACTATACAGACAAGTAATAAAAAGGTTACTCAGCCTGAACACAGCTCTCCAGTTGTGGAAGCAAGCACTAAATGCCGTGGTTATAGTGCAAATCCCCCATCATCACCTGCCTACCCTTAGAGACTCCAGTTGATCAGAGGATAGCTCTGAATTTGTTTACATATCAGATATAATTACTTTAGTCCTCCATGTGAGCTGGTTCTAGGCAGTTTCTCTCTTTGTATGTGAAGGCAGCTACCAAGAAAGCACCTAAACTCTCTGATGGAGAGAAGCAGGAGCCTTACTCGAACAACCCAAATTGTTTGTGGTATTGCAAGGCTCTCTGTCGCCTGTAGGCACACCTGAATTAGCCATTCACTAGTTAGGTGTCACAATGGTTAAAGTAAGGCCCTTTCAAGAGGCAATTTTGATTATGGCCACCACTGATGTTTAAATGAACTAATACAAAGGCATTCTTTTCATGTATTCCGATTGTTAACATTTGTCTTGGGCCAAATTAATTCAGTGAAATTCAGTCTTTTACAAAGGACTTAATTTCATTCCTTTCACATCTTGCAGTGAGCAAATTCTGAAAGCTTGAGTGTCTATCTTTTCAGGAAAACACTTGAGAGAGAGATGATGTAAACTCTCATATTATGATACATTCTTTTCTGTTCTTGTATCAATTGCTAAATAACAATGGAGTTGAATAATATGATTTGATTGTCATCAGTTGTATTGGAGCCTGAACTCCATGAAATCAATGGTAGTTCACACTGTTCTTTCATTGCTTCATATTCCCTACAAACTCAGGAAAAAGGTCTCTCAAATTTTAATTTTTTTTTTTTTGTGAGAATAATATCTGAAATTCTGTGGAGCAAACAAGAGCTCTGTACCACCTTCTTCCCTCTCTCTCACATAGCTCTTCACACATTTCAGACAGCGTATCACCTGATTTGTGAAGAACTGCATTAAAACATCCAGCACATCTTCTGATGCCAGAAACACATATCCCAAAATTGTTTTAATCTACTCAGTTAGTTCCATAATTGAATAATTTTATTATTTTCTCCCTGTTGCTCAAAGAGTAAGTTGCAAAAAAGCAGTATACAAACAAAATGTGCACACCTTGTTTACACAGAATTCTAAATGCATCCTCGTTTAGACATATCTGGAAGTAGTCAGGAAGAAAACAAACTAATAAACGGCAAATTTTATAGAGCTTATTTAGGCAAATGACATTAAAAGATGAGGTCTGCATACAAATCAACATATATAGATTACTAGAGATATATAAGGTATTTAAATTTTATCAAACAGTTACATGTTAGTAATATCCTAACCGTAAATCATAACATAGTCAAATAGATGCCAGTAGCAATACCTACTGTATTCTTTAGTTTTCAGATATGGCAAGGAAGGCAGTTTGGGAATTTATTTGGGAAAAAAACTCAACAGCTACAGATAACTATAAAAACACTGCAAAGTATTTAAGTTCAATGATCAACTCCAATATGGTTCTGAGAATGAAAAGATCTTAAAAGGGAAGGAAAAAAATTCCCTTTTGGATCCATAAGTAATGATTTGTTAAACTTAAATAAATACAAAAGTGCTCTCATATTGTATTTTCTCCTGCAATATCTTGTAGCAATATCTGTTTTGAATCTTACCAACCTCTAAAAGCATAAACAAACACAGAGTAACAGCCAGTGACAGTAGAACAGTATATAGACAGTAGGAGTTTTAAAGAAAATTGAAGTGTTTTCTACTATTTATATAAGTAGTGAAAGCATATCTTTCTTGTTGAACCACTCATTAAATGCACTTGGGTTTACTTAAGACTCTTTAAAGCAAAATGTTAAGTCTTAGGGACATGGAGTCAGCAGCTGGCTTTAAAGGCTAACTACTTAATGCAAGAGCCTGTGTTTGAGCCAAGGGTCATGAAGACATATATGCTCTGACAAAGACAATAACTGGGAATCTCACAGCTCAACTGTTGCTTAAAACAGACTAGACAAGATTTTTGAACTCTCTGTATGGGAATAAATGTGATTAACAAATGATCTCAGTGTTTGTGATCACTGACAGATTTATATTTTCTTAGTCTTGTATTTTGCCAAATATATTAATGTATACTGCCCCTTTTCACAGAATTCCATAAATTTCCTTTACAGAACACCAAATGATATTTTATTTCCTACAGCACAACTGCATTTTCTCAAAGATTCCAATTATCTTGTTGCTAATATTATCTCCAGAAGAAGCATCTCACACATAAACCCTGTGTATTACACACATACCTTTACAAGTAAGTAAACTCAAGTGCACAAGTAAACATACATGAATCAATGTCAGTGCAAACCCGTAATTCTGAAGAAATTCTTTAAGAAATGATAATGCAGTGTGTAAAATAGAAAACAACCTGTAATAAAAAGACCTTTAAATGTCCAGGGGACAACATTCTGCCCATTTATTATCAAAGGAAGCAGTTTGAACAGGTTTGCCATGACAACAGAACAGGGAGGTAGGATGGTTTAATTTATATGCTGTAATATTACATAAATTCCACTTTCAGAGCTGGGCATGAGAGAGAAGCCGGTATTTAAATTCTGCAGTGAGCTATAAGTGGTACCTTTTGCATATAAAGTAGCCAAAGCCTCTGTCACTGGATATGGGGAGCAAATGTCTAATTTGTAATTTAAAAGAAAATACATCATACTTTTCTTTACAGTGCTGATCAAATGAACCCATGAATCATAAGTTTGACACATGCCAGTCACCTGACAGGGCAAGAGTTGGCACAAGTGGTGAAAAATAAAGGATATTCATGGCAGGAGGTTTACAGGCTGTCACTGCTCTGACAAGTGATGATAAAGGGAAGCATTATGTCTCTTCTCGAGACAGCCTGTAAACAAATTCTCTTTTGTATGGGCCTCCTCTGTCTTCATTTAAAGTCTGGAGAAGTTTTTCTAGAATAATAGCAGACACACAATTGCCTGGTCATAGTAATTAAAGATCTACTCAAGCAGAGTATCCATTTACTTAATTTGGTGCCCAGAAATAAATTGGAAATCAAGGTTCTGTCTTTGTCAGGAGAAAAATTACATAGTAGTAAAAAGCAGAACTGCAATTCTTTTGTCTTGTTGGGATGCACACAGGATGAATTTCATTATCACATTAGAACCACATGGCAACGTGTGCTATGTGACAAGAATGTTCCCCCAGGGTTATAAGGTTATTGAGAAGGCATTAAGAGAGACTTAAAAGATCATGTGAAAGCTAGACCTGGTCTTCAGGACTAGCTTGACTGAAGTATGGTCCATGAAAAAGGAAGGAAAATATGAAGAAAATAAAGCCTTTTGTTAAGCCCTTCTTCTGGACAGCCAGGCAGGTCTACCCAAATCTGTGCCTGTAACACAGCCCCTCTCCACCACCTCAAATTTCTGTCCAAAAGTACTGACAATTTCTGTTACAGTATCACTGACCTGAAAACTATCAAATAATTAAGAGCAGCAACAGAATCTGCTAAATGACTGGATAAACAATCTGAACCTAATCTGTTTATTTCTAACCTTAATTGACTGAGGGGTAATTCCATGTTCTGCCATTCCCAACATGAGTTCAAGAAAAAGTTACAGTAGTAGAAAAGGTATGCTGGCCTCTCCTGCTATCTCAGCACATGCATATGTGAGGAAGCAACGTGGCTAAAACCATAGCAGTCTGTGATCTTAGGTCAGTAAAAAAATATAAAAGTGACTATTTTTGTTGGTGAAAATGAAAGCGGTCAAATGGCTATTTTGACATGCAACAGCCACGAGGCCAGCTTCTTTGAGGCTCAAGAAGATTTTCCTCAATCTTTTTTATTCTTTGGCCAGCAGCAAAGAACTTTGTGCCCCCTAAGCAAAGAAAAACCTGCAAGTACGTTTATGCGCCATCCCTGGTTCTCATAGTGAGAAGGACCTCCACAGCTTACTGTGTCCTTCTGCAAACTGGGAGTATCTTCCCAGGAAAAATTAGCAAGGATATCCTCCATTCCTTTCTCCTGGAGCCTTGAGCATACCTTTTTCCTCAAATAAATCAGATTAATCTTTTGGTGACCAACTTAAGCTTGATAGAAAATACGTAAAGAAAACATAGTGGCCTACAGTTTTTCTGTTATTATTTGTTTTCTGCTGCAACTGACAAAATAGCCCTCTCCAGTGAAGCATCATTATTTTTACTTTCCCTGCCTGTATATATGCTACCATAAAAACAAATCTGTATGAAGAGAGAACACAAGGTGATCCTGTGAATTAGGGTACCTCATTTTTTTTTTCTCCCAGTTTCCTTTCAAATTTCTTATTTGCAGAAAGTTGGCTGGAAGTGCTAGCTGAACATAGAAAGGTTACACAGTCAGCTGTTACTTTTTCTAGCCAAGTTGAAGTCTACAAGGACAATTCCCTTGGTTACAGCTCTGAGTAAACTGCTGCACTACCCTTCTTGTGAATAAGTCTTTCCTAAAATCCAAACTGAATCTTTCCAAGCTGCATTCTGTGGTCGATGCCTCTTATTGTACCATCTGCCAGTATCAGGCGGAATTTGTTTGGTTCTCTCATCTGTGCAATTCCCATTCAAGCTGCTGTGGCCAGCTATTAGATCACCACTTAGCTGCTGGTTTGCCAGACTAAACATGCCCAGGTTCCCCAGTCTCTTCTCACAGGTCACATACTTTTGGCCCATGACAGTCCTGCTAGTCTTCAGCTGAGCTAACTCCAGCTGTCGTCCCTCTTGAATTGCAGAGCCAAAAACTGGATGCAGAATTACAGCTGTATGCAGAACCAACTTTGCAAAAAGCATAATTTAATTTTATCTGTTTACTCTCATCCTAGCATACCCCAATCCAATCTGCCTTCTTTGTGATTAAAGGCCATGACTTTCTCCTATTCACTTGGTATCCACTGTGATGTTTGCAGGGCCTTTACAGCACACCAGCTATCCAGTTTGCATCTTTACTGGTATATGGGGTTATTCACCTAGGTACACCTAGGTTTTGCACACCTAAGAGTAAGACCACTGAGAAAACCTGTGTACTTACTGCTGATATGGAAGTAGCATTTTTTAGGGAGACATTTGTGCCAATCACTTGGAAACTTGTTTTGGCTTTGATGTTTGAGTTAGCTGGCTTGAGACAAGCTAAAAAGCAGTTTCTTTATTCTGATATTGATAATGAGCCAAGCTAAAATGTTTGTTTTTCTGATGTTAATAATGAGGCAAAGTCCTTGGATGATATACTACAAGTCTATGGAGAGAATCCTGAATGTCCAATAGTTGTGTTCACTGCTTGCACATCAATTGACTATAAACTCCCAGATATCACCTTCATTTTGATGTTGAATTTCACCTTCATCCTGTTAAAGTTGAAAGAATCTCCAGAATCAATTGTAAATGCACATTCTTCTGCCACAGCCTAAAAAGGTCAGAATTACTAAGAGCAGGAGGCTGAACAGAGCAGATAAATACATAGTTTAGCTTGATTTCCTCCATGATAGACTTAAGATAAATTTCTCTGAACAAATGTTTTGTTGTGTAGGGGCTCTCATACAGTCATAAAAAAAAGAGCAACTGGGACTGCAGAATCTGTGAGGCTAGCTGGATTTGCTGAGACTGTCTCAGCCTATAGTTCCACTCAACAGATACATGCAGAGATCCTGGTATCTCCTTGTTCCACTTCCCTGAGCTCAGGTATTTGTGACTTACCATAGTTGTTCTGTTGTTCTGTCCCAGAAGCACCCCAGAAGAAATAAGTCCTCTAAATTAAAATAAACTAATAAAAATAAAACAGACTAAAATATTTAAAATAAAGACAATTGCTATTTCTTTGAATTTTCTTTTTATCTAATTTTGTAGCAATTATCTTTTATATATCTCAGGTTGTTCACATCCTTTCAATGTCTGTGTTCAGAAAAGGATTTTGGAAATGCCTGAAATAAACCATGAACTGCTTCTTAAAACTAAGACCTGCTTCTTCCTCTATGTGCCCATATCTATTTTTTAATGCTTCCCCAATATTAACTTCAAAAAAGTGAAGAAATACGTTATTTTTATAGCTCTGTTCCACTCTTTGAATCCAAGTAGTTTGCCATCTATAATACATGGATGAATAACTTTGTTCACCAGAGGAAGGACACATTATAAAATACAACCACCTTATGCTGGATAAGGAGGTTGGTTAAGAATAAACAGCAAAGCAGTCTAAAATGAGAAGGAAAAAGTAATTAACAGGAAATTATTTTTGCTGCAAGGTAAATATAATAATCACCTGATTTGGAATGTGATCAAGAAACTGAACCAATTTATGACACAGCAGATTAAACAGGAGAGAGCTCTTAGCACACAAAAAGGAAACAAAATCTACATTCTTCTCTGCTTATCCTCCAGCTAACTATATAGGTTGAGAGCACTGAAAGTACAGTGACTGACCTCAAGGGTGAAAAGAAACCATACAACTTACTCTGAATGGCACTTTGCAGAATATTTCGCTCCCTGGAATAACTTTACCACAATGGCAGCATAGCTCACGGAATAAATTTCACCAAACTGGGAAGAATTGGTTCCCAGTATCATTTTGGTAGTCCTGAACTTCATGTTACCCATACAAGCATGCTCAGCTACATATTGCCCACTTGGGTGATGAGAAAGAAGGCAGAAGAGGTTGAAAAAGCTTTTTTATGAGACAATTTTTTTACAACAAAGACTTTACTGTGGTGTAGCAGGGCTCTTCATTCTGGAATGTGGTCAATCAACTCAATACAACAATGCCCTATTTGCAAATCTATCAGTGGTGGGCTGAGAGGGGGCCCACATACTGCTTTTGGTATTGAATTATGTTAAAAGCAGTCTGGCTCATCAACCTCAAATCAACATGCTGGTAGTGAGGCAAAGATTTGGCAGATAAGCTGCTAAACTGACCTGGAGACATGTGACTGACAGTCAATCACTTTATACTATAAAAGTCCAGTCCACTCTCACACAATCAGAGTCTTCTAACATACTCTTCTTGGAGTGTGTGAAGATTCTCCCTTGAAGTGAGGACGCCCCTTCAAGGATACTCTTTGAGCTTAAGATATCTGTTCTCACGCACTGGTATGGTGCATTACATTGATCTCTAATGATTGTTTCTTTTTGCCAGCTTTAATACAATTGCTTTGATATAGTGCACTATACTATACACTTCTAGCAGTTTTAGCTTTTATGTTGTGTAGTAAATAATTCTGAGTAAGATCCTTTGTCTAATTGTTTGTCATCATAAATAATTCATTTTATACAAATATACCTGGTTTGCCATCTTTAACCCTGTGGGACAAAGTTGTATTTAAAACCCTTGACAAAGTCTGGGGCTAAGGTCGGATCCAGCCGCACCCAGGTTCATCTTTGAGAAGTTTAGAAAGCAAGGGGGTACTTTCTGCACCTCATGATTCAACGAGAGGGCTTCTCTAAAAAACTTTGTCTGAAGCCCAACTCTCACCTGTGATGTGTATGCACATACTTGCTTTGGTATTTTCTTACACCACTAATTGAACTAATATAACTTGTGGCTACATCTTGAACAAGGATATGGGCAACTGCATTAGCTATCAGGTAACTACAATAAGTATACTGTAAGACAATGAAGAAATGTACAGCTGCCTTTACAGATCATTCTCTGGACACAATTACATAGTACCGATCTGTCAAAAGAGTGACCTTGACGCAATAAAATTTGATTCTTTTTAACAGGTCTGTTTACTACACAAGTATTTATACAGTAACTTGCCCCCAAGGGAAGCATATCGTGAGATTCCTTCCAGGTTGCAGGACCAATTAAAAGAAGGTTATTTTTAAGTGAATCCAGAGAAGTGTAACTTTCCTTAAGATCAATACATTACTCACAAATGCTATCCTTTTGCTTTCAGAGTCATGATTTTGCATCCTGACAATATTGTTAAAAAGTATAAATGATGACCTGTCAAGCAACACTTTCTTCTGTGACATACTTCTAACACTGCAAAAAGCCTTGTAGATTTTGAGACCTAACTTTAGACTGACATTTTCTCTGTTTTGCCTGAAACTATCTTTGATATATTCTTAATTCTTCCTCTAAAATATATCACTGACTTTTGCAATAGGTGCTGTTTTTGTCTCATTCTGCTCTTTTTACCCTCTCAAATGCCAAGGACAGGTTGTATTGGAGAACTGGTAAACCACCACTGTGAGGGTAGCACTGACCTTACATTTGCAGAGGACTGTAACACTGGTCTTTGGGAACAGGGAAAATAGAAGTCATGGAACTCATGTAATTACTTTTTAAGTGGCATCAAATTCTACATGAGTAACTCTACTGACATTCTAACTCATTGTAAACCTTAGCCACTACTAACAAGCTATTGTAATATAGCCATCTACTAACAGAATCTTTGAATAATTTTCTGCCTAACTGAAAGGGCTACACCTCTGTAGTTCTTTTGCATTGTATGTGGTAGCCATCCCAGGCAAATGGTCAGGTCCTAAATAGAGCTTCCAATTTAGTCCTGTTCCTCAAGAATTCAGTGGGTGTTTTTTCCTATTGTACAGGTTTGCTCTTGTAAGTAAGAGAAGTCCTTGAAATATGCTTTGAAACTGAGATTTCAAAGTATGAAAGAGAGCATGGGCAATACCTTATTCTTCTTGAAATTTCATATTATATTAAGAGGTTGCTCTTGTCTTCCAACTTTTGTATCAACAGTTTTCCTTTTAAAAATGCCCTCTCTGACTCAGGAACTAGAGTTCTGAGGCACAAAGTCTCTCCTATGGAGTGATGAATTTACCTATGCTCTGCATAGTGCAACAAGATAAAACATGAAGATACTCAATGAGGTTTCTCTAACCTACTGAAAGAGGCCTTAAATTCCTAGCAGTGCAAATGTTAGAAGTAGGGAGCCATAAATGTATAATTATCTTTGTATTTCCTGAATTTTATTTCCTATAACAAAGCACCTGGCATTACTAGACTTTTTACAGCTGGAATGCAGGCCTTTATAAGCTTTAAGAACACTTATTGTTGAAGCAAATATCCAGTTCTTTCTTTCAATTGCTGCATTCCATCATCCAAATATTTTCTTTTCTTAGTTGTTATTTTGAGAGTATTCCCCTTTTCAACTTTGGCTAGAGTGGAAACACAATCCCTCTTCTCATACTTTGATACTAGAAAGTTTCTGTTTTTAACTAAGCTAGAACTGTAGCTCCCAAAACTGTTTCACTCACTTAATTGCAAAAGTTAGCTGTGTTATTAGTATAACCTTTGCACTCACTGCTATGTCAAGAGCGCACTGAAAGAAGATGGAGTTAATATTGCAGAAGAGGTTTTCAGAAAGCTGCAGTCCATGGGAATTCTCTGACAATCTCCTGGTAAAGAAAAGCTATCAGTTTAAATCATGTTTTTTAGATTAGGTCAGGTATCTTTTTTATCCCCTTTCAATATTTGCAACAAACAGTTTGCTTTCAAAATTTAGGTATATAGAAATCTTGTCGTGAAAGAATTAGACTGCTGCCTGGGTTACATACTTTGAAGCATGAGAATTAATTATCAAAAAGGAAACTATTCTCTGTTCATAGACTAATCTGCTATGATGATGTTCCTCTACATAATGAGGCAAACACTGATGCATAATTAGGCCTCTCCTAACATCAGTATGAGCTATTAATCAAACAATAACACCATGTTTTTTCATGGATAGATGATCTGCTTTTCACTTTTTATTTAAAACAAGAAAAAGAATAAATAAATGAGCTGCTACATAAATCAAGCTTTGGAACAGGAGACATCGTGTTCTTTCTTTTCTTTGTTATGTTTTTCTCCCTCTGTTTTAAACATTGAATCAATCTTTCTTTTCCTAACTCTCAGTTGTCACAAACTGTTCTGCAGTATCACTAATGCTCTTCACATCCTCTTTAGTCTTGCAGGTTGCCTCATTAAGGATAAGACAGACAGAATGACATATTGAATATTAAATTGAATAGCTAAGTCCTAAAGTTTAAATAATTAAAAAATAAATACTATATTGAATATTACCTAGCAGATCCAAGCTCCTAGCAGCTTTCATACGATAACAATGGAATTAGGCTTAAACTATGCCCATACCTTTCAGCTTATTTTGAACACTCCTCTAAAACTTACCCTCACTCAAACTGCTGTCTGCCTTGTAACAGCAGAAGACAGAGGATGTGACATAGGATATAAGCTACTATTTTTTATTTTACATGTTAACAAAGTTAATGGTAACATGGTCATCTCTGGATACAAGGAATAAGGATAGCATGGACTGTTCTAAATTCCTTTGGAAAACTGAGCCTTAGGCTTGCTCCATTTTCATATGGACAAACACATGTATCAAGATCCCAACACAAGAATTTGTTACAAACAAACAGCATTGTTCCTAGCAATCTTTTCGAATCTTTCATAAGTAAAGGATTAATGGACTAGCCGGTATCAAGTGAAAAATAAATCATGTCTTACTGCTCTTAAAAAGTTTAAAGTTTTTTCCAAATCAGAATGGACATACCTGCTTTACAGCATTTTACCAATCTTTAAAGATGGACAAAGTGCTGTAATTCTGAACACAATTTTCATACCTTTGTTACTGCAAAAACTACAGATTATAGATTCAATAGAGGACATAACCTTTGTATTTTATATTTCCTTTCACATTTCCTTGATATATGAAAAATAACCATTTAAATATATATTAGAAATATGTGAATTAAAAAAATATATGAATAGAAAAACAAAAGATGGCATAATTTTTATTTTAAAGCACTTTTTGTTGAGTATACAGTGGACTTTCAATATCTTGGCTGATCCAAGAAGTCCCACTGGTCCTGACAAGAACTACATGAATCTTCCCCTCACCACCATCTTTTCACTTAACTGGAAGTGTTGTGGTTCACACAGTGTGTGTCACTCTACACTTCCCCCCAATCTTGTGCTGGTGTGAGCTTTCCCACCCTTAGCAAAGCAAGTATTTTTAAAGAAAGGTCTAACAAAAGGAGTGGGAAAGTTACTGCCATTTCCTGCAAGCATTTATTTTTTTAATCTATGTGTCCTCTGCACTCTAAGGTGAAAACCAGCCACATGAAGATCTACTATGCATGTAAGCATGCTAAGTGCAATGCAAAAATAAATCAAGGCAGAAAATACTCTCCCTGCAAAAACTTTTCATTGTCTGAGATACATATCAAGACAAATAACCTCCTCCTTCTTTTTATAACTTACTCCCTGTTTTGTTTCCCTGGTTTGTTTAATTTCCCCTTCTTTTAAGGGTGTAGCTTAAGCCCATGCAAACAGAAACCTGTGACCTACGTACCAGTTTTGTAACTTCTCATTCAGTGAATTGTTTAGAAATGAATGAAAACCTGGGGGGAAAAAAATTGCCTCAAATTTCCTGATTAGCTAAGACATTCCTATATTTACCTATCATCAGCTGGAGTGGCAGATGCTTATCACACTCTGGAAAGTAAACTGTGACAGGACTTACACATCCAGGAACATGTTCAGCTTAATTTCAAAGCTACCTGAGAGCTGGAGCTCTGAATTCTTTCTAGAGATATTGTGTTCATATTTTCTTGGAAGCAGCTGAAAGAAAGTAAGAGCAACAGAAAATAACAGGGGAGTTAATAAAACCTATGGTGGGCAAAACTGAATATGGGAAAACTATAATGCCCAAACCAGCAGAGAGTACAGAAGTAAAAGGCAAGGTGCAAATAAATACAATATTCTGATATTCTATTCATAACAGGCCATCATTCTGCTGTAGGAAATGTTGGTCTTTTAGTTCTGCTGTAAAGAGCACACTGCATTTTAGCAATATATATCGTAATTTGGTTCACTTTGTGGCTTGGAGTCAAAGGGAAAATACTTAAAACTCACAGGCAAATGAACCTGATTTCTAAAGGAACAGCTGGAGATGTTCAGAAGAAGGAAATAGCATGCTACCTGGTTTCTGTCACTGACACACACTTCACTTTGCAGAGAGGAAATTCTCTTTAGGATAAGAGACTCCCCTAACAGGAAATTTCCCTCAGTATGAAGGTGATATGCTCCATTTGTTAACATTACGAGACAACTTTTTAAAGCAAGAGCTTTACAAAGTGTAAATTTCAGTTTCAAGGGAATTAAGAGTTGAAGGGCTCATTTCGGCACGGCCAAGCATTAGCAATAGGCCTCAGTTTTTATAAAAAAAATTAAACACATCAGGATATGGTACTTGTGCTGTGTCTTAAACTTGCTCTATTTTGACTTGCTGTATCTGTAAAAATACATAAGAAACACAGACAGCTTGCTTAAAGAGCTGATGATTATTGTCTAGCTTTCCCTAGCTGTAATACCATAATTACTGGTGGGAAATTGGCTGCTGCTCATTCTGTGTTTCTAAGCTTTAGTTACATTATCTGGGGGTTTTTTTCTGTTTCATTTTGTTTATCTTTGTGTAGTTGCATGGTTTTCCCCTAAAATGAAATCATAGCATCTACAGAGAAGGATTAAAAAACCTGAGTTATTAACCCCGGATGAAAAAGTCCTCACTTCCTACTTCATACTCCTGTTGGCAAAGAACTCAACTCAGTGGAGCAACAAATAGGGAGAGTGAGCATAACACCAAGAAAAGAGTAGATCGTAGGATGTTGCCTTAAAACTATTTTAATTGCATCATTAATAAGAACAAGGAATAATTAGATAATTTGCATAAGTGTAAATACAATTTCAATTGCACTAAATTAAGTGACTGTGATATCCTGATTAGGCAATTAAAACATTAGATCAACAGTACATTTTAATTCTTGGATACAAACGTGTGCTCTTTTGTTCACCATGACAAAATTGTATATGTAACAGCACACTGACATCATGCTTTTGGAAGGATCTCACTGAATGTGAGAAAATAAAAAATACTTCAGTTTCCATTGAATATGTCCTAGAAACTTTTCATAATATTTTCAATAGAGTTTCAATAGAGTTTCAATAACTCTACTGTATGTCTCCTTTAGCAACTACTCTAGCAAAACTCCGCAGAATACCTTTAAAGCAACTAAGTCAGCAAGACAGCATTTCATCTATTCGTCAATGTCAATATTGTTTTTACTTTTAAGGCCTTTTGCAGCCTCTGAACACCAGAGCTATCTGTATCATCAGACAATGGTTTACCATGGGACTTAGGGCTTGTTAGAGTAATGATTCAGTATCTGCCATAAGACTGAGGCATACACACAAGCAATTGCTTTATATATCTAGCAGGTTTATGAAAATGCACTTTGTTTTAAGCCAAGATCTTCTGAAAAGGACTTTTAGATAATGCCGATAATTTGTGAAGTGTACAGGGAAAACTTCAGCATATACAAAAGAACAGCAGGTAGAATTTATGCTGCCATCTCCGTATCTGACATCTCAGGTGAACTTCATTAAACCTCAGCCAGCCAGGCACAAACTCTCCGAGAGCTGCTGTTCACCAGAGCCACTAAGGTACTGTGGGACTCCAGTTCAGTCCCTGTCTCATCTCATTTTTCCTCGGCCTCGTTTCTGGGGGTGTGAAAGGCTCAAGGTCACTACCAAGAGGAGCTCTAAGAACCGCTGGGGAATGAGCCAGTGTAGCCTAAGGACTGCATAAGGCAGCACCAAGTCTTTAAGACATTGTCCCCAAGTAGTAATATGAAACATTCTATCTGTGTATGCATACACGAGGACAGGAGGTGACAGCAGATGGGAAATTCGCTCTCTGTGAAGCTCCTGTCTCACTCTGGTGACCGGTTAGACAGCAAAAGCGAACAAATTACCATCTCAGGTGGCTAAAGCTGAGAACAAATCATTCTACTCAAACTTATTTACTTTGTAGAAGTCAATTTAATTTTTACAAGTATTTCTGTTTGCTTTGGAGTTTTCACCAGATTAATTTTCAGGTTAAAGAAACTTTAATTTCTTTTTTTCAATGAAGCCCAGTTTGTTTGTTTGCCCCAAACTTCACCTATGTTTTGAACATATCTGTGCAGAACAACTGGAACTGTGAATCTATTGTATGCTTCTGAGTAATTTATTTGTTTTTTTTTTTTCCCCTATAGTTTTCACATTCCTTCACGATCTGTCTTCTTGGGTAAAAATAATGGATGTATTGCAAAAAAAATTAAAAAAAGAGATATTTTTGAAGTCAGTTAATGATGTATTCATAAATTTTCTCACACTCTACATTATTGCCATTAGAGTTATGGTTACATGAAATTAAAGAATAAAACTAGACTGTGGGCACTGTTTTAGGGAAAAAGACAGACATCACTTGTTATTTTTCATTATTATAAGCTAAAATTAATTTCCTTTTCATATTTATGAGTGAAAAAGGCAATTGCCTCAGCAAAAATGGAGAATGGTTACTATTGGTAACTTTGTGAAACACTCTCAGTTATTCTGCACTAGAATGACATCATGTATTTCATGTCATGTAAGACTTGCTAAACTGCCCATACTAAAAAGACTCAGCAGGACATTTTTTTTCTTTTAATATTTCATAGTACTGCCACATGCACTTTTAAACACCCAATTAATTTTTATGAATGTTCTGAATTTTTCTGAAAACAAACCCAAAGTGAATATATGTGTGTTTTAAAAATGGTTACCTTGCACTAAATTTCTCCTGGAAAACTTCAGCTAATACAGCAAAGCAGAAATCGTCATCTGATCCACAGTATAATTCCTCTCAGATTTTTCTGTCATCAGTCATGAAAATTCTATATAAAGAACAACCTGTTTCTCTGTTTTCTTTCTGTTATACACCTCAGTTTGAAACAACACAGCATATGACCAGTCAGAATGACATGCATCTAGGCTGTGGATTTCTTTTTTTTTTTTTTTAATTTAATTTTATTTTCTAAATCAGTGGTCTATACTTCCTCATTTTTCATGTCATTTAAACTACTTGCCTTCTACCTGGTTGCTGCATTTTCCCCTATAATTGCCACATGAAAACCTACCCTTGAATACAAACTGTCCAGGACAACATACAGTTGGAAAACTGCCTCTGCTGTTAACACAGATCGATGCTTACTGGAACCATGGATTGATAGATCCTGTGGCAGCAATTAAATGACTGTCTTGTGGAACTGAAAATTTCTCCCCAAGTATAATCTAGATCCTATAAACGTTCTTGTTGAAATGATACTGCAAAGACTGCTTTACAAAAGACCTCACTGAAAGATTCATGTTCTTTTTACTTTGAACAATTCATCCCTGCAAGGATAACTTATGAATATACGCTTTAACAACAATTCCTCATATTAACACCTTCAGACAGCTGTGAATTGCACACATTAGGCAGGAAGATTTTTCTACATAATACAAAATTTTCACAGTTCAGCCACATGTTGCAGAGCATTAGGAAAAGAGCTGCCATTTATTTAATCTCTGCAGATCACTTTGCTTCTTTATCTGAAGTGAGAGGAATTAATAGTAGTTAGTCAGGTGCTTTTAGAAAAGTTTCCTTCTTTACATTTGTAAGTTCTCATTAAGCAATATGGCTAAACTAAGCACAGAAAATCTTTTAACAAGCAATAACCATGTCAGATAAACTAATTGCTAGGTAATGGCCAGAATGCTAAAGCTGTTCAAGCATTGAGCAATCCTTGGTAACAATGAGAGATAAGTATTTAAGTACTTTTAAAACTCTCATTAATAACAACAAAGCATAATACATAAAAATATTCTGACCTCACTTCCTGCTATTTTCTCCAGCAAGTTCATTTATAAAAGCTACCTGAAAAATGGAATTGGATATAATTAGTGAGCAATATTTATCACTGTACAATGACTTAAAAGCAGTGCATGTGTACTTAATAATCAAAGCACTGCAACTTATATAAGTAGGAAAATGGTGAGCAAAAGCAGAGTTTTGAGTATTGATACTAATGTCACTGATTGCATTATGACATTCTGAACCAACTATGCTTTAGAATTATCTCCTTTCATCAGTAGTTACTAAAAATCTCATGTTCCTTCACATGCAATCTGCTTTGCCATGGGTAGTGGTGCTGAGAGTGGAGCAGAGCATTGCAATGGGATGGGGGAACTGAAGTGCAAAGTGCACGCTGAAAAACAGATCCATGAACACGTGTTCCAGAACATATGCTCACAATGCTGATGGATCTGGAAAAAAGTGAGGCTTAGCTTATTTCAAACAGTTTAAATGTCAGAAACAAAAAATCCCGAAGCACATTTACTAGTGCAAGTGGCAACACTTGCACATGGACAAGGACACGAAGCCAAGACAAATGCAGACTGACAGAATAACGAGTAGAAATGAAGTTTGCACACCAACAGCTTCAGGCAGATGAAGACAGTGAAGACATATCTTTGTTACACTCAGAAATATTCAGAATGTTCAGCATGTTCAGAAAAGGCTTTTTAATTTTTCAAGTAGATTTGACAATGTTACTGAATAATATAATCCAGTAATACTAATAATATGGAAGCAGTTCATCACCAGCAAAAAACACAGAAGGAGACTTGATCCATGATCTTGACAAATCTCAAAAAGAATAATGTTAATATGTACATCCCAAGCAAAGTCTCAGAAGCTGCCCTTCATTAGAAGTGATAATTATCACTCCATGACTCACAGCATTCAGAATTTATCATCAACTTCCAAGCTCATTGCATGTGTTCTTGTGATTATTATCAGTCTGATTGACACTGCAAAAATGTTTCTCTGGAGCTGTTTACAAATCGTTAAGATACCAGCCAATAAAGTGTATTTTGTTGGCACTTATTCAGTGGTAAAAACAGGGTGGAAGAGAGGTGAAAAATTAAGAGAAATATTTCCTTTTTCTCTGATTGACCATAAACAAGTTGTGGTGACCAAAAAGTATTCAGCAGGTTTTGAGACAAAGATGAACGAAATGGTACGTAGCTGCATTTCATATGCCACAGAAAGGATGTTTTTATAGCCTCTGGTATTTACAGTGCACAACTACACATTTTACCTCTGTTTTAACACATCTTACTGTCAAACTAAACAACTTACATGTACACATTGAAGAAACCCTTTGGTAGAAGTTAGTGTACTGTAAGCAAAGTTGTCTCAATGTCTGCACAAATTAACAATTTGATCCAACAGCTTTAACTCTGAGAAAGTTCCTATTGATGTACCTAATGTAGTACAAGGCAATTTAAGTAGCAAAATGGCTTTTTGTCATTAGGCATTATCAGACTTGCAAAAAAAGTAAGATCTTCTGGCCAATTTAGCCTTTGTTAAGTAATTACCATGCTATATAAACATTTGTGGCTCACTGATAGTTAGGTTGCTGAAAGTCAGATTATGTGAAGGATGACTCCAACTGGGGTCCATCCTACCCTCTACAGTATTTTGAGCCAGCCTTCTGTATTCCCTACCTGGGTAGATGGAAACTAGAGCCCAGGGAGCAGTAGGTGCATGCCCAGGCTATGAAATCTGGATGAAGCCAGTCATGCACCTGTACCTTTATGAGCCTAGGGATGCCTCGAACTCTGCAGTCTGTTTAGAGGTGAACTGACCCTGACTGGCAGTGAAGGCTGAACCTAAAATCATACTGAGTCTAGAAAATGAAAACAGTTTTAACTAATAAAAATTCCAGTGGTTATTATCTGAACTTTTGCCCATGAAGAATTCTAAATATCAATATGGATTTGCATTTTGCATTTGTCATTCTGCTGGGAAAATCAAGTAAACAAATAAAGTAGCACTCCAAGTCTGAACTGGACTAAGCTTAATAAATGTAGAATTGGGATTCCTATTAGACAGTTTAGATTAGTTCCTCAAATTACTGATGTGCATTTATGAAAACTTGTGAGTCTAATGGTTTGAGGCACAACCTTCACTGTCATATTATGCCTCGTGCATTAGAAGATCAGTTTTGGAAAGAAGGATAAGAAAGAAATTGTGAAATAAGAATAAATCTTGGCACTGATACAAGGCTTATAGTAAAGGTATTTATAATAGAGGCATTACCCTTACAAATTCCATCATGATGCAGTTACTTAAGCACTTACATGGTAGGTAGTTATTAATGCTGTGGGTCGAAATACCCATTTATCTGCAAATTTGATTGTGGTAAACTTTCTCTGCGATTTAAGGCTGTTTCGGGATGTGATTTGGAGTTAATTCTAGCCCAAATCTGCCACTAGTCTCCAACAGAGATTCATTTCTTTTCTCCCTCTCCCCCCCTATATTTAGTTCCATATGAAATATTTCCCTTTTCACATTTGCAAATACAGATCTGAAAGGGGAAAACTTAGACCCTAGAGGGCAGAGATCTATGATGTTTGAGCTGGATATAAAGGAAATGATGATGATGATGATGATACAGGATGCTAACTGTAATGGTGAACATAAATGAACATAAATTCTTACACAATCCATAATAATAGCAGAAGATATTAATCACTTTAGGGAATACTATATTTACCCCAGCAGCAATCTCTTGCATTGAGTCAAAATGCCCTAACCATATATGCTTCAAAGTTTGAAAAATTTCTTAAGTAGCTTGTATATATCATATACATATATGTGATATAATCATATATATATAGCATATACAAATATGTGAACGTATGAACTAGAAGCTTTAATAACAGATTAACTTAAGATTCACAGGAAGGTTGGTGGTTTTCTCTTGCTAATTAAAACCTTTACAGTTCACCACACCACCATATTTGCACTCCGTCCTATAGATCTCACATAATTATCTACATGCTCATTTGTGTACTAGAACACTACAAATTATGTCCAACTACACCTAACAATGACTTACCAGGGATGAATAAAATGTTAATTTCCAAGAAAGACAGAGCATATTAAACATTTTCCAATAACACAATACTTGGAAAATATGGTGTGATCTTTCAGGCTCATCTATGTCGGACAACCATAAAGAGACTTAATGCTGCAGATATTTCTGTTCAGTTTTTGCTTTAGGAGGCTGGATAGTCTCATTCAGGTAAACTGGATTTTATTGTTTCAAGTTAAAATGATTTTTGTAAGCTTCCAGTCAGACTAAGAAAACAAACAAAAATCAAGCTTCCAATGTTAAGTTTTCAGAGATATTCCTAAAACATTCTTAACTTAGGTTAGCTGAAGAATTTCACAGTCCATTGCTCAGGTGAGTGATTAGAGAACAGGCTGATAGACACTTAAGTCAGATATTGATTGAACATCATGAGAAATCAATTCTGAGAAGCTCTTTCAGCTCTTTCTACAAGAATTGGCAATTTAAAATATGTAGCATACACAATGTCTAGAACTACTAACGGTATTCCAAAAGATCAGAGATCCAGATTAATTTCTAGTTTATGAGAAGAGGACTCCTGAAGAACTGAGAGCAAGTTTCATCAAGTTCCTACTAACCATTATTTTATACTAAAGCAGATTTCTGAAGATATGGGACATAAAAGACACAAGATAAAACCCAAAAATGAGAAAAAGGAATAGAATGGTTAAAGCTGGTGGTGGTGGTAGTCTTCTTATTTACCTTTTCTTCATGTAAATTCTTTTAATTTAGTTACCTGATGTCACTCATGGCAAGAGATTCTCTGCTGCTTTAGGAAAATTATGTTTGCATGAGAATTACTAATATCAGTGTTATGTACTTGTGACAGTCTAAGAGTAAAGGGGAAACAAAGGTTTGCAGTACAGATCAAATCTCTCATTTAAGTAGGTGATATAATAAATATAGCTTTCTTTAAATTAGGTCATCAGATGTAATAGAGGATGTTACGTAAATAAAATAAATGTTAATGAAAAGTAATCTCACTTTAAGGAAGTGAGTAGGATGAATTCAAGTTAGTCTGTAATTTGAAGTGATATCTGTCCAAGGTATTTAGCAACACATACTTGCAAAAAAACCCCCTTAAGATTCAAAGCCTTCAAAATACCATATTTTTAATTTGGTAGGTAACTTAGTTGTGAAGTGACCTGTAGAAGGTAATTAATGATTCTTGTATTAAATCAATGTAATCCTTTCCTTACACATTGAAAAAATTGAAAAATAATGAAGAGAAATTCAATGCTTGCTGAATCACAACAGCTTACACATTTACAGATGTGAAAGACTTTGAATGAATATTGCCGTGAATAATTCAGGCATCACACAAAAATTTCAAGGATTGAATATAGACCTATTAGATGAAAAGATTTTCTGCTAGTAATGTTAGCAGTGCAAGTTCCACGCTTGAGTAAATTAAAATAAGTAGAAATCGAAATATACAGAAGAAAAACAGCCTTTGAACAGGTGGGCTGGTGATCCAGGTTTATGAAGAATCTGTTATAGATATTGGATTAATAATATTTTACAGACAAAATAAATACAGTGCAAGTTTGTTTCAAGAATGGTCGTAAACCACACATTCAACACAAACACCACAACCACTACTGAATACCGCCAACTCCCAAAAAGGAACTATCCTCTTGTAGTTACATAAACAATGACGCCCCTTCTTACATACCTTTGAAGCAGGACATCTTAGCTTTTTCTGTATTTGTCATTATAATAGCATTTTCACACTTATTCCACCTCCCAACTAACTGGAAATAAAAGAAATCAGCATCTTACTACACAAACCATGTCTGACGTGAATGTTTACACATTACAAGCTACTGAATTTACTACTTAAATTCTACTTTTATAGCATATTTTAAAGAACAAAATACAAGGACATAGCATAATTACAAGAAAGGAAGAAAGAAAGAAAGAAAGAAAGGAAAGAAAGGAAAGAAAGGAAAGGAAAGAAAGGAAGAAATGAAGGAAGGAAGGAAGAAAGGAAGAAAAGAAGAAAGGAAGGAAGAAAGGAAGGAAAAAAGGAAGAAAGGAAGAAAAGAAGAAAGGAAGAAAGAAGTTTGCCTCAAAGCAAACTGATTTGAAAATCAAAGAAGGTGGCTTTTGGGATTCACTTTGAAAACTTAAGATTTACCCATGTGTGAAACCATGAGTTTTAATTCTCCAGAAATGGACCTCTCTAAGAAAATATGAAGTTTCAACAATTTAGTTCAAGGACCATAATGTTTTATAATTAAGGATTTTTCTCTAAAACAGCAGTATTTAGCACAACTGAATTCTTATTAAGGTGGGAAGCTCAGGAATAATGCTGATAATGCTTATTCTACAAAAATGAATGTCTTTTCTTTGCTTCAGTAGCAATAGTTTCTCTATAATAATTATTTTGACTGACCTTTAGGAAAAAGTAAACACTTCAGATCTTTTACTGCAGGCACTAACAGTTTGGGCTTCCCAGAAATGCTGAAGGAACTAAGCAACTTTGAAATGTTTTGCCTTTTACTGATAGACAGTTAACATTCAAAATCAATACTACCCATACTTTCCTGTCATAATTAACAGTGGGTGCCTTGAAGACAATAATCTGAAGTTTGGTTTTTTTTCCTACTGCATTTTTGTACTATGAATATTTAATGATTAAGGGAAATAACATGGAAAATAAATAATATTGTTTAAAAAAATTTCACGTATTACTACAATTTAAAAGTGAATTGTTTATAAAAACCCCCAAAACTTACATTCAGATCTCTAGCATACTTAAACACACGCTTTATTAGTCAACAGTATTCAGGAAAAGTGAATGCTGCTATCAAAATACTGTCTGTTCATTAGAAGTGCATGTTATTAGAATACTTGGGGGTTAGATTGTCATGTTTTCTGATGATCATAATTCTGCTATTAAGAGTAGTAATTCCACTCTTTGCCAGACACTATAATAAGTTGAATAAGTTATTATCAATCTGCTTACCCGCTGGAGGGCAGGAAGGCTCTACAGAGAGATCTGTACAGACTGGATCAATGGGCTGAGGACAATGGCATGAGGTTCAACACAGTCAAGTGCCAGGTCCTGCACTTGGATTGCAAAAGCCCCATGCAGTGCTACTGGCTGGGGGAAGAATGGCTGGAAAGCTGCTCAGGGGGACTTGTCAGTGCTCTTTGACAGCCAGGTGGAAATGAGCCAGCAGTGTGCCCAGGTGGACAAGAATGCGGATGGTATCTTGGCCTGTATCAGACATACTGTGCCCAACGAGATTAGAGAAGTGATTGTCCCATTATACCTGGCACTGGTGAGACTGCACCTCAAATCCTGTGCTCAGTTTTGGGGCCCTCAATGCAAAAAGTGCATTGAGTTGCTGTAGTGTGTCCAAAGAAGGGCAACGAAGCTGGTGGAGGGTCTAGAAAACATGTCCTTTGAGGAGTGGCTGAGGTTGTTTAGTCTGGAGAAGAGGAGGTTCAGGGAGGACCCCACTGGTCTCTACAACTACCTGAAAGGAGGTTGTAGTGAGGTGGGAGTTGGTCCCTTCTATCATATCTCAAGTGAAAGGCTGAGAGGAAATGACCTTAAGTTGCACCAGGGGAGGTTCAGATTAGATAGTAGGAAAAAAACCCCATTCACTGAAGGAGTGGTTAGGCATTGGAATAAGTTGCTCAGGGAGATGGTGGAGTCACTGTCTCTGGAGGTTATCAAGAGGTGTCTGGATGTGGCTCTTAGGGATATCATTTAGGGGTGAGTACGGTAGTGCTGGGTTGGTGGTTGGACTTGATGGTCTTGAACATCTTTTCCAAACTTGAGGATTCTGTGGTTACTGAGTGAAACAACTTGAAAATATCTTACACTAAGCTAATCACTTGGGATGAGTAACAATAGCAAATGATTTATACATTTAGTAAACAAAGTAAGAATTACAGAAACATAGAATATCCTGAGTCGGAAGGAAACTACAAGGACCATTGAAATCCAACTTCTGGCCCTGCAGAGGACCACTCCAAGAATCACACCAGAAGAACTGCATATACTGAAAATTACCTCCAGCCCAGTCACTTATAATGGAAAAACTCACAAATATCACTCTGTTAGTGATATTTCAAGTGACACATTAATTCAACACACTTTTTATTCACAATTCATAACATCCACTACGTCTTTCCTCATGCTATTAAAGTGTGGGAAATTGTCCAAAACTCTCCAAATCTCACCGAAGTCAACAGCAAACCTCCTACACATCAAGACAAAGATTTCTACCTCCTTATTTACATTCAGATCTGTTATACAAACATACCCTGCAGTAATTCTTATGGGTCAAGCAGGTACAGGCTCTGTGGTGCCCATGGCCATCCCACTTAGTACAGAAGTCAGGTTACAGTTCAGAAATTGATTTTGCCTCTTCAGGTCAGGGCAATAGAAAAATACACACACAAGCTCATATGCAAAATGGGATAGTAGTATTCTAAAAAAATACTATGCTTATTATGTATGTAATTGTTTTATTCTGTGGAAACTTATACTGGCTGCTCAACTCTTTTACTGAAGCACTGTGCTGGGCTCTTCTCAACAAAAGTGCTGCTGAGATCCAACAATTCTCACTGGGCCCAGGTTAAAAAAACCTCTCTCAGTATACAAACACAGAAGTAGAAGAATTCACTGGCATAAAGCTACAAACTCCTGTGCCTACTCTCTATGCAGCATGAGAGACCCAAGGACAAATAAAGGTGTTCTCATGACACAGAAAGCTACATATATGCATATGCACTTGTTCTATCATGCTCTGCAGTTCTTTCTTGCCAGTGCTCACACCAATTAGACAGCCTCTTGCCTAGCCTAAGAAAATAGCAGCAAAAGTTTTTAAAACCATAATTGGAGTTGTCTACAGGGGAAAAAAAAATATATAAAATTTAAAATAATTTAGCC
>JAWWLV010000144.1:36325634-36369058 GCA_035041135.1 Platyrinchus mystaceus | reverse complement strand
CCTGAAGCAGGACCAGGAATCGAACCTGCGACCTTGGCGCTGAGAGCGCAGCATCTTAACCGCTAGACCACCAGGGGTCCCCAGGACTTACATTATCCAACTCCAAAACAGACGTCATTTCT
This sequence comes from Platyrinchus mystaceus, assembly GCA_035041135.1. NCBI lineage: Eukaryota > Metazoa > Chordata > Aves > Passeriformes > Tyrannidae > Platyrinchus > Platyrinchus mystaceus. Next base: position 36,368,936 of record JAWWLV010000144.1, on the reverse strand, counting down.
GCACAACAGAATTGTGCTTGTTTGGACTTAACGCTACGACCATAATTGCTGTACAGCTTTTGGTTCACACTGGATGGTATCTGACCTGTCTGAAACACAAGTGTCTTAAGCATACACCTCAGACCACTTCAGAGTTCAGGAACACCAGAACTCCTCAGTTCTTTAAGCATTATACCTAGCCTATGTATTTCTAGATGAGCACGGGCCTCAATTGCCTAATGGCCAAAAGGGGAGATGTCAACATACTGTATTAGTGGCACACTGTGATCTCTTATCAGGCACTGTGCCTTTCAACACAGGAAGATGATCAGTGCATGTCATGAGTGGGATTTTGGTCTATGGCAGAGTAGCAAACGCTCCAGGGAAACTTTCCAATAGCCCATCACTATGGATATGCTTCAGACTTACTGTATATTCTGCAAGAGATTTATCAATGGGATCAGGGAGAGAATATGTGCTTTCTGTCACCAATATCCTTAGAAGTTGCAATCTGAAAGCACTGGTAGGGTTTCATAGCACAGGGGCTACTGATAGAGCGATAGGCTTATTTTCATTCTGACAAAAACAAAATCAGGAAAAGAAGCAGAAAAAAGATGCAATTGAGGATTTGATAGGTTAGGAAATGAAGGACTTGCAGGGCAGAAAGCTGAGGACAAGATCCTTTTGTACAGAGTGACGGGATGTATGCTACAGATCTGTTTGTGTGTGCTTATTTGAAGAAAGTGGTTAAAATACAAGGATTCTTCGTATGTTAGTCTGGAATTTTTTTAGAATTAGGGCAGTGGCAGATAAGGTTGAACTCAGTCACTAAAACATACCTCATACATCAGAGTCAAAGTCAGCTCTGTGGCTGGTGTACCTTTCCAGTGGGAGTGGGCAGGTGACACAAGCTGTGGCATGGACTTTGAACGCAGCAGAGTCGTCCATGAGTTCCTCTGGTGACTCTCTGATGCCATCAGTGGTGTGAGAAAAAAGAGTTGGTGTGGTATAACTGAGAGCAGTTTATATCCTGTAATATTTTTTGCTAGTTAGGGAAATAGCAAGCAGATTTTATTAATTTTCTGTGAAATGATTTGGTTTTTTTTAATAAGGCAAACATCACCAGCACAGCTCACCATAATTTGGCCTGAAATCACTAGCTGGAGTTAGGACAGGGACCTTCTAAACTTTCTTGTGTTGACATAGCAAAAACACTAGCCAGGGATTTAACATAATTTTGAGTTACACTAGGGAAACAACTGTTATCCTGCTGTGAAGACAGGAAACATCAAACCCTCCTTGTGATGTCTCCTGAGGGAGATGTTCAACACAGCAGTGAAGGTAAGGCTGCAGCTTCCCAGGGAGTGTTTCTGCTGTGCCTTTTGCAACCGGACTTGTCTATCTCGCATTGGCCTTTTTAGCCATCAGCGCGCTTGTAGCAAGAGTGGGTAGAGCCCTTCTCAAATCTTCGTTCGCGAAGCCTGGCCATGATGAAGATGATGATGATGAACCTAAGAGCCCAGAATCTGGGTTTCAAAAAGGAAACACAACCTCAGAAAGTCCAGCTGCCCTCTGGGTGGTGGAAAAGATTGGTGTTTAGTGCTCCTCTCTTCATGCACTGTAGTGAGATGATCTCACAAGCTTCAGACTGAGACCTTGCATAGCATGAAGTCTCCTTCCCATAAATAAAAATATGAACTGTTGAAAACCATGGACAAAAACATTTTGGCTATAAACTAATGTACTCCAGTCCAATAAATCTACTTTAGTTAGCTTTCAAAGCTGTAAAATACATTTGACTGTATGTTATATTTATATAGTGCTCAAGAAATTCACAAGACTCGTGCCAAGAGGCCTTTCAAAGGGAGAAATATTGGCTTATATCCATTCTTATTCTGTGAGAGTAGTTTTTGAAAAAAATTGCAAGTCTTTTAGTGCATTGCTTTTATGATAGTAATTTGAATTTTAGAATGATTTAACTGCACAGAAATCATTCTTTAAAAGTACTTATTGAAGAAAAAATTAATTTTGATAGCGTGGGCCACAATATTGCTTAAAAATCATAAAAGACTAGAGAACACTGAATATATGGATACTTGTCAAATATTCCAGTGAACAATATACACACAGTTAATTGAACAAGCTACTATCACTTTTAGACGGCTGAATCATTAAAAAAATCTTTGGTCTTAACTTATTAAAGTAAATATTAAGAAGATCCACAAAAACTCCTCTGAAAAGTATGTTGTGGCTGTGTCTAGGACTACAGTCCTTGGAATCCACCTAAATCTTCGCAGCACCTAAGTAGGCAGTAACATATTTCTCAGTGTTCCCAGCATTCTGCATATCTGTGTGCATGTGTGTGAGCCTGTACATGCATATATCCAGCTTTATGGAAAAGATCCACCTTGCCTGATAAAGGGTATCTATTTCACACCCTGCTGCCAATACTGCATAATAAAATAACCACTGGATAAACTATGTAAATAGTCTGTGGAATGAAAACTTCCACTTCCATAGGGAAACTATGCTACCTACTGATAACTCGTTAAATTTCCTTCCTCTGGCAAGTACATATGGCATAATTTTCACTCCCACATTTACCGCACATTAAAAGAATGGCCTTTCCTATTGTTTGGAAGAAAGTAGGTAACTGCAGGAGACAGATCGGAGCAGTCTTGCCAAAGGCATGCAAACAGGCACTTGTAGCCTGCCCAAGATAATGAAGGGATATTACATAAATCCCTTAAATAGAAGTTTCCTACCAGAAGCAAAGTATGCTGATTCTTTGGAATGCCACTGAACAGCAGTAATCCCTAACTCTGCAGAAATGCATACGTATGGACAATAGAGTCATTAAATGCCTCAGTAGGGATAGAGGAAGCACTCTCCAAGCATCTAAAAGGGATGCTGACAGAGTCTTTGTGTCTCCATCTATCTTAAAGGGCTTTTCCCTCAGGAGGTATAATTCAGCCATATAGCATCTTTTAAAATTATCATACTCGCCACCGGAGAGGTTCTATCCTACAATAAGGAGTACTGTACATTTTCATCCTTGTTTATACCCCTCAAAATATAGTATTTATTAATGCATTCTGCAGATACGAGCCGAAGGATCTCTACTAACTTATTCCCTGGGCTGGCTTTGTTTCGAGAAGCAATTCTGCTGAATTGCAGTACAATACTGTTCAATCATTCATAGATGCCTTGGCTTTTCATGGCTAGCAGGAGTGAATGGATGAAATCATCAGCTATGTGACCAACCACACACAAGAAAGCAGTCTTACAGTTCTATTTTAGATTATAATGACTTTTTTTCTGAATTATTTTACATGGTACTGATCAGACTACATTGTCACAAGAAATAACAGTGCAATACAGAAAACTGGTTATTCTAGTAACCATTTATACTCATTGCTCCATTAAGTCCATGTTCCACACTAGTAATTAAAAGTCTGTCATGGTGTTTTCAACAGTTTGAGTTCTAAACAAATGAACAACTAGCTTGGATAATGTATCTGGTAGCCCTTTCCCCCTGTTTTACTGCTTGCTATTTAGCTAAAATTGGACTGTTCTGTAACAATAAACTCTATGCTTTTATCAAAACTTTGTGATGCAAAAGGAACACTGTGGCAACTACCAAGTGGAGCAGCTCCAGACCTCAGTATAAAGACAACAGCAAGTACTGAATCAGCTCAAGGTTAGTAAAACATTTTATTTTCCCTGCCATTCACTTTAGCTCATCCCTTTTAATCTGTAATAGATCACTCCGAAAACAAGAAAGTACTTTGAGCCATTGATGCAAGACCAGCAATACAGAACAAAAAGAAGTTAGAAGATGATAGTTATAAAGTACTGTTGAACACATTTTCTGGACATCACTCTCTTAAAATAGTCTTCCTGATTCTTCCTGCACAACATACAGCCATAAAGCCTATTAAAGGAGCTGGCTGTGCAAATTCCCACAAAAACTAATAGCACAAACATCATGACATGAACCTTACGAAGTATATGAAAATAAATACAAATGCATGAGAAAGTCACCTGCTTTGGCTCAGAATTCTTATATGGAATCTTTAAATGAAATTTACTGAAGTTCTTTGATTGATATGATTTATACAAAGATGATAAACACCTGAAATCTGATAATTTTGAAGTCTTAAGTTTTCAATTTCGTACTCTCCCATGAATTCAAAAGCTAAGACCCTTAGGGTCTTAATGACTACAGTGAAAAAATAATCTATAATAAAATTTCTGGTAATTCCAAGAAGAATATAACCCTCTTTTAAGAGTACAACACAGCCTTACTAAAACTAAGTAATAAGCACATATTCAAGTTCAGCTAGAGAGATTTAATATCTCTAATACAAAAACGTCACTTTGCCAGAATATAAATATTTGTTTGTTCTGCCTCTAATAATCTGACAATTTTAGGATAAAGGACACTGATGAATTAGCTGATGGCACAATATGATGCACGAATGCTAATTATTTAATCTCAGAAGCAAGAGAGCAACAGTGGCAATGGCAAGTAACAGTTTAAATTACATCTTAGCCATTACAGAATCACAGAATGGGTAAAGGACCCATTGTAAGGGACCACAGTGGGTCATCTCATCCAACCTCTGCTCAAGCAGAGATGGTCATCCTTAAAGCATTTTGCATAGGATTGCATACAGATAGTTCTAGAATATTGCCAGTGAGGGAGACTCCACAACCTCTCTGAGCAATCTGTTTCAGTGCACAGTCACCTGCACAGTAAAGAAATTCTGCCTTGTATTCAGGTGGGACTTCCTGTGCATCAGTTTCTACCCATTGCCTCTTGTCCTACTTTTTGGCAGCACCAAGAGGAGTCTGGTTCTACCCTCTTGGCACCCTTCTTGGGTGATTGACTTGGACACAGGGCTGGAAGGGATATGTAAACAAGTCTGCAGATGACACAAAACTGGGAGGAGCTGTTGACTCCCTCAAAGGCAGGGAGGCCCTGCAGAGAGACCTTGACAAATCAGAGGACTCTGGACACCAGAGTGCCTTAGAAAGTATTATCACAGACTGAACTTTCTTTCAATGTACTTTACATCCATCTGAAGATTTTAATAACATAAATAGATATGTAACCTAGAGTTATATATCTGCTCTTCAACTTTCTTCCAATGCATTATCAGGCTCAAGTTGCAATACTTGACTGCCCAAGAAAAAGAAAATACTATAAATTATGTAGATTTCTCAAGAAGTCACAAGTTTTTGAAGTGTGCCACAAGTTTTACTTTATGAAACACATTTCTTTGCTTTCAAAAAGTGATGACCCTTATCATAGCATTGTTAACATGACCTACAAGAAGAGATATGCTGACATTAACGTTTAAATACAGAGGACCTTCCACTGTGATATGGTTGAAGGTTGAATTTGACATGTTACAAGATATTTGGCTATATATAGCTGTATTAGAAGTGTCTCACCGCAACAGGTGTATCACCTTTAGGATCAATGACAGTAGATAATATTTTAATTAAATATGTCCTGTATATAATTATTTGGACACAAATGTTTTTATAAACTCTAGAATGACATAGTGTTTCATATTTGCAGAGCACATTGCTGTACTCTAGGCAAACCTAATTACTATCGAGATAATTTCAGTGTGTAATAGGATATGCGTTTTTTACTTTTCTATTTTTATAAATGTTTAGGTTTTGCTTTATTTTTGTTCTCTTTTTTAGCCCTTGAATCTGCATTTTGCCTTTCTTTAATAATTATTTTTTCAATTTCAGCTTGTCATCTACGGCAAAACCAATTTCCTATCCTTAACATCATTCTGGTCTGTATAAGAAGGCATCTCATGTTCCTGCTCCATGAAGGAGTAAACAGACATTGAGCAAACAGACAGATCCTTAAGTTGACTGATTTTCAATCTCATTTCAAAAGACATACTCTTCACAAACAAAAATCTGTTACCAAAGTCAAGAGCAAAACAAACAATATCACAGTAACTGAAGACGAAAAAGCACGAAAAAGCTCCCAGAGTCATAGTCAGTTGAAGCTAATTGTCATTCCTATGTAAGTAATTCCTACAACAGAATTGAACCAAGAAAATTTAGTTAACTCACAAACTGTATCAGTAGGTGGTAGGTGGGTGTGGGGACAAAGTGGCATTTAGGCATTTAAGTGTGAATTCAGGTTTGCAGTATTATTGAAAAATGTCAGAAATAGTAACATACCACACTATATCTGCACTGCAGAAGACTGCTGGCTTTACTTCTGCCATCACCTGTGTGTTTTTAGAGGACTTGCTTCCAAGTGTTTTCTGTTTTCTAAGTACAATTTGTTTCAAATAGTGGCAGTGAAGTAGAAACTAGTTTCTAAAATTCAGTTCAAAATCACAGTTTTTACCCAAAATGATTTTGCCCTCAAAAAAATCCCTTAAAAAATGCTTCATATTACGGTGAACCTCTAAACTGCTTTCGAAATGCCATCAATTCTTGAAAGCACCATCAAGACTTGGGAAGTAACTTTTCCCACATGTGTCATGATTTTAGGTAAATTAACTGCAGCAAACATTGATTGGCAGCATTTTGAATTTTGTTCTTTTTGCTGGTAAACCTTACAAGTTTAATCTCAATTTAATACCGCTCACTTTCCTACAATGTATATTACAGCACAAGTATTTCTCAAATCAAAGTGAAAACTCAGTGCAAAGCAGTCTGGCAAGTTTTATAGAAGCCTAACCCATAAAAATCTCCCAAGGTTTTGAATGCTAAAGGAATGGGTAAAGGGAACATTATGATGCATGCAGAGCTGTGGGAAATACACGATTTTTTCAATCAGTTCTCTCCCTATGTCTCTTTTTTTAAATTTATTTTTGTATTATCTTTAGCTTGCAAGTTGCGGTTGTTTGAGAACAAAACTAGAAGCTCACAGACTGCTGTCAGCTGTGCCTCAGCTAGTTCTATCACCTGTACAGCTGTTTCTGTACTTTCTTCAACTTTTTGTAACAACTTCTTGTTAAAGAGAAAAGGCTTTTCTCTGTTGTTGCAGTGAACTGAAGGTTTGTGGCTCTATTTTTGCAACTTTGCAAAAATACACAAAGGAAGATTTAATGACAATGCAATATTAAGGGGGAAATGGTTTCCATTTTCACAGAAGGTAAAGGAAAGGCCTACTTGTTCTGATTTGTGCTCAAATGAAACAATGAAATTGCCATTACTGTTTCTGTAGCACACTTGCTATTTTAGCCCTTTCTGCTCATTTAGTCTTGGGGAGAGGTTCAAATGCAGGCAAAGAATCTTCAGAGTAACTGAAAGTCCCTCAACACACCAATAAGCTGGATTTATGATTCAGAACTTCAACAGCATTGGATGAAAAATGAGGGAAATCTTGTAAAACCTCATATATCAGAAAAGAAGTTATCTTTTTCTGGCTGGGAATGGATCATAATGGTGCTGGAAATTTTTCTTTGGTGATATTTTAAAATATTTTTCCTTAAAATTTAATGTTTCACACCCATATTTTCCCAGATGGATTCTCTGGAAAAGGGTTGATAATTCCACAGATTCTAAACCTGAAAATCATCTTTGTAACAGATATTGGCATGGAAGAGAAGAGTGTGCTTGCACTTAGAAAAGATTGAGATTCAGCAAGTCCTTTTATAGTTCAATAGTTCATGAAAGAAATTATGCAAGGGCATTTCAAATGGAAGGATTTATCACTCATAGGTACATTATGGTAGTGTGAGGGGAGAGTGAAGCAGTGGGAAGAGTGAAACCCAATCACAAAACCATATGAGAAGTTGTCCACTCATCATCAACCATAGGCAGCTAAGAGTTGAGCAAGAAGTCCCTCTAGAATTTTGCAAAGTTTCAGACGTGTGGAGATTGTTTGAAGAGGTCATGAGCTGTCTTAGATGTCTGCACTGAAGGGAGTGACAAGTCTTCATGTAAATAAAAATAAAAAGCTGTTTGTAGAGGAAAAGACCATCTCAAATTCATGGTAGACAAGACAGAACAAAATGGGCCCAACTGCTTGCAGCATAGACTAACATTAGACTGTAGCAAAAACCTTCTCACTGTAGGAGCCATAAAGCAATGGAATAAATGTCTAGGGAAAGTGAAGACATCTTCTTCATAAAACAAGATCAGACAAAAATACATCATGAATTATGTCTGTATCCAACAACTTCTCATGCATCAGTGATTTGCTTTGTGCTTGGTCAGCCTAAAATATGTGTAAAAGTTTACAGATTTAAGATTTAAAGCTGCTTATCTTCCCAGAAGGCTGCATAAGAGATTTCACAATCACTGTAATTTGGTCTGACTGAAAGCAAAAAGTGAACCTTTTTTAAGTCACCAGAGAAAAAACAGTGTCCGTTTCTTGCCGTTTACAGTGGAAAAACACTGTAGGCAGCACGTGGTAATTCAGGAGCCACTACAAGCTCTTTTCACAAGCTCAGTGGGATAGAACAAACCCCTTGTTCTGTAATCTCCTGATTCTTCCCAGTTTTAGCAGACTTCTCATTGGGCAAGGGTTTGCATTAGAAAACTAATTTGCAGATCAGTCATCTTCTGTATTCCCCATGAGCCACTAAGTAAAACCCAAGTCCTACCTGCTACACACAAGTGCTCAGTGGCTGCTCTGCAGCTGGGGAAGTTGCGCAGGCTTCCTCTGTTCCTCTGGCACACCTGCCTCCACATCCTTCCATTGAATTTAAACGGGATCTCTCTACAATTGACTGAATGCAAGTGAAAGTAGCAGGTGCAGGGAAAACAGCAGCAAGATATTCTGTGCCTGAGAGCGCCATTTCATAATTCTCTCTACATATAAATATCGAAAGGCGTTTTAACTACTTTGTTTTAATGCCAGATTCTTATGGCTTTTTTTCCCCCCAGATATAGTCTAAAGACAGCAATCAGAAAAAGCTCCTGTTGAGTGTACTCACAGCTCTATTTATGGATATGAAAATATACATTGCTGTCTTTACAGAGAAAACCAGGGATTTCAATATTTTTGAGGTTGTGAATATGTGACAGAATTTGTTGTCCTCAGATGCTTCCCCACAGCCTAAGGAAATCTGACATTCTGTGGTATCTGGCAGCTGCTACCCAAAGAAAAAACCTTTCCCACTCTCTCAGGCAGTTTGTCCAGTCTGCAGGAGAACAGATATATGATGTAAGAGCTCAACAAGTCTATCAGAGGAATGAATAAACCACTCTGTGCCTTTCTCCAATTGAGCAGGTAACACAGTACATAATCAGCCTTCAGAGGTAATGGAGTCTTGAGCTAAAAGAACAAATACTTTAGGAGTTCTTTTGCCTTTTGTAATCTTAAAACCTGCACCAGTATTATTTTTCTTTTGTTCTACCTGGTACCATTTGCTTGTTTTTAATATGAAAAATTCACGAGGTGTTTCTTTGACCACAAATGATTCCAGGATAATACTGGAATATACTAAAAAAATGATTAGCAGAGGAAATTAGACTTTCACTAGACTAGTTAATGGAATATTACCTTTATCCTATTCAAGCTCCTCTGTATAGCTTTTAAGTTTTCAGATGACTTCATGGTCTGTACTGGGTTCCTGATACTAGAGATCAGAAAGATGCCCCAATACTTATCCATTTCCATCCAGTTTGCAGTATACTACTTTTATAGCCTAAAATAAGGCCTCAGAAAGCAAGATGAAAAATTAAAAAATTAAATTCTCCTTTCAGGGAAGGATGACAAACTCAAGTTATATACAAACACTGAACTAACAAAACTTGAATCTTAGAGCCAAATACTTGTCATTCATTTTCATCACACCTTTCAAATTCATACAAAATATTTTATTTAAGGGAGGTTAAATGAACTGAATTTGAAACACACACCTTTTATTCACTTTGCATGCTGTCTTCTTTTTCTCAGCCACTGAAAATGATACACAGTATAACTAATTATTTTTTCTTCATTGTCAATCATTCACTTTCTAAAGTAGAAAGAGGTATCATATGTGGATTTGATGCAATCTGTCCTGAATCTGCTCTATTTTTTTCCATTAAGATCTGGAAAAGATAATATGATTTATTCAATAGTAAATCAGATAAGTTTCCACATGACAGGGAGCTGAAAAATGCTTATATATATATATATATATATATATAAAATTATGGGGTTAGAATTCAAAATTATCTGGTCAAACTGGAGAGATGATCTGAAAAAAAAGATTTCCCTCTAACATTCAGGGGCAAATAAGCAGTTGTACAAAGACCGGATGGGAAACATTTTCCTTCATCTAGTAGTTCCTCAAAGTAATTCTCTGATTTATAGCAGATCAGAAGCTCAATATGAGTCAAGAAGACACTTTGCATAATATAGATCACAGAATTTGACTCATTGATTTCCTCTTTAACATCTAAAATGATAAGAATGTTCCACTTCCAGGGCAAGCTGATGGCACGGAAATCACAGAAAATAAAGAGAACCCTCTGGCAGCAATGTGGTTATTCAGAAGGCAGACATTCTTAGTTGACTGAGCCAGATGCATGGGGGATGACTCCACCTATCATGCATGCCATCAGAGAAAAATCCATCCCTTTTTACTTCATGTATACAGTGCACAGTTATGACAAGTACATGTAATTTTCCATTCTCTTGAGCCAATCTGTGCTAAATTTTCTATTGGAACTTTTTGCTTTCTATCAGAATGTCTAGGTACAACCCACACGTTATCGCTGTGTATACTATAGTTAGACTTAACTTGTTCTAAAGCCCTTTGTTGTACTACAGATTTATGTTCTGATTTTATCTCCTTGCTTTCTTAGATCAAATCCTCCCAAATCAGTTTACCTTTTTGAGACTTCCATACGAACAAGTCTCAAATAAACTCTTTGAACCTCTCACACCATCATAACAACCCTCAAACTGTGTAACAGGAATAGTCTTGGTCCCTCCCAAACCATGTCTGGGAACTGTTTCATACGGTTGGTTGTCTCAGGCTTAAGGTGTACCACAAACACTTCTACAAATTTAAAGTGTTTAGCCCTCTGTATCACTGAGCTTAAGTATTCATACAAGTGTCTGGTACTGCTGAGCTTACAGCTACATCCCTTGCCACAAATAAACCAGGTACCACTTTATAAGAAAAATTAAAACAGGCATCTACACCAACAGATCTTTTGCCAGTGGTTCCAATGATTTTGGGTTTTCTGCCCTGCTTAATACAAAATGGTGTCAATTCACAATTTATAAGAGAAAAATCCATTTTTCCACACATAATGAAACTTAGGTTTCATATAATCAAACTTGGAATTAGGAAGTGGAAAACACTGTTAGCTGCACATTCCTGTAAAACCTTTCCCAATCTTCTGAATGTACCTACACATTAACAAAAGTAAGAAGCTCATTAATAACATTTATTCTCTTTCAAAATTCTAATGTCTTACGATGAGACTAGTTACAACTTCTTCAGCTATGACATATGAGTAGAGAATATTTTTTATAATTAAGGAAGAGTGTAATTATTTTGTCAATAACTGCCTACAAAAGTAGACACAAATTACCCCTCCAAACCACTAAGAAAAGCGAGAATACTTTTTATCCTCTATAAAAAGAAAGTACCGCAGACGTTCTGTACAAAATGGTGTAGAAAAAGGATTGTATCTTAATATAGTCTGGAAGCAAAGCCAACAGCTATCATGGTCCCATTTTCAGTCCACAGAAATACAGAATACTTAGGAGAGTTTTTGTATGCCATGCCAGTGTGTAAATATTACAAACCAAAGTACTAATGCCTTGTCAGACCACATTCAGATCCTCTGCAGAATTAAGAGCAAGCCTGAGCTTACATCGAGATTTTCCGTGCAGCTTTTAAGCTTGGAGAACCAGATTCCTGTCTGATGGATTTCCTTAGTCCCTCTCAGTGTAGCCACTACTACAGCACAAATAACACATTTCAGCTGCCTTATTACAGGAGTTGTTCTCAAACTTCTTGAACACCCAGCTTATTGCAACTTAACACACTTGAGTGGGACAGTTAAAAGACAACTCTTCATACTGGGATGCTTGTTAAAAAAGATTCAGCATCTGAAGGATTTCACTTGGGATATTTTAGAAGCAAAGACAGACCACCATTCCATTTTGATTCAGTTGACAGAGACAAAAGGTAGTGTACATTAACATAAGGAATTTATTGTGAAAATTCAATGAATGGATAAAGAAACAGTAGTTAAATTAAATTCTAAATTCCTATCTAATTAAATGGCTTTTGAATGATTTGCCTCTTCTAAATCCCGCATATTTTACAACAAGAAATGTATTGTATGTAGTGTTTACACGTGGGGTTTTTTTTCTAGTGAATGAACCATTATTACACTACTGCTTTTAAAGGTATTGCAGGCTGACAATTAAGTAACACAGTTACAGAATTAATTGCATGAAGCCAACCCTAGTTTTCCTTCATGGTAACTACTGAACATTGCTATATCCTCAGACATGGTAACCTGCAGGCAAAGCCATCAACCCTGGAAAAGATGCTATCTGCAAACAAAGATGAGGAATGGGAACAAGTCAGACTCTATAAAAATGATCTGAAGCAATTCTCTAGAATCACTGACATGATAAGCCTGGAAAGATTTACCAAGATACATAAATCTTACACTTGATTATCAGTGTTGTTTCTGTCAAAGTAGTTTTTCATGCATCAAACACTTGACCACAAAGATTGTAGAATCTTCACAATTAGAAATATTCAAAACTGAATTGGACAAGGCCCCGAGTAACCTGCCTTACCTCCGAGGTCAGTCCCTTCTGTCCCAATCTCAATTACTTTTTGATTTGATTCTTAGGAAAAATAAAAAAGGAAAAAAGAAAAAGCTTCCAAATCTGGGAATTGATTATTAATTGTTCAGAGTTGGTATATTATTAAGCATATTCAAGCCTGATTAATATAGCTGTGATGGGGAATAGCTGAAACAATTATATTTTTTCAGGTGAGCTAAAACCTTGCTTGTTTTGAAGTCATGGTGAGTTTTCCTTTTACCTTCAGCTAGAACTGCTCATGTATGATTAAAACAGGCTGCTACTCCTCTTTGTATATTCAGGGACCCTAAGATCCATTAAAAGATGATGTTTCATGAACATTTTAAGCTGGTGGCTCCATAAGAAGCAATTTTCCCACCCTTTCACCCCACTACTTGATCTTATGCTAGCACAAGCATTTATGCAGCTGTGTTGTAAATCAGATTAGGGAAATCCAGGTCAAAACTATTTTGTTTATTTATTTATTTTTATGCCTTTTTGCTTTTATAGGCATTAGTGAATTAATTCTGACTGCATGGCTGGAGATAAGGGAAGCTGATGATTTTTTAGCTAAGGAAAGGGAATGATGCACATACTATCTGAAATGTGCCAAAATTAGGCAAGAAAGCTGTTAAGAGTCAAGAATTTAATCAGATGCCCAAACTTCCTCTCTTTTAGCAGTATTTTCTTCACAGGAAAGTGTAATTAACTCAGTTATCCATTAATTCCATCAGAACTTAAAAGGTTTTCAGCTTAAGAATTACTATATTTTATTAATTAAATTGTACTAAGCAATTTCTAGAAGAACATATTAATACTTGAAAACAAAAATTTGCTTTACTCTGTCTTAATAATTCAAAATGAATGGCAATTTTTTTTTTTTTTCTGAGCACAGGTCAGCTTTTCTCCTTCCTCTTTACAAATATTTCTTTAAGCCTGAGGGATAATGCATAATTAGATTGATCTCAGTTGATTTTTTAAACACAAAGCAGTAAGCCCACCTGACAATGGTAAGAACCTAGCAAGATAAAGTGACCAGATCTGTGACACATAGTATTAGTGAGTTCAGAAAATACCTGCACTTCATTCTGTTTTAGAAAAAAAAAACCTCTTGCAATTCTAAATCCTCTGAAGAAACTTTGTCAAAGCTCAATTATTTTTGACTTCCATACAAAATCAATTACTTTCTTTGCAGTCTGTAACTGAAAGTGTTCCAACAAAATAAACATCTGTAACATGCCAACAGAATCCCAGTATGTAATGGCTGGGATCACATCATGCATGGAATTTTCCTCTGTCCAGTGCCTTCAGCGTAGTGACTTTGCACCCAAATGCTTTACAGGTGTGACTACATGCGTGCATATGAAAACGTGTTTCTTTTTATGGGGGACAGTAGTCACAGATCTTTGCACCATTGTTCTGACATCTTGAAAACTTGTGGTCAATACCTTCCAATGACTCACTCAAGCCAAGTTTATTTAGTGGACTTCCCTCCAGCATGGTTTGATATCAGATTAAGGGCTTCCCAAGTAATCATGAAGTTTACTTTGAGTTAATGGAAAACTCACAAAACCCCCCAAACATTTGGAGGGCTGATTACAGACTCCTCTCTGGCATTTGCCTGTGCTCTCTGTGCACACATCTCACTTAATCAATGTCCCAGAGAGTCTTCAATTAATTATTTGATTATAAAGCCATTTGTACGCACTTAGTTTATTTAGTTTAAGTGTACTGGATAATGCCATAATTTTAGGCTTCAAATGAACCTGCTGGACAAAGGCTAATTAAACTAACTTCTGGGTCATGACATAGATGTTGCCACTAGAAACATTTAAAATGGCAAACAGTCTAAGATGCTCTTACAGCCTGCAGAAAAAATTATATGCACAGTACTACTATTTATCAGAAGAGAGTCAAAGCATGCTGTGCTCTGATTGCCCAAAGGACAAATATTCACTGTAATTCATTCTGTGAAAACTGAGTGAAAAGCAGGCATGCTACAAAAATCAGCATGCTTATGCTTCACAGTGATTTTTTAAACATGTAAAGGATTAAACAAGGCCCAGAAACATGCAGACTTAAGCCTGTTGTTTTCTAAAATTATGCTGTTCTTTCACTGGATTCAACAGGTCCATGTCAGAATGGAGAGCAACTGTCTCCTTTCATTTCATCTTCCTATTCTTTTCCAAACTGCAGCCAAAAGGAGCACAGCTGACACAGTAGATGAAAAATATATACCCAGACAAGCTTGAAAAGTGGGCCCACAGGAATCTCAAGAGGTTTGATAAGATGAGGTGCAAGGTGTTGCACCTGGGTTGGGGCAATCCCCAGTATTAATACAGGCTGGGGGATGAACAGATGGAGAGCAGCCCTGCTGAGAAGGACTTGGGAGTGCTGGATGATGAGAGGCTGGACGTGATCTGGCAATGTGCCCTTGCATCCCAGAAAGCCAATTGTATCCTGGGCTGCATCAAGAGCAGTGTGGCCAGCAGGGTGAGGGAGGGGATTCTGCCTCTCTATTCTGCTCTGATGAGACCCCACCTGGAGAACTGCATCCAACTCTGGGGTCTGCAGCACAGGAAGCATTGACAAACAGCATTGACCTGCTGGAGCCAGTCCAGAGAAGGGCCACCAAGATGATTAGAAGGATGGAGCACCTCTTCTACAATGAGAAGCTAAGAAAAATGTGATTGTTCAGCCTGGAGAATAGAAGGCTTAGGGGTAACCTAATTGTGGTTACCCCCTGAAGGGAGCCTACAAAAACGATGGAGAGAGACTTTTTACAAGGGCATGGAGTGATATGACAAGGGAGAATGGCTTTAAACTGACAGAGGGTAGGTTTAGATTAGGTATTAGGAAGAAATTCTTTACTGTGAGGGTGGTGAGACAGTGGCATAGGTTGTCAAGAGAAGCTGTGGATGTCCCATGCATGCAAGTGTTCAAGGTCAGGTTGGATGGGGCTCTGAGTAACCTGGTCTAGTGGAACGTGTCCCTGCCCCTGGCAAGGGGACTGGAATTAGATGATCTTTAAGGTTCCTTCCAACCCAAGCCATTCTATGATTCTATATATAGTACTATACAATTACAGAAAACTAAATATCAGTAAAAATATTTTTCCTCTAAAAATGTGTAGTTAATAATAGAAACCTTTTAATTTTATAGTTATGTTGTGGTTTAACCCCAGTCGGCAACAAAGGAAGATGCCTCACTGGACATGTTGTTCATGACAAAGAAGGACTTGTGGATGAAGTGATGGCTGGAGGCCATCTAGGGCACTATGATTGTGAAATGATAGACTTTTTTATTCTGGGACAAGTAAGGAGGGGGACCAACAGAAATGCTACCTCATACTTCTGGAGGGCAGACTTTGGCCTGTTTAGGAGGCTGGCAGACAGTCCTTTGGGAGGCAGTCCTGATGGGGCAAAGGAAGGCTGGACATTCCTCAAGAAGGAAAGCTTAATGGCACAGGAGCAGGCCATCTCCATGTGCCAAAAGACAAGCTGGCAGGGGAGACCGGCCTGGCTGAACAGACAGCTTTAGCTGGAACTCAGGGAAAAAAGAGAGAATTTATCAGCTTTGGAAGAAGGAGTGGGCATCTTAGGAGAACTGCAAGGATGTCACGAGGTTATGCAGGGAGAAAATTAGAAGTGCCAAACCTCAAGTAGAACTTAATCTGGCTACTGCCATAAAATACATGAAAAAATGTTTCTATATATACATGAACAACAAACAGATGGCTAAGGAGAATCTTCATCCTTTACTGGATGCAGGAGGAAGCAAAGTGACAAAGGCTGAGGTACTTAATATATTCTTTGTCTCAATCTTTAATAGTAAGACCAGCTGTTCTCTGGGTTACTAGCCCCCGAGATAAAAGACAGGGACAGGGAGCAGCGTAGACACCCCATAATCCAAGTGGAAATTGTTAGTGACCTGCTACACTATTTAGACACATACACACACACACACACACACACACACAGAGGTTTATGAGGCTGAATGGAATCCAATCAAAGCTACTAAGGGAGCTGCTCGAAGTGCTTACTGAGCCACTTTCAATCATTTACAAGCAGTCCTGGCTAAATGGGGAGGTCACAATTTACTGGAGGTTGGCAAATGGGACAGTCATCTACAAGAAGGGCCAGAAGGTGAATCTGGGGAATTACAGGACTGTCAGCCTGACCTTGGTGCTGGGGAAGGTCATGAAAAGATTACCTTGCATGCTGTCACTGGCCATATGCAGGACAACCAGGAGATCAGGCTGAGCTAGGAAGGATTTATAAAAGTCAGGTTCTGCCTGACTAACCTGATCTCCTTCCATGACAAGGTTGGCATGGTTAGCGGACGACTGAAAGGCTGTGTTTTTACAGGGCAATCAATACAGTAATCTTTCCCTGACTTCTCCAGATGGGGGTGTCACGTGCAATCATGACTCCTCTACATATTTCCCAAGAAAATAGCACAAATCTTGGTAGATAATAAACATACTTTTACTGCCCCAGAGCAACACCCAAACATATGTCAATTTTCTGTAAAACTTTGATAAGCATGAGAAATATGGCATAAATGTGAATATTACTGTCAGAAATGTCCCTAAATAGGAATGCAGTAATGCAAGGTGTAGAAAACATGAGCAGTTCTTTCTCCTCTGAAGCACTTAATTTTCTTTATCCTGGAAATACCATTCCCTTTCAAAGTTTGTTGCTGAAATAGTTGTTGCCCAATACTCCTTTATAAAAAAAAAAAAAATTACTCCCTCCAATTTCTCTTGACTTGAACTGTACTATTGTTACCTAAAAATCTTCAGAAATCACATGCAGTGGATTTGACTTGGAAGAAATAACAAAGAGAGGAACCAGGTCAAATGTCCCTTTCAAACATTTGATCTCCACCTCATTCTTCCTAAATTCTTAGGAATTGACTTAAAGATCAGAAGCCAGCTCTTAACCAACTCTCAGCCTGTGCCTCTCACTAAGTTTCATGCTCAAGTCCTAGATACTCCCTAGGATAAGGAGCAGAAGAAGTAAAATCAGTTTTCAATCTGTCTGTCTGACTGTTTCTGCAAAAGTTATTCATCACAACGTTCTTCCTACAACTGACATGCTGTCACTTTTCTCAACCCAAAGCATGAATAAAATTCCTTTTTCCCCCCTTCCTGCAAGGCAGTTTCCAGAAACACACAGTACTTCTTCCTTTGAATCCTTCAGTGGTCACAGGAGCTGTTCTGTTCAAACCCGTTTCCTTTTGATTTAACTCAAAAGCATATTGTTTGCTCTCCTTTAGACCTCCTCACCAAGTAAAAGTGTTACTGAAGCTTGGAAACCACCCTTAAAAGCCTACACACTTCAGGGACCTTTGAAACTAGATGTTCACTTGACGCCTCTCTTATTGAACACATGGAACTCTATTTCTTCAAGCCTCATGGCTGCATCAACTTGCTAATCCCCTCCAGTCCCTCTGACAAGTGTCTAGCTCCAAAGCCCTTCTCACTTATCACCACATCCTCATCTTACACATCTATAAATCCAGCATCACCTCTTTTAACCACTGGAAAAAATATGGAAACAGCTCTTAATAAAAAAAAAAAAATTAGTGTAAACACAACTGCCATAGTTAAATGGATAACAGGTTTGATAGCACTGATTTACGGCATGTACTGTGGGAAAAACTCCCCCACAGGTAAATGATACAGCACACCTTTAAAAACTGACAGTATGTACATTATCAATGAGAAATACTACGAAGGAGGATGCAATGGGTATTAGACCTTTCTGATACACCCAGAGAACAACTGTTTAGCCACGGCAAATGCAGCTGAGAGTTTTCTTTTTACGGATCATTTTACGCTGATCTCTCATTTGTGTTCATAGTTTTAGCACAGTGGCAGGCAGCACTTCAGTGACTTACGAGAGATGTAGAATTTTTGGGGGTCATATTTCAGATAGTATATATATTTGCAAAAAAAAAAAAAAGGAAGGTATGATATTATGAAGCATTACTCACCCAATCTCTACTTCTAATCTTTATGCTTAGTATCACCATACAAATTTTTAACTCCTACAATACACAAGGCTACAGAATCTTGCTGGGTCTTTACAAATCTTACTTTAACAGTACAACCAAAACAACTGTTTGACAGTCTCAAAATATTCCAAGGCTCTTGTCTTTATGATGGTTTAATGGTAACTGCTATGCCAACTTACACATTTTTAACCTCAGCATTTAATTAGTGTCATTCTGCTTGCCAGTTTACAGTGTACCAACTTCAATTAATGCAGTTTCATGCAGGTCAGTCTGATGTATTTTAAATCCTGTTGCTATACTGCTGCCAGTGACAGAGTCACCTCTTGGCATCTGCTCAAGTATTGAAATACATGATGGTAACTTTACAATGCAACCATATGAAGGGTCAGGAAACAATCTCTTCGGTAACACCTGTACCCTTCAAACTACGGCAATTATTTCAACATTTTTGCCTAACATGTAAGTAGCACATGCAGAAATTTAAAAGAAGTTTTAGCAATCTATAAAACTTTTACTGATATAAACCAGACAACCTCTGATACTTGTGCCAAGCTGTGCTGCTTCTAAATACATTTCCTGTACCTCACCTTGTGATACTTACCCATCTCCTTGCTCTCACTTTTAAAACAGTAAGACAAATAGCACTTTTTAAAATATTTGAGAGTCATTATTATTATTTGTCTTATGGTGGTCCTAATGACCTAAATGAGGAAACAAGCCAAGGTGAAGCAGAGACAGGAGAAAAGGAGAGAGGTCCTTTTTAGACAGCTGTAGGTTTGTGAAAAGATACAATGGAGAGACTGACTGTATGGAGAGGTGGACTAGTGTTACAGGCAAAGCAAAGGAAAATGCAAAAGGAAGGAATAAACATGCAGTGTAATAGCTGCAAGTGAAGCAGTAAGTGAACTCAGACCACTGGATAAGCCCATTTTGACGTTGTTTTAGTAACTTCTAGGACCTTTTTAATTGCTGGGGGAAACCGAAATTTTATAAAATCTAAATCTGAAAACCTTTCTGTTCTAAAATGAAAGTAAGTTCAGAAGATGATGATAAGATTTTAGATACAGAAAAGTTATTAACTACTAGAAAAAGAGCAAAAAATGTGATAATTCCAAGATAAGTTGATCTTGGGCATTGAGTTGTACTCCTACCCTTCAATATATTTAACATTACAATACAATGGTGGGGGAAAGTGAGCAGATCAGGAAACAAGGTGACATGGAAGAGATTAGGCAGTAGTGGCACTAAACAAATGACAAAAAATGTTGGTTTGTTGAGAAGCTGTGAAGTGCAACTCAGAAGTAAAGGAAGAAGCAATTACTAGGATAGAAGATGATCTCTTTTTACTCCTTGAATTCTTTATGTGAAGTTTAGGATGGAAAAGAAAAAACAGCAGAGAACCTACCTCAGCTCATACTACTGAAAAGAACTATTTGTTCATGTTCTGTTGCATAGACTCTATGTAGAACAAAACTATATACATCACTTAAGTATTCAATATTAAAAGTTCCATTTTTACAATCAAGTCCAGATGTGTGCACCTTTTCATTGGAGCAAACATGGATTTCACTTTTCCCTGTTTGTTCCTGTATAGTCTCAAAGAGATTCCTGCTGAGTGTGCAGTGCTTTTGATCTGATTAAGCTCTCAGGCTAAATCATAGATCATTACTTTTCTGACATAGAGTAAAACAGGCACCCCTCTCTAATCTTTCATCCTCTTGACAAGAGATCTTTTATTAGGGTCTTTCCTATGCAAAGTAATTTACATGGAAAATAATAGCAAAATCAAGAACACTTCAAATTTTTAGCATTGTCAAAGATGAGGGTAATCTTGGCACACTTCACAGAGTGTGAGACAAACAGAGGAAAGTGACTTGCTCATCATAAGGCAGCAGCTGCACAAGAGTTCAGAGGCAAAATTTTATCCAGAGTCCTCTGGACAAAATTTACCATTTTCTCATCATCAGGCAATAATATCTCTGAAAAGAGATAAAAAATACTATTTAATATAGAATAGGTCAGTATCACAGAGGTCTAGCCAATAAAAAGCATGGATTTTAAGTATGCAGAATGTGAGTAAAAAAGCTTGAGAATGGTTGTAACAGAAAGGTAAAGAAGCATCCCAGAGAATAAATTATGTTCTGGCGTAATGTGTTGAGATCACAAAAGATTTCACTGGAATGGAAAAAACAGAGGATGAAAATAAATTTAGCAGAATAATACAGTTATCATACAGTTATCATGCAAAATAGAGATGGAAAGGTCCATACACATTGTGTGAACTCTGACAATTAAAGGGGGAATTTAAACAATAATGAAACAAAGAACACAGTGCTTTGTGTTCAATGAACTATATGACACAAAATGTGCATGTTTAGAAATTGTCTAAGAAGCAGAGTAGACAGTCCTTTTAAATGATATTGTGTTAATAATGAACATACATCTGCATACATTGAATTTTGTCCAAAAGCACTACTGAGAAGATGTTGTGTTTTTATGTAAAAATAGACCACAATATAATAGAGAGCTGAAAGTCCTTAAGAGTTAGCTAATCAATCCCTCTAAGGCAAGAGGAACTGTAACTTCATTTTTATGGCAGACACTTACTTCAAGTATACTGAAAAGTACCTGGGGTGGAAATGTCACCTGAATGTTAGGAGTTCAGCTTGATATCAGGAGACAAACCAATTACCTCTCATTTTAGGAGGAATCGAGGGGGTATTTAAGTATCCATTGTATAGTCATATATCACCTGCTCAGAAGTCACCTGCTCAACCCACTGGGCTGGGCAAGGCTTATTTGGGGTATATTTGGGGACTAGTTCAAGGTAGACTGTATATAAGTGATTCACTACAGCTTTGGGTTTAAAGAACCTAAGTGGCATGAAGCTTTCAAAGAAATGTGGATCATATTCTTATTAAGAAGATAGCCATACCTCACTTAATATCCTATTGCTGTCAGACAGACAATGACTTTTAAAACACCACAAAAACTACAATCAGTTTAATGATTTTCTAAAGTGCTACTTTTTATAGACTGGGGTGTTTAAAATATTTTTCTTTGAAAAAAGAGATCAAAGATTGATCTTTCACACAGGCTTTCTGACAGTCCAGCTTCAACAGGAGTGTTCATCAGAAAGGGAAAAGGAGTGGAATCCCAGCTTATCTGCCTTTTGTGATAAAGCTCTTTTATGTAGAAAAAGCATGGATCACAATAGCAAAATCATTGTTGCCTGCTCTTCCTTATTGGTTACTGGGCCAAATTTTTTTCTGATGTGCTGGATTCTGGACTAAATGAATACAACTAAGATTGGCAGTTATAGGCAAGACATATCTTGTAGGATTATCTTCAAACACCATGAGGTAGGGTACACACTGTAGCTGATACCACTAAACCAGTGCTGGGCATGGGAGACAGTAAAAGAATAATTATCAGCAAGGGTTGAGAAAGCCTGCAAGGAAAATGAAACTTAGCAGTAAAACAAAAAATGAGAAGAAACTGACAAAATTTTACAAGAGAAGCTGTGAGATGCTATTGTGAAGTGAAAAAAATGAATGCTGGCTTGCTCCTTTTCTCTTCTGAATCTACACAAACCTTTACTATTGCAGGTAAGTAGAATCTGTTCTCCTCAACTACATACAGTGAGGCTGAAGGATTCCATCCATATGGAAACATTGGAGTCACAACGTCTGTGGGAACAACGCCACTTTAGTCAACACTAGGCAAGTTCATGTCACAAGTCTGAAAGAACTTCATGCTTTTTATTGGATTTCATACAATAAACTACAGCCAAGATACTGAATCCTTAGAAGCAAGAACATTTTCAATGAATCTGAGTGGAGATGCCTCAGCAGAATCCCAGTTACCTCCAGGTACACTGCCAAAGCAGGGTCACATGTACTCATGTTATTTTCAGGCATTTTCTGTTGATCTTATGCCTGTCAAGGCTATAGCAACAAGATCTTCTAACCTTGCACCATCTTCTCCCTCTTTACCTGGTGCTAAAACTAATATATCCAGTTTCTAATTTACCAATTACTTAACTCCTCTTATTGTAAACTACATGGAAACATAAAAAAAACACAAAAAAAAATATCCCAGAGTATAAAAAAGTGAAATCACCAAATGTGTATTTTTTTCAATTAACCTATTATTATCATCACTTCCATGGATGATTTCATGAAACCCTGCAGAAGAGTTTAAAAGACAAAATAGGAAGATTGATTGGTAAACAAGAGTTACCAGCTATGGGCTCATTATTCTTTATGCTCCAACCCTGAATGGCCTTTAAAAGACAAATTTTTACTCTGATATGTGGTTTCTGCACCATGGCCCCATGATTAATTATAAGGCACCACATGCAAAATCCACTATGATGGATTGTCTGCCTGCATCAGCATAATTACTAACCACAGTCATTGACAGTCCTTGTTACTGGAGCAACCAACCAGTAGGATTGAAAGGTGAATGAAAATATTTTGTAGGAAAGGGCAAAGAAGTGCAATTAGAAAAAGGAAAAGCTATCAAAGGAGTTAGTATAATCCCCCAGCTTTAGGGAACAACAGATAGCTGAAAGCAGAGTGAATAATTCACAACAAATCATTTAGGAAATGCAGCATTTTAGATGCTGAGTCTATGGACTTGGTAATATCCAACACTTAGAATTTGAGTGTTGCTTAATCATTTCTAAAAATCAAGTCTCTTTTTATGATCCTTTAGGGAATTAGCCATAGTCATGATCATAAAAACCCTTGAAAACTTTGAAACTTTTACAGCAACTGTGGCTTTCTTCTTAAGATGACAAAGAAAAACTGGATTCTGAACTATGATATATTGTAAAACTTCTGAGCATTACTTTATATTTATGCTGAAGCCTTTATTCTCAGAATTTAAATCTGAAGTCAGCAAGTGAACAATAGGACACCTACTTGGGCTAGACACTATCTACTATTTCACCCTTCAGTGGTCTACAGAAAATTTAGTCACACAAAGTAGGATTCTCCTAAGTCTGACATTTAAAGGCTGCTTTCAGGCTTGTGTTTGCACTCTTGACTCTTCAGTGGCCTTCTCCGATAATTTGAGGAGACCGTTGCCTCCTGAGCCTACCTCTTTCTCTTGCATTACTTCAAAGGAAAGCAGGCAGAGGCAACAGTCATCCGAAGAAGTCAATAATTTGGTTGTTCAGAAAATACTCCTCCTGTTCATGTCCCTTGTGGATTCATTTTTGTTAAAAACACATGTACTTGCTGTATGGAAGAGAAAGCCAGGGGTATTCAGCTCTATTGGTCAGCTATAACCAGAAAACAAAGTTAGGTATATTTGTTTTCCCCTAATGAATTGGCCCTTTAAAGCATCACCTTTTATTCTCCTGTTCTCCGACAGTGATTTTCGTTTTTTAAGGGAAATATAAATAATTAAAGGCAAATACAAATGGAGTTCTAGAGGAAAAATTCTGCTGCAGGGAAAGCTGTATATGGATGCTCTTTTGTGATATATAACGACAGACTCAGTGGCTGTATGCCACCGAGTCATAAGTTGAAACTTAATCACATGAGAGTGGCAGGCTGAAATGAGACAGATTTTAAAGGAAAAAAACCAAAACCAAAAACAACAAAAAAAAAAGAAGTATGACTTTGGGTAATTTTCTTATAGCATTAAGATGAACTTGGACTTGGTTACAAAATGGACCTGCCATTCAGTGACCCAACTCTCTCAAACACGTCAATCAGGAATAACAACTCTAAGCACTCCCTACTTAGATTAAGTGCTCCCTGCATCATAAGCAACATCTTTAGTAGCTATAATATATTCTTGTACTTTTTTCACTAATAACTGCAGATGTAAAATTACAAATTGAGATTATGCATACAGAAATTCATAGCATCTCCTCTAAGGTATTCAGTTGCAATCTAATTAACTGAGTAAAAAAAAAAAACAAAAAGGGTTTTCTATTTCTGTTTCTATTTTTAAAACTAAGGATGTTTTATTGAAGAGTTTTCCTTTTTTATAAAATAAATGTCAGCACTGTCTGATGTGAGTGGTGAATCAGCATGATAAAGCATGAAGACAGTGCCAGACTGCAACTGCTTAAAACCGTTCTGAATATTGCACTGCAAAAAGCATACATCTCATTCATTCTTAATAAAATTATATGAGAAACTTTACACAGAACCCCCACCATTTCTTTAATAATATCTACTTAATAGGCATATCCTCAGCCAGGAAAAAACCTTGTAATTACTGTACCTACAGTAAAGATGATCATATTAAATTGTAGAGCCCATTCTCAGGGAACAACAGCCAAAATTAGGACTTGTAAAAACACTGTAACATGACAACACAATAACCAGCCCATAGAAAACATCCCAAACTGTAGGCATGTTAATGTATGAAAGTTTAGCCTATATATGAAAACAAGAAATATACCTGATTATCTAAAATATCACAGGTTTATTAAATATTAGATGGGATAAGACCATAGATATTTTACTAGTAAGGACTATATTCCCTAATACAGGTAAGGAATACAAATTCTACTTGGCAAGGAAATATTTCCAAATTCCACTACCGTGTTTCTATGAAACTTCTGACAGGAAGCATTGTGCCTCTTATATATGCCCACAAAGCAAATTTTAGAATAGTAACAGGTTGTGCAAGTTTTAAACTAGATGGCTATGCTGTGACTATTTCTGTGAAACAAAGAAACCTGTGGAATGATGTCCCTTAATACCAGTAATGGTTCACCTCACAAGAAATGGTAAACCACAGTAATTATATAAGGTTCTCTTTTAATGACCGTAACTTCTCTGTTATTAATACATCTTTAATAAAATTTCTCTTGTGTAAGTAATTTGACATGTTTTACCATGAAAATCTTTTCACTTTCAGAGGAGGAGTGAATCCTGTGTCGTTCTTCTGTTCCAAAACTACAAGGTAAAGTTCAGTTTTGCTGCCATGAGGCACTGGAGAACAAATTCTAGAGAGCACCGTAAAGGGTGGGCTGTATGTATCTTTTAACAGAAATTCCATCACCCCACAAATCTACTGACTGAGATCCTGTAAGCATATTCTCCTAAAGATATGCTGTCCATAGCCTTCATTCTTACTGGAAAAACACTTCATAAATGTGCGACAATGAAATGTTACACCATTTATCACCGTTTAACAAGGGAACACTATTTGTCACTGATAACTTCTGCAGAAAGGCTTCCAAAATTTATGAAACAGATTGGCATGTGAACTGTAAGCAATGAATGTAGAGTAACATATTGTATTCATAATCAATATATCCAAAAGTGATATCATCATGGCCAAGACTGATTCTTCTATACATGTTATGTTAATTTATTAGTAATTTATCTAAAAAAATTCCTAGCTATAGGTTGTGGATAAAATCCTGGCACTGTATGGTTTTGGCTGTTCGGCATGCCATGGAATGTATGGTTAAGATGTAACAGTATGAGAAATATGGCATACTTTTTTATATATTTTTGCTAATGTATTTCACACTATTTTGGTCTATTTGGGAAAGGAAACAATTCAGGTTTAAAAAAAAATATGGACCCAATATTCTTTTCTTTATAAGCGTAGAGATATCAGAGCAAGATATTCAATAGAATTTATCAAACTAAAAAGGTTACAATTATTAATATTTCAATTATTGTTACTTGAGTTACTGATCTAATAACATTATAACCAGATAATTTAGAAAGCAACCATTACCATAAAGGGAGATTTAACTGACTATGTCAAACTACAGAAATTTTCTGAGATTAAGGAGAGCAGTAATCATCTGTGGTATGCCCTAGTACAAAACAGCTAACTACACAGAAAAACACAAATGCCTACAATTTTAACTCCTACATTTAACAATGGTATACAGAGTAAGACTATATATTTATGTTGATCATCTTTCACTCTTCATTTTTCCATCTGTCCTATTTCTTTTTACAAATGGATAAAAATATGTCTGTTTTCTGTGTCTATAAGATTCTCTAAAACTCAAAAAAGTTTCGTATAACATAAACTAAAGAACTTTACATATACAATTTCCCATTAATGCTGTACACTAGCAGAGAGGACACTCCTAATCATACTTCTAGGCTAAGTGAAAAGGCCAGAAACAACATTCCAAAATAACTACTTGGTTTGCAGACTGCACCACCTTTCTCTTAAAGAATATTAGAGACTAGGACAAAGTCAATAAAAACTTCTTTAAGCACAAGTCTCTCACAGGATCCTTTTGGGCAAACTGTTCAGCACACAGCTGGATAAACACATCATGCAGTGTGTGAGCAACTGGTTCACGGGTCGAGCACAGAGGTAACAGTGAATGGGGGAACATCACACTGGCAAACTGTCACTAGTGGGGTTCCAGAGGGCTCCATCTTGGGCCCTGTGCTCTTTGACATCTTCATAAATGACTTGGACGCAGGACTGGAAGGGATACTAAACAAGTTTGCAGATGATACAAAACTGGGAGGAGCTGTTGCCTCCCTGGAAGGCAGGGAGGCCCTGCAGAGAGACCTTGACAAATTAGACGAGTGGGCAATCACCAACCATATGAAGTTCAACAAGGGGAAGTGCTGGATTCTGCACCTGGGATGGGGCAACTGCAAATGTATGGACAGACTGGGGAATGAGAGGCTGGAAAGCAGTGCCACAGAAAGGGACCTGGGGGTCCTGGTGGATGGCAAGTTGAATATGAGTCAGCAGTGCCCTGGCAGCCAGGAGGGTCAACCGTGTCCTGGGGGGCATCAGGCAAAGCATCACCAGCTGGTCAAGGGAGGGGATTGTCCCACTCTGCTCTGCACTGGGGTGGCCTCACTGTGTGTGCAGTTTTGGGTGCCACAGTGTAGGAAAGATATAAAGCTATTAGAGAGTGTCCAAAGGAGGGCAACAAAGATGCTGAAGGGCCTGGAGGGGAAGTTGTGTGAGGAGCAGCTGAGGTCACTTGGTCCGTTCAGCCTGAAGGAGACTGAGGGGAGACCTCATTGCAGTCTACAACTTCCTCCTGAGGGGAAGAGGAGGGGCAGGCACTGATCTCTTCTCTGTGGTGATCAGTGACAGGACCCGAGGGAATGGCCATTCTGTGAAGTGTCAGATTATTTATCAATATACAATCACATCACCTTACACAGCAGAAGTATAACATGATTTAATATTACAAATTAGATTCTTACTAACATCAAACCTTAATCCACTTGAAGTGTAATACTTAATTTTTGCATTCTAAATTATTGCATCAGCTTTAAATACAAGTTGAATGGCTATAATCCTCCACAGGCTCTACCTGAAGTAAAATTACTTTCTATATAAAAAAAACGCCCTGCATTCAGATGCAGGCATAAAAAGTCTTAAAATAAATTTTTAAGGTAATGACTTGGAAAGCATGCCTTTATATTCAGGCTCAAAAGAGACATATGAAAAACATTAACTGAATTTCTATTATATGCTATTAAGAAAGCACCTATCCCTGCAACCACCTGGAAACACTTTTCCACGTAAATCTAGTCAAGAGCCAGTTTAGGAACAAAGCACCATATGATGGACAGCCCAGTCTAAACAAGAGGTTTTAAGATAGCTGGCAGCTGACCTCAGGGAGAACAGTGGAGGAAGCTGCTGGTTCCTGCCTGGAAGAACTGCCTGGCAGTTTTTTGACTTCCAGCTATTTTATCAATGGAGATTAAATCTCACATTTCAGCATGTAAAAGGATTATGTAACAGTCAGAAATAATTCCTCGCAATCATTCTAATAATAGTTGTGGAATAAAGGAAAGTGTTGTAGGACTTAAGATTACTTCTTTATAATTTCAAAGCAGCTACTGCTTAAAGTGGTTAAATCTACTTTTTTAATGGTAGATAATGTAGATTTGCTTAGAAAAGTAAGAGTCTGTCCTTACAGGGCCTGTGGATAAAAACTTTTATGTGAGATCTTGTGTATTGAACTATATTAATTTACCTGTCTTGTGTTTTTCCAGTGTTACCAGATTGTAAGAGATTTGTCAATAAATGGAATAAATTAACAGAGTGCAGACTTACAGATCTGATTTTTCCACATATTTAAAACATTAACTCCAGAAACTTTTGCAATGTGGAAACAAAACTTGAACAGTGTACACCAATGGAGGCACTGACATTTTTGTAAATATAGAATGTAGGTACAGAAATATGACTTACAAGCTTTTTAAGTTTTGGCAGCACAAAAAGACTATTAATTCACTTTGCTTTTGAAGCCCCGTAACACCAAGTTCCTATTCTAAATAATTGCTACAGAGTAAGCTTTCCTATTCTCTACTTGCTAATTGTTTATATATATATGTTTATATTTATATATATATATTTACTTGTTCCTCCATGTCTTTGCAAGCCCTCCAAGCTTGCTGCTCTCTGCAAAAGCAGTCATCCTGAGTGTGAAGTCATTAAATCCTTCTTTTTACAACCAAGAAGCAAAACATATTCTGAAGAGATACCCTGCATTAAAAACAATTAAAACAACCAAAACTCTGTAAAAGTATGGCCTTACAAAATTATCACTTCTGATATTTTATATGCACCACACAGATGAACTGCCTAACATCTGATGTCATAGTGCCCTTTCAGACACGTATAGATCAGTGCTTTCTGGGAAACAGAGACAGCATACACAGAAATGCTGTGACTGAAATAAGTGGTGTAGAGGGTAAAATAAAATGCTTATTTCTTACAGTGAAGTTTTGCCATAGTGTACACTAGGAACTATACCATTCAATATATTAAAAAATAACCTGAAAGCCAAGGAGTAAAATGTGAGGTGACATTAGTTTCCTGATGATACAAAGTAAAGTCAATGGTTAGGTGTGAAGAATCACAGAAGAATCTGTAAGAGGAGCTTGAGCAATACCTGGGCCTGATCTGCTGCAGCCAATCTGAAAACCACTGCTATATATGTTTGAAAAACATTGTTTTCTTCTTAAGAAGTTTCTATGAGAAACCTACTGTTTCTTCTCCTGTAACATTATTTTCCCATACATAACTTTAAATTTTCTATTCACTGAGGTGACAGTTGGAAAACAGCCCTTTTCCCAAATGAATGGGAGATTTGCCTTCATCAGGATTTCGCCCCATATGATTCTCCATGTATGAAACCAAAACAAATACTAAAATTGGCAGTTGCTTAAGTTTATGGTAATTTTGTTATTAAATTATTAGTATCTAAATGTAAGCCAGTAATACAGCTCAGATGAAAACCAAAAACTTTCTCATATCCATTAGAATAAGACCTTATATGGCCATTTATTATTCTGTTCAAGGTTTTTTATCCTTTGGTGGCACTCGGAACCTACATTCTGTTTTTGTAAATCTGACTGTACAATGACTCAAGTATGAACATGTCAGAGTGCCCATAATATATCCACAGTATTTGTCCATATGTCCATAATATTTGAACAACTCTGCGAAATCTGGTATCGACTGAATAAAATCCCTACACTTGGCTTTAAATAGTTTATTGCATATCTTCCTTTATTGATGTGACTGTGTTTAAGAGAAAGTATGTAATTGCTTTTGTGTCAGAAGCAGCAGATGGAGTTGGAATTAGAATATTCTGTGAAGTCTATCAGTAAAAGAAACACTTGTTGTAAACATATATAATTACACTGAATTTCATTTGTACTTAATGAAAATGATTTTTTTTTTTTAGGGGCAACCAAGACAAATGCAGAAAAATTATCTCAGTAATAAGTTCTTCCTATTAAAAAATTGGTAAAGATCTTTAAGATCTGAGCAAGCACATGATGACTGAGTAATACTGGCTCTGAAAAGATGAAAATCAAGTAAGCTTTACTTTATTGGTAAAGCATTTGATGTAACTGTCAAAGTTCTGTAAATAAAAATTGCATAAAAAAGGCAAAACTACCTATTTTACAAGACAAAATCATGCCTTTAGTGCCTAATAAACAGAAAATGACTCATGTTATTAATTAAAACTAATGATACCAATGTTCCATATTAAGATCCAGCTACTGCAAACCTGCTACATGTTTTGGCACCGTTTTTTAGGACAGCAGTAATTTAGAAGATGAAAAGGATAATAAGGAAATTAAGTCATATTCTATCTCCCAAGAACTCACTGCCATCATCAAAAAAGTGAGAGTTATGGATTGGATTTATAATACATAGACATGCTTGGTATATTATCATAGAACTAATTATGAAATACACAGAAATAAAGACAATGAAACTCATTGCTTTCACCTCATGGGGAACTAAATAGACAGAAATAGCATCTTTAAGCTATAAAACATGCTTAATCTGCACAAATCAATGGACTGAAGAAGAAAATAAGAGCAACAGAAAAAACCTTCAAAGCCACTCATAAGCAAACTATAGTATTACACACATCTGTGTAATTTCTGCTTTACATAATTGCTTGAAATAAATGATCTGTTTGACAAATTTTGGAAGAGCAAGGACTGAGGAGGAAGGAGAGTAGAAAAATACATTTTTCATTTTCACTCTTTTTAAACCAACATAATATCATCATTTGTAACTACCAGCCAATAGCATCTTCTCTGGCACAGATAAACGTGCACATAGGTAATGGCATGTGAACTGGCAGCACTGTCTCCTGTTGAAATTATGCAGATACATCATCTTCAGAGGAAAAGTGGTTATCAGAAAGATGCCCACTTCTCTGTCTTATTCTAGGTTAAAGAATCTGTATTGTACACTAGTTCCTTAGTATTGTCATTTAAGTTTATTATTCCCTAACATGCATACTAACAATACACACTTTAACATGCTGCTTTTAAACAGTGCAGGATAGCATAAAATAGGCAAAACTAAGCTCTTGCAGGTTATCACTAGGATGAAAACCAGTTAAATTAATCAGGATCAGAAGAGCGAAGGTACATTCCCTCATTCGTAATTTGGAAAGTGAAAAGTCCCTTTGGGATACACATTTTTCATAATTTCAGATCACGCTTGACCTCACCTCTTTTGTTTAACCAGGCCTATTAATCAAATACATCCCAGAGGTGACTAATGATCTTCCAGAATTCTAATAGAAGCAGAAAGTCAAGGACAGAACAAATTGATCCACATCACCCACCTTATTAAGTTTACAATGCTGACAATGCTTCCCCAGTTTTACTCAGAAATGTAGCCCATCTGGTTATTTTAAGACTACTGCTTTAGACTAAAACTATTTGACACACTGACTCTCAAAGGACCAGATGACAGATTTTTGTCTCAGTGCAATATATCCTTTAAACTCTGTGTTGTAGATTCTTTCCTTCAAAGTTAAGGTGCAGTTAAAGTTACTTTTATAAACTTCCCTGAAACCTGTAAGCAGCCTTGATGAATGAGCCTTGAGGACTATCATCTCAACATACTTTTAAAAAAGAGTGTACATCAACTTTTCCACAGCTTCAAATAAATGAAGGCAAAATGGAGTTGACATCACATGCAGTTTTCATTCTTCAAAAGTATAAATAGAAATTTTGCTCAAATGATCAGTGGTTGAAAAGACATGCTAAAAAGTGCAGCTTACAAAAAAAAAAAAAAAACCAAAAAAAACCCCCCAAAGAGGACACAGTAATGAACAGCATTTCTGTTCTTCACAGGCCTCACAAAACAGCAGATAGATTTTTCCAAAAAGACAAAAATTGGAAATAATGCTTCCCATGCTGCCTTTGCACAGCAATTTCAGCAACAACCAAATTTGAGATCCAATGCTACAACAGTTGCTCATATAGGAAGGACGGGGTTTACCCTATGTTTTGTAGATCTCTGATTAAGGGGATTGGAACATCTTTTATTGACATAAATGCACCAAACCAAACCTACCAACTCAGTTCACAGCCAACACAAACAGTGACGAGAGATCCATCTTGGAGCATCACTGCCTAAAGAATATACTGTTATCCCACTGCAGAAATTTGAAGAAGGAAGAAGAAACACTGCCCATCCACATCAAGGGGTGAATGCCTACCTATGTTATCACAGAGATTACTTAATGAGTTAGAGACTAACTGTTCTGTTAGTCACCATACATACCGCATTTCCCCGCTAAAAAAAGGGATGTATTTGAGAAAAAGTTAGATGTTATCTGAGGCAGAAATAGGAATTAATCTGCTGTTAGATTTTATAGAGAGTATTTTTTTTTTTACCACAGAACAACACATTGGTCATATATATAACATAATTTTCTGATTCCGAAATCTTTGTGCATATCTGCAGTTAACAATAGTGTCATGTCTAGCAGAAAGAGGATGCCATGAACATAGAAAAATGAAGGAATCTATTCAGTAAGTACTGAAAACCTGGTGTAGAGAAAGATTCATCATTAGTAATGTTTTAGATAGCAAGCAGAAGAATGGAAAAGCAATAAAACAGAAACCTCAAATTCTGTGATTTTTCAGAAAGAAAACAGGAGACAGAACAATTAGACATTTACTGTATGCTTTACTGGTTGCATGGAAAGAAATTATGAACAGTGGACAGAAATGTATAAAGAGAACATAAAAAAGGACTGAGAATAACATTGCTTAAAGAAAATTACTTTCAAATTATATCTTTAAATTGAAGACATGAAAAGTAGTATGTAAGAAAACCTCAAGAACATTATGACTCACCAAAGCCTAAAGAAAAGTGAGAGAAGAGCTTTGTTCAGAGCCACATTAACCTAAAGCTTTTGATGACAGGGTAAGAATTTCCTTCCTTATTGCATATTGCTCCTGGGAAAGGACTTAATGCCCTATATATGTAGCACACATT
This sequence comes from Platyrinchus mystaceus, assembly GCA_035041135.1. NCBI lineage: Eukaryota > Metazoa > Chordata > Aves > Passeriformes > Tyrannidae > Platyrinchus > Platyrinchus mystaceus. Next base: position 36,335,410 of record JAWWLV010000144.1, on the reverse strand, counting down.
TGAGGTGAAAAAGATTGCTTTGATAAACACATAACAGAAAATAGTCACAGTTCTACTCACAGGTCTCCCTCTGCTAAACTCAGAATTGAAACTGGAGCATCAGAGGCTGTTCTTACCCATCTTTCAAAAGTGAACAGAAATATATTGAAACTTTGTTTACAAAATAGCTTTATTCATGACCACCTCATGGATGTATCTTTCAAAAAGAAAATCTCAGTGTAAAACCACTGGTTTGGTTTTGAAATTGAGAAGGACTACATGAACAGAAAGACTGAAAACTATCTAGGTACATAGAACTAACATAAAACTAAGTACATAAAAGTCATCAGAATTCTGAGTAGTGAGAGTTGGTGGACCTGAATTGTTATTTTCCTGAAAGAAAAAAATAAAATCATAATTCTTCTAATTACATCAGATGTCTTTATAAGACATTTGAAAGCTGTTATGACTGAGAAAAAAATGTTGAAATTATACATAGAATTTTATCAAATAATCTGTTATAACTCACTATGATTTGAAGGATCATTTTGCTCATTTTGAAGACAATGTGATTTTAGACAGCCAGCACAAGTTCTCCAAGGGCAAGTCCTGTGTGACCAACCTAGTGACCTTCTATAATGGAGTGACTACATCAGTGGACAAGAGAAGGGCTGTAGACGTCATTTATCTGGACTTCTGCCTTTGACATGGTCCCCCCAAAAAAACCTTCTCTCTAAATTTTACAGAGAAGAATTTGATGGGTGGACTGTTAGCTGGAAAAGGAAACAGTTGGATGGTTGCATCCAGATCATTATGGTCAATGGCTCACAGTCTTGATGGACATCACTGAGGGGCCAGGGCTATTTAATGTCTTCATTAATGACATAGACAAAGGGTTTGAGTGCACCCTCAGCAAATTTGCAACCAAATTGTTCTAAAATAAACCCTACATATACATATTTACAAACACTGAGCCTTCAGTGTCATTTTTCTCTAACCTGCCCCAAGGGATCTTTAAACAAGAACCTGGGTTACCCTCACCTTCTGAGGCAGGTCATATTACCATATCATAAACTTATGGGAAAGCCATAATCTCTATCGTGCAGTCATATAATTTCTCTTTGCCATGATTCTAGAGAACATATTTTTAGGATATATTTTCATTTATAATTAGGATACTATTTTTGCCATAGAACTGGCTACTTATTGAAACTTTTTGCTTAATATACTTTTATTTTGTTGGTTTTTGTCCTCCAGTTTTTCCCCACCATGATTAGCTAATTGGAGTCACCATCCTTGGAGATATTCAAAAGCTGTCTGACATAGTCTTGGGCAACTTACTCTAGTTGCCCCCGTCTGAGTTCAGACAAGATGACCTCCAGAGGTCCCTTCCAACCTCTACCGTTCCCTGAGTCTGTGATGGCTTTCCAGAAAAAACAGGCTGCAAAGGAAGGTAAGCTGATTCAGACCAGGAACACTTCATGATGTGCACCAAAGCACAGTCAAGTGGGATGACAGTGAGATTTTCTTTAAAAGCATACATCCGCTTCCAACTTAAACAATACTGAAGTGGCCTCCATAGGACCAAAGATGTAGAAAAAGGATCGATAGTTGGTGAGTCATGGCTTATATGTTTCTGAAGGGATTTCCTGATGAGTATGGCATTTTCCATTACTCAGCAAACTGCCAAATTTTCTACCTGCATTGAACAGAAAGGTTTGTAGTCTGAATATAAAAGAAAATGTAGAAGGCCAGGACAGATAAAACTAACCACTGTGGTCTGAAAAATCTAGTCCTGAATCAAAGTGAGATTTCACTTCATTTCATAACTACGTTCATCATGCTTACAACAGGGCTAGGGCACTTGTCTATCTCAAGACACTGTGAAGAGGAACACAAAGATGACTAGATAATGATCCAAGAAAACAACTCAAAATAGAAGTATATTTGACCTTCTTACAGAAAATGGCTTAGCTTTCAAATTATGTTATAGGATAATCCACCTATAAAACCAATCACCATGCAAGCAATGCTAATACGCCCTAAAATGCTCCAAGTGGACCTGGTTGAAAACCATTCTCTTCTCCCTGTGCCTTTTAAAAAGCAAATTATTCTTGTTACAGTGAGAAAGCTTTATCAATAAAAGGCACTGTGAAATACCCTCCACATTAACCAAATTCAAAAGGTGTATGCCACTCTCCATAAAAGGTATTTTCTACAACCAATACTCCTCAGCCATGACCATTTTAACTCTGGCTGTCATGCGCATCATCCTTGGCCTGTGTGCTGTATTTGTCTCACTCAAAATCAACTGGTTTGGATCATCACACATGATGCTGCAGTTGCTGATGTGCCTGGGCACCTTTACTGATGAACTGACAGAGACAGACTCTGAAAAAAGCAGTAGGATCCCACCAAGGTCCCATTAGTTTGTGTTGTGTAATGGCATGGCGACATCTCCATCAGCAGCATTTCTGAAGGAGTCTGGGCTGGTCTGTAAAGTTTGTGTTAGTAATTAAGTAACAGTCACACTCTGAAGTAAAATTCTTTCTGCTAAAGGTTTTATTGGACTTAAAAAACTTAAGAGATATTGAGTGTATTGACTAGAAAGTGCTATATGCCTCTATCTTTGTTATCAGTAAAATAAATAAAAATCAATCCTGCATCCAACTCAGAGCTGATCAAATTAAGGTATACAAATAATCAAATCATTGAACATTACAACAATTACTCCTATGCCATGTAAGCTAGTAAGAGGAAATTTGCAAACTAAATAAAATCCATTAAAAAATATTTTCCATAATTTTAAGTATCGACATCCAGTTCCTCCAACATGAGAATACAGTTCTTTCCTTATTACTCAAAGCACAGGTAACTCATATTTAATGTTACTAAAGCAGTACTGTAACATTCCTGTAACATTCCTCCAGAGAATACTGAAATCCAGCATAATTAATGATTTAAATTAACCCAAGTATACTGATAAAAGGTATTTTAATTTTTGAGAAAATCATATCAAAAGCTATGCCATGGTAATTTGACATAATGTAGTTTTTAGAATTGAATGAAAAGTAATCAAGTTACAATAAAGATAGATGAACAGGAATGTGTACAGAACTAAAGAAGGTGCCACCTGTAATTGATGTCCCCTGGTAGCAAATCTATTACTTTTGTAAATGTGATCCAGGAGGATGCAAACAAATAGGACTCTGGGAGCAATAACTACATGTGGCAGTATTTATATAAGTAGTGTTTTCATTTATATTACTGAACAACGATCCATTAGCAATTCAATTTGGAATTTTTACAGAAGCCTATAACAAAAGTCTTAAGCACATTAAGGCACGTCATCAGTGAAAGTTCACAAAATATCACAAAATTAACACAAAGAGTTTACACTTCCTCAACGTCACAGGCTGTCTTCCTACAATATTCTAACCTGCCAATAACAACCAGCTCACTGCTACCAAGCAGCACACCCAGCCCTTGTCACACTGCCTGCCCTTGGGGCAGGCCTAGCTTTAGCCCTAGCTGTCAGTCTCCATGATCTCCATGAAACCTAATTGAAGTTATCTGTGTGAGTTTTCTCCTGACAGTATTTTTTACCGGTCACACATTTTTACCGTCTGTGTATCTACTGATGAAAAAACCCAACTGTCTTCCTGCATCACTTTACTTGTGTATCCTTACGCTGTAAGGTTTGTTCTTTGGAGGGGTTTTGGATGTAAAAAGTAAAATTTGCCTGATCTGAATGCCTGGGGCTTTATTATGTAACTGCCACTCATGCAGGTGGACCAATTATTCATAAAAATAATCCCAATGAAATCCACTGGAATCCACTGAAAAAATCCACAGTTCCAATAACTATATAATAAAGTTATAGATTTTTCTTCCCAATGGGCTAAATTATATATCGTGTTGTAACAGGGTGACAGTTTGATGTTCAAAACACATCAAAGACTTTTAGACTCACAAATGCTTTTCATCTTCTGAGATCAAATGATCCTTTATCCTCCATTGCATTTACTCAGCAGTAGAATTTTATGCTGCTTCTATAGATCCAAACAATGGGTTTACAAAGCAAAAGAAGAATGGAATAGGAAGTTGATCTGAGGAATTTCTATTATAAATGAAACAAGCGTCAAAAGTGGAGGAAAACTGTGCAAGTTTTCACAAAGCAGGGAAATGATTTTGTAATTTTGTCCTTTAAGTATATACAAAATTAAATGGGCCCATGTCTGGAATTCCCAAATGCAGATGCATTCTCATTCACTTTGCAGCAATAAAAACTTTATGAAACAACTGAAAGAGGTAGCTCTATTTTAACAGGAAAATTTAGGGGACATGGTGTTTTTTTCTTCCTTCTCCAGCTTCAATGTGTGCATAAATATGCTATTTCAAGCTCTAAGGAGCATCTCGCTTTAGTACTTGGAATTTTGTAAAGAGTCTCATTGAAAAGAAACAGTAACAATTATGACTGTGCATAGCCAACACATTCAGAATACTGAACACACTCTGCCCTTCCAAAATCAACTATGGGGTTCACCACATGTAATAAGTATATGTTGTACAGATCTAGCCTTACTGCTTAGCACCCAGATCTTGTGGGCCAACAGGTCACTGTGAGCACAGCACTTCAGATGACAAGAGCTCAAACCTTCTAGTAAAAATATGATGACTATGATGATTATGCTTGCCATGAAAATCTATTAAGCAGTATCATTACTGGAATGAGGCTAATACTTTTTTACATTATTATTATTATTACTAGAAGGATCACACATCATATCTATATATGACAAATTCAGATGTTTGTTCTTCTAACAGAAACATGCTTACACTTAACTGTATAAAAATAATAAGATATAAAATGTTCATTAAATGTAATAAACTGCTCTTGATGTTGCGTTTTTCTTGCTTTACATTACAAAGTTTAACAACAACTTAAAAAATCCAAATCCAACATGGCATGTAGTCCGCAGGTTTAGCTCCAAGTATGGGATACTGCTTACCATTCTGAATTTGGCTGCTGGATGGAAAGGAGTCTAAGCTCCTGATGATGAAATCTCTAAATTCACTGCCATAGTATTGGGTTTTAATACTGAATTATAAGAGGTCTTTGATCAAGGAAGTTCTGATGCAAGTGAAAAAAAAAATCCTACTAAGAAAAAAACCCCACAACCTATGAGCGGTCACTACCAACCCCTAACTGATAACGGAGAAAAGGAAAAACAGTGATATAATTTTCATGACTGCCATTAGGGAGTAAAGTTTTAAAAAATAAATCCATATTTTGGAAAGGTGAAAGCATCGTTCAATTTCTTATCAGTTCCACCTTAATATATGCACAGCACGTATTTCTGACCTAGAGCTGCAGGCTTGTTCTGGGAACTCAACAGCCGCTCAGTCACAAACTGTCTTGCTCATTCTAACCTGTACTCTCCCTCCACATTAATGAACTGTTTGGTTGTATAGTCTCAACAAGACTGATACTGTCTACTTTTTGCTATGTGTATCACACATCAATGCACTAAACATCACTTAGGATTTCAGAATTCACACAAGTTATTATTACATCTCATTGTGAGAATATGACTGAATTTTCCCAAGTTGAAATGAGTCTTGTAACTTATCATTTGCCTTTCTGAAGCCTCATTTTAGGGCATCTACTATACATAAATATTCAGCTTTTAAGTATAAGAAGTCCATTCAGTGTAGCTTAAAATTTAAACATCTACATTGCCCCGCTGCAGAATCTTTAGGTGTAAAATTGAAAAATACCCCCCTCCCTCCCCCATGGGATGGGGCACAGAATTTGGAAAAAAAAAAAAGTCAAATTCATGTTTTGAGATAAAGAATTTAACTGGACAGAAGCAGAAGGGAAACTACTACTACTACAACTGAAAACAAGTGCAACCCAGTGACCAATGCCCGGACAGCTGAACTGAATGAGGTTATTTTGAGAGGTCCCTTCCAACCCCAACCACTTCATGATTTAAAATCACAACTTGTCAGTAATAAGGGAGCATGTGAATGAACGATGAGATCAATTTTGTGTTAAATGCTTGTTAAAAGAAGTTACTCTGCAGGGATCTGGCCCAACAGTATTGCAGAGTTCACAAATTTAGGCAAATATGTCCCCAAGCTGTTTTGGTACAGATTTCTGTGGCATGTTACTGACCTTTTGCAATCTTTTTCTGAAGGGAAATGAATCTTGATATCAAAGGCTCATGAAACAATAACAGTATGGCTGTTTCTTGGTTATTTCAATGGTACGCTGTCAACAGCAGGGTTTATGAGCCTGATAAATGTGTGTTCATGCAGAATAGGGAAAAGGCCACATTTGCATTAAAATTCAGTTTTAATTGTCCTTATTTTTTATTGATGCTTGGTGAATTGGATCTATAAAGAACCATTTTCAAGCAGAATGAAATTTGACAAATAGTATAGCTGTGTAAACAATTTCAGTAATTATGGCAGCAATTATTCTCTCTTCTAACTCTTGGTAGCTTTAAAAAGAGGAAAAAGAAAGTGACAAGAGATCAGCTTTAGAAACCCCATGGAGTTCTCAGTATAATAAAAGTCAGAGAAGCCAGATATCAAAAATTTATGCAACATAGGTTTAGCAGAGGAAGGTAAACATTGTCCCTATCCTGAGAAAAACCTTTCTTACTCAGAGAAATCAATAGACTAATTAAACAAACACATATGAAAAATGCCAGCTACACAGAAACTTTAAAAAAGAACATACAAAGCTATGCAGTCACAAAATATTATACACCACCATATTAATTATGCAACTACTAGAAATCATACTGACATTATTCTCTCTCCAGGCTCTGTTAGAAATATCAATCAGTGCTCAGGATGATAATGAGGACACACTGGCAGTCAGAGATTAACTCTTCAGACAGGTTTTGTTGTCTTCTGTAGAGGCCTGGTTACACAGGAAGCCCTTTAGCCTGAAATTATTGACATTTTCAGTGCAGGGAGGGAAGAATTACATTCTAGCTGCACTAATGATGCTGAGAGCATGATTTCTAAAAAACCACAGGTATACTGCATACAAGTATACAAGAGAGATCAGGTTATGATAATATTCATTTCTAGACCCAAACCTCATTAATCATCCAGTATCCAAAGTGTAATAACTCCATCCCAACAGAGCACTACTTGCCAGTTTCTCATTTCACACTAACTACAAGCGGGGCCACTGGGAGTACTGTCAGACACCAACTAGGGAAAGCACAGAGACCTGAGCATGCCAGTGAATTCCTCCTCAGAACACAAAGCTTTAAAAACAGTGAGAAATAATACAGAATGTCAACCATTTACTTTAGGATCTTAAAATACAATGCAGAGACACATAGACAAAAATCTAGACAATAAAACAATAAAAAGAATCTTGTTAGGAGAAAAGAAGCCTATGAATTCAGGAAAAAATAGCTTTAACAGAGGAATAGCAACACAATCTTTATGGCTACAAAGGAAAATATTAATACCCTGCAGAATACGTTACTGATGAGAAGCTAAACTAATTTACAAGTTTCTTGGTGCTGCAGCTTTTTCCTTTTCTGAAACTCGGGAATACAAAGGAAATGCAGAGAAAGGAGAAATATTTTCATTATCTGTCCATTAAGAAGATTCAGAGAGCTGCTAGACACAGTGAATGGTATGTGACCTAGCAAATCAAACCTAAAAAATTCAATTAATTCCTAAACAAAACCCAAAGCAGGTTTGTTTACTGTAATTTTCTACTGCTCATAGTCTCATACAAAATACTGAAAGTTACATGGCTTTTCAATAAAGAATGTGTATCAAGGTTTGTGGCCCTCTGATCCTTGATAGATAAGAGCTGGATTGGAGGACTCTATCCAAGGGAGTGCACAACATTTACAAGCTGTACTTAGTGAAGCAGAGGTTACACTTACTTTTCTGAGTATCAGTCCTGTTACAGTTCTACCCTTCAAAGTATTCTGAAAGCACAGAAAGGAAGCAAAATGTATGCAAAAGAACATGAATATACAGTAGGGTTTCACTGACACTCAGCTCTAGAACCACCAGCAAACATCAGAGTCACTACCACAAAAAGCACCCATAATACAAACCTCTGCAGCTTGCAGATAGGACAAAAAAGGCACCAAGAAGATAATCTGAATGACAGAAACACAGAACTGTTTCGGTTGGAAAGAGCTTCTAAGATCATAGAGTCCAACCATGAACCTAGCACTGCCAAGCCCACCACTAAACTCAGTGCCACACCTACACGTCTTCTAAACACCTCCAGACTCAAACACCTCCCTGGGCAGCCTGTTCCAATGCTTCATCATCCTTTCAATGAAGAAATTTTTCCAAATATCCAGTCTAAACCTCCCCAGGCACAACTTGAGGCCACTTCCTCTTGCCCTGGCACTTACTACCTGGGAGAAGACGTTGACCCCTTTCAGGTAGTTGTAAAGAGCAATAAGGTCTCCCCTGAGACTTCTTTTCTCCAGGCTAAACAATCCCTTAGCTACTCATCATAAGACTTGTGTTTCAGACCCTTCACCACCTTTGGTGCCCTTCTCTGGATTCCCTCCAGCACCTCAATGTCTGTCTTGTAGTGAGTGGCCCAAAACTGGACACAGTACTCGAGGTGCAGCATCACCAGTGCTGAGTACAGATGGATGATCACTGCCCTGGTCCTGCTGGCCACACTATTGCTAAGCCAGGATGCCACTGGCCTTTTGGGCCACCAAGGCACACTGCCAGCTCATAAAATAGTGCACTAGTTTGACCAATCAAACAATCAATGTCACCAGCAGAGGAAAGACAGGTATTTTTTAGGCATCTCAGCACATATTATTTTAGAAGACATTTACAGGATGAGTAGCTGATCACACAGCAAATCCTCTCAGAAAGTTCTTAATTAGCTCCTGACAGGATACACCATCAAATATACTGCTTTGTAAACATAGAACTAACTCACCAAAAACTACAAGACTCCCAATATTTACCATCAGACAGCTGACAACTCAGTTGCCTTTCTATATGCTGAGGACTCATTTTTTCCACTTCTAAAATTCAGAGAGCAGCAGCCTTGCTCTCATTTTCTGGACCAAAAGCTTCCTCTGACAGAAGCACCCGTCACTGCTCCTGTCAATCCATCAGTTGGAGTTGCCTGTAAAGCTTGTTGCCTCCACTCTCTGCATGCAACCCCTTCTGCACATACAGTTCAAAGAATAGTTTACTTTTATATGTCAATATTATTATTAATTACCTGTCTGGATTAGCGGTGAAGATGTGTTTTATTAGGCCACACAAGTATAGACTACTACATGACTGAAATATAATTAATCTCTTAAAACCTTGGAGAATTATGTACAGGGTAATCTAATGGTAGAAAATAAAATTTACTGAAGCACAGTTAAGCATATGAGAATGTTAATATTATCAGAGAATAACAAACATATTTTGATATTGAGAACATTAGTCTAATGACTGTGATTTTGCATTTTTAACACCAATCCGAAATTTAATCCTATCCTTCCCCTCATAACATAAATAACTGGATTTAATTCCACAGCTTTTATTTGAAAGGATGATGAACTGTGCTTCTTATTCATGCCCACATTTTATTTCTTACCATTTCATTACAAATGACCTGTTAACTATAACACCTTCTGCCACTCTCCATACCCTAAAACATACTGTGAATCAGTTCATTTAAAGACATTATGAACATAATTGCTTTTGTCTCTTATTCTCTCTGCAACATGTTTTGTTTTATTGTCTGCTGGGGAATACCTTGTTGATGA
>JAWWLV010000144.1:36292598-36325534 GCA_035041135.1 Platyrinchus mystaceus | reverse complement strand
AAGTTAGGGCTAAAACCAGTAGAGATTGTTGGTGAGAGCAATAATGTGATATGTATATGTTTTTGCTAGATGGCCAAGTTAAAGGATTAATTAAATCACAGTAAGAGTTGATGGGCTTCTGCATGTAAAGATTAAGAATGGAACATTTTGTGCTATGAACAAATATACGAAGAGAAACTGTAGGAAACATGATGGATGCTTAATATTGGAGATGTCAGCAAGACTTTGTCAGGTGCTATAACCAGGTCACAACATTCACTTTTGTCCTTAAAAGACATTTTTGCCATTTGGATGGTATTGCGTACCTAAAAAACTTCACATAATCACTTTCAATATGCTATAAGGTATTCAGAAGATTACAATCTGTGGAAGAACATGACTACAGACACGGAACAATTCTAACAAGGGTCAGAAATATCTGACAACGCTAACTGTGGCCCAAAATAACAAGGAGACTGATTCCTTGTAGAGCTGAGTCTGACAGAGAAATCTGTACTTTGCTTGCCCTACAGGAACAACCTGAGAGATCTCAAGTTAACATAGGAAATCTACATTAAAAAAGGACTTTTATGAGGACTTTTAAGATACTGAAAGAACTAAGTCTCTGTGGTGTGTCCACCAAAACTGAAGTTATCACAGATATCTGATTAAAAGTCTTCTAAAGTTGTAAAGCAAAACCCAGATGTTTTGGATCTCACAAAGTAATACATACTATATGATTATATACTTGGACCATGTTAATTATACTCAAACAGAATAGCTGTCTTTGACAGTGGTCTGTCAGCACAAAAAACGGCTATTCACATGAAAACATGGATTATGTAGGAAAAGTCCATGTTAAATAATATTGACTGCAAACTGCTAGTATTATAACCAAACAGGTCCTAATAAACAGTCTCTAAAAATACAGTCTTTTTTTTCTTTGTTTAGTTTTTCTTTTACATATACAACTTCAGAGATAGATTACTGAAGAAAAGATACTGCTAAGCAAGACTTACAACTAGACTGCTTGGTGAAAAAAGAAAAGGACCTAAGCACATCTGTCTGAATTCACAAGAAAAGCAGAGACTACTTAGACATATAATAATTTCTGTCACTAGCTGATCAATAGCAATCAAGACTTGAGACTTCCTACTGCTTCTTGAAACTTATGGTGTATGTCTGTAACAAGAAATAACACTCACTGACATATGATAGGCTTACAAATGTACAAGGTTGCACACACACAGAACATACTCCATTAAATATTTCCTCTCCAGAGAGAGGAATATTTAATTTTAAAATTAAGAAATGTGATCCAGGGCCTCACAGTCCTAAATGACCTATTATAATAGTTACATTCTTTCAGTTTAGAAAACAATAGCAATATTTCTGGTAAATGCATCTTCCCTCTCCCCACCACCAACCACAACATACTCTCCTTGATTGCTTTTTTTTCAAATGCATTCACTATAGAAACAACTGATCCACATCATAAAACAAATTTTAGGAGGTACTGCAGTAATGGACTTCAAATGTTCCAAAGAAAAAAGTATGGCACAGTGCTAGCCAGCTTTGTTGGAGGCACATTTCTTATGCTGGTTTTTAGTTTGAATGCTAGGGATTATTCTGAAAGCTGGATCCTTATACTCTCTCAGTTGCTGCCAGAAGTACTTCAACACTCCTCAGTTTAATGTGCAGAAATGAATTTTCTGCCATGGGGATGAGTCCTAGGCCATTTTTCACAAATAAAAAGGCTTCAGGGAACAAGAAGAGGGCTGGAGAGACAGCTTGGACAGTCAAGACTCTGCTCACACTTCCATAATAAATACTCTATCCTTGAAACTATCCTGTTGGAATCAGCCTGATGCTGTCACATTTCCCCACCTTTTTTCCCCATCAACTAGTATTTCTGACAGTCTGTTCTAATGCCCTTTTTTTTTGGCCTCTTCTTTAAGTAGGTTGTAATTGCAACATCACATTGTACCAAATTTTCTGGAGCAAATACAACTACTATCAAGCCTTCTGGGAAATAATAATAAAAAAAATCTATAGAAGCAGGACAGAGGAAATCAAATAGGGACTGAAGTTTCAAAAAAGGCCAATGTTTCACTCAGACATAAGAACTTTTGCTTATAAACTATAAGAGTAACCATATCATCAATCCAACAAATAGACTTCCTACATTGTCAAGATACCACAGGGAATAACACCATATTTGAAGAATGCAAAAGGAATCACAGTGAGTTTATCAGAGGGGTTACTTCTGCACATTCTCAAAATATCCTATATAGATTGATAGGATTAAGTCAAAGACCAAAAACAAAGGTCCCATATTACTGAAGTGAGTGGAAATATCTATGATCAATAGGAATTATTACTAATGCACAGATAAATACTGAATTGCTACAACAAAATACAGCTCTTTTGCTTATTTTACATAATAGTTAGGCACCGGGCAATTTTACTAGGTATCTTAAAATGTATCCTTAAAACTTAGTACTGTTAAACTCCTTTTCACCTTCTAAGCTTATCAAATATATTAACTATTTAATATTTATATTCTCCTGGGGAAGATAAGTACCATTTTCCTGAAACAAGTAGCAAAACAGTTTGGGGTTTGTTTTCTTTCCCCAAGACTACTGATAGAACTCTTTATGCAGACCATTAGAGGCTCCTATAGTAATTATCTTTCTCAATAAGTATTTCTCTCTTTCCCTGTATTCTCCACATTTGCATCTTTTTCTTGTCATATGAAAATTACGATATCAAACCTGGGTTCTGTGAGCTTAGACATAAGCTGAACTCAAGGCCATTTTGACAATATAAATTTCATAAGCAGCCCTGCACACAGAATAATTACAAAGCAATGGCCCTTTTATTCTTTGGTGCACATGACCAAATGTGTCCTTTTGTTTCACCTCAGCTATTCAATTTTTAAATCTTTTAAAGATTGACTTCTAATTTTAAATTAAAAAAACCCACATTTTCACAGAACTTTTCAAACTTTGAAAAGTTTGTCAAATGTAAAACTTTTGCGTAGAAAGAAGTAGAATAAATCTTTTTTGCTTTTGTTCTGTTATTCCACCTCTATAAAAAAAACATCTTTTACTGCCCATTATGAAACAAATCAGAGGTCAACTTCCATATCCAGACTAAAAGAATTTTAGGTTCTGTGATTCTTGGTTCATTTGGATAACTTAGCAACATCTCCTTCCAGGGAATAGTAATTAAGTACACTTATATAGATCTAATGTGAAAAATTGAGAAAATAATTAATATACTCTGAGACATGTATTCCATTGAGAAATTCCTACTGTGTCACTTCTGGATTCATTACTTTTGAACATATTTTTCTCTTTATGTTTGTAATTAGATTTGCAATTCTGGCATTTATCTTGTAAACTAATGCACTAGTTATGCACAGCAACTTGTGTACTAGAGCTGCAGTGATGTTGTATCACGAGCATGTCTACGACATAACCATTATGAGGTATATTTTCTTTCCTCCCACATACACTGAAATTTCAAGTCAAAGTTCTTGAAATATTCTCTGATCCAACATTTCCTATGGTTACTGGCAATAACTGACCTTGAAGGAAGCATGTGTCACACTCGCTCTGTTACACCATATACATTAAATTGGGCCTGACAAGTTATCTTCAGCATTTTTCTTTCCTCTTCAGCTAACTTCTAGCTACTTATGTGTATCTAAAAACATGGAGAAAGTCCAGATTCAAAAATGGCTTGATGGTTATTGGCAGGACAGAGAGTCACTGCTGGTATTAGACCCTTCTTATTAGTCAAGTTTCAATAACAGCAATTCCTTTGATTAAGACCTGTTGACAATGGAAGATTTAGATGGAAAACAAACAAGAGCTATTTCACAAGAAATTCAGACTAAACAATCAGTCATGAAAATGCTTAAACCTTTTTGCAGAGTTAGAACACTGACTTCCAGATAAGTTTGGTTACTCAGCATTGGCATTGTAAACACAGAAAGAGACAAAAAAGGAATAGGGATTGCTTTCTTCCCTTTCAAAAAACACCATGAGCTTTTCTACTACACAACAAGGCTGCTCACATTCTTGGGCTGAGAAGCACCCTACAATATTCTCCATCATAGGAAAATAATTTGCAACAAGAACACAACACTTTATCTGTACTATTTATTGAAGGATAGAATTTATCAGTATTTCCATGTTTGTCTAAACATGATTGATTGCAGCTTAATTCTTAGCATTCTTAAGCCATGTGGCTCAGAAGGGGAGAAAAGTTTATTTGCCTGACTTCCTGTATTCAGGGTTCAGTTTTTTTTTTTTAAAACATTTTCAAAATCTTCATAATTACCAGGAAAACATAGTTCTGCAATGTTTCTGTATAAAAAGAAGTCACACAAGAGAACTCTTCTCCACGTAAAAGAGTAGTTCCATCTCGAAAACTCTAATAGCTTGTAATAATAAACGCATGCTTAAATATTGAGAGGACATTTCAAATAAACATACATAATAATGAAAAGTTTTTTATCTTACTTATTTTGCATCCCTTGAAAAATCATCTACATGGTAAAGGCATGATTCATCATCTGGAAAGAACTTTGCATCCTCTTCATTGTAAGCTTTAATTTCAGAAGATTCACTCTATGGCTCTGGGAAATTCAGATTCTGTATTTCATGAATATTGGGGCAGGATTTAAAAGACAAAACTAATCACTTCAAAACCAAGATTAATTAATTAACAACATTAAGACTTGACATCAAGGTTACCATTATATTTCATCTGCCCAAATGCAACTCCAACTATTGCAGCATTTTTGCTTACTTAGTGGCATTGGAAAACATCAGAAAAATAACCAAAGACTGAAACACAAACCAGTGAAAAAAGCAGCTGTATATATCTGACCCAAATGTTAATCATATATTGAGAGTGTAATACTCCTTAATGAGTCAGTTTATGAGGTAAGTAGATTTTAAACAGTTTTAAAGAACCTGTGAAATGTATTTGAGTTACATATAAAAGAGTCAAAAAGCCAAAGAGTCTTTCAGTATTTTAAACAAAAACTAATAAGAATGTATCAAGCTCACAAGAAGATGAAAAAGGGATAAGGTCAAAGATCTTATCCCCAATTAGTTAGCATGGAATACTCAGCAGAAGTGCATAGGCACTTACACATGCAGGACTTTAAGTTACACTAATTACTATGAATTGCAGGAGACTTCAGAGTCAGCTCTGCAGCTTCACTTCCTTTCACCAATGAATTCATTAAAAAAGTACTTTGTTTTTATCAAGGCACATTCTATATGCAACAGAGAGCAATATACCATAATACTGACACATTCTGACTATTAAAACAAAGTAAAAATAAGGAGTAAAGAAAATAATTGAACTGGAACCAAAGATGATCTAACTTAAAACTTCTGTAGCTATTCAAGTTTCATAGTATTAAGTGTTATAAAATTAGTTTTTAGAATCTGTCTTGCAATGCAAACACCACCTTGCCATTAAACCTTAGAACTGGTCACTGAAAGGTCATTTTGGATCATTTGCAAGAATGGATAAAGCATTTGATTCACAATCACAAATTTAAAGGAACGAATTTACACAATCTGGTAATCTTCCTGCTAGATATCCTAGGCAATAAACAGCAATTAAAATCCTGGAAACCTGTAGTTCTTTGTTTCTTCCAATAATGAAGACAAAAAATGAAAACAGAAATAATTAGGGCAAAAAAAGTGCTTAATCTTATTTTTCCTGTTTATGTTACAGAAGACATCTAGCATCTATTTTAGAATTAAAAAAAAAAGAAAAGAAAAAATAATTTCTGTCACATCTCCTTTCAAGTTCTGCTCATTAAAAAGATTCTTTTATTTTCACAGATGATATCCTTTCTTCATAACAATAGATGCCTCTGAAAAGATTAGTGGCATCTTATCATTAGTGAGGTGCATTTATAAGCAAGATGGTAAATAATATTAGACTGGCTGCCTTTCATGAGAGAAGCTCTGGGTACTAGCCTATTTGCAACATCTTTTCATTTACAGTGCACATATAAGAATGTTTTCTTGTATCAAACATCCATATTGCCAACCTTTAGAGTTCTTAACTCTAGGCATTTCAGAGAATTTGGTAGCAAAAACCAAAATATATAGATTGTGAGTAACTCAAATCACTGAAACATTCCCCATCTCTGGTGCTGAGTGATTGGAGACCAGAGATCTGAAATCCAGCAAGGGGAAGCAAATACATGCCCTAAAACAGCAGAATTCTTTACAGACACAGCTTCCTCTTGACGTGTCATGACAGCCTTTGAAATATTTCCCAATTAGCAATTTCTAAAAGTATCTTCTGATGAAGATGAGAAGACAGAATCATTTTAAACTCCTGGATGTATAGTCTTTGATTTAATTGGAGGTGCTAGACATCAGGAGCAATGTGGAAGGAAAAGGAGATCTTACTTTTTCTTATCCAGACAATGCGTAAGGAATTCAAGCAAGGCTGATATTGCCAAGCACAATGTATAGGGTGCAGGTGAAGCAAAGAAGTGACGTAGACCTGTCTCTTATTCACCTGACTGAATATCCACCACAGTCAGTAAAAAAAAAACCAACAAAATCCCCAAAACTTCAGAAGGATAAGAGAGGAAAATTGTAAGCAATGTTACTTCTTCTAACTCAGTTATGCCAATTCCTGTGTGTAAAATGTTAACATGAAAAATTGGAGATTATAGCTTAATTTGTCACTTAACTTTATGGAATATTTTCACAAGAGGAGAGTGTTGAAGGATCAACACTCTTTTTCAGGAGGAAAACTTGAATTTTGCCTCCAAAAAATTGGAAGTTAAAAGAATTGTTCCAGGGTTGAATTCCTGATTACATTAATTGTCAGCTGCATGAAGGAAAGATCAAGTGGCCACCAGGTTTTTGCTTTTGGTTTGGGTATAAGTGAATTAACCACGATTTATCTCCTTCATTGAACTGTGCATAAACTTTGGTTTTTGTACCTTAATAATCATTTTTCTTCTCAATTTTGTGTTAAATAAAACTTCATGGATATTGAATAATATCAGGAAATTCCATCACAGTGGCAATTTGTAAATCCTAGGTGTTTTGCATTACACAAAACCTATTTTTGTGGAATACTCAGAAAATATCAAACTCTTAACTCTCCTTAATATTCTTATTAATTATAGAACCTCCATGAAGACAAATCTTCAAGAGCCGGTGTTAGCCAGGAAAACTTCTTAATATGTGGCAGATTAAAGAGGTACCAACATAGCCACTAAAAATTGCTTTACCTGAATTCAGAGAAATGGAAATTACTCTCCCTGATCAACTCAATCAATTTATCAACTCTGCCAAATGAATCATAATTGGAGGGAAAGCAGCAAGCTACAAATAAAGTAGAAGAATTGTATTTGGTGCTCTAGCAATGGCCATAAGTAGTTAATAATGATGTAGCTTTTTTTTTTCCTCATTTATTGAAGTTACAGAAAGGGTTTAATAAAATACTTTACGGAATAGCTTTTCTGTTTCATCATTTCAAGGAATCTGAGCATCTGGAATAATACCTAGCAATTGTGTATATTATAATAGTTTAGTTTTACATACTTGCGAGCTGAAGAGGAATTTATCGGAAGAGAATCATAGCTAGAGTAAATCCATAGGAATAAAGTGAAATAAACAGAATGATGCTTATTTAGGTAAAGTGAGAATTTAATCTATGATTTAATATAGGTCAGGATATCAGTACACAACAGAGAATACTGATTGTATCCTACTAGGTCCTTCATGGAAGGACTTTAATTCACCTTAAAAACTGAAACAATTTTGCTCAAACTATAATGCCAAGATGCAGAATGAGCTCAAAGCCTCAAAGTTCACAGTTGATAAAATAATTTTAACCTAAATATACTCAACAAAAGTTAAGAACTATAGAATTGCTTACCCGTACAGCAGGTGATGTTATACTTGTGCACAGGTCACTAAATATAAATATATTAATTTAGTTCGAGGCCTAGTACAAAGATAGAAATTAAGTGTTCAGGGTAAGTCAGTTCCCTCTAAATTCTAAAGGAGTGCTAAGTGATAATTCTGTAAAGAAAAAGACTGCTTCTGATGACACTTGAAGCATAACAGACATCAAAAGAACAAAGAGGTTTACAAAGTAACACTCTCTGGACACAGTAGGGAACTAGGATCAGGGAGAGCAAGGGAAGACACACAATTTCCTAAGGTTAACTGAAAGCAAGTCTGTTCAGCTAGAAATTACAGAGTAGCAAGACCTTTAGAAAAATAAATCTGGAGTATTTTTAAACATTCTTTTCCTCTTAAGAGGAATATAAACACTGTTATTTCAAAAGGCTTGTCTGATTGTTCCATGTGTTAGTGCCCACAGTCAAGGAGAGAATCACACTCACTGAAGACGGACAGACTTGCTGAACAAAAATGGTTGCTGTGTCACAGTACTATCTCCACTGAAAATACTATATGAAAAATAAAGGTTCATGTTTAAAAAAGTCTACAGAAGCATTCAGAGATATGCAGAAAGAGATAAAAGCACAGGTAATCCTCTATTTGGGAAAATCTTACATTGCAAGAAATAAAATCTGATTACAAGAAACCCAAAAACCTAGTACTGGTTAATACTTTCAAAAACTCAAAAATAGCTGTAGGTATTTGATATGTAAATGACATTTTTTATTCTTTTCCATATAAAAATATTATGAATAAACATTTACCTTTGTGATTCCCTTCTCTTCCATGTCTTTCAAAATACCCACCTAAAGCTGAAAAAACCCCACTGAAGTTCATAACAGAGGGAAAAAGAAATCACTCAGCTCCAAGGTTTTAAACTATCCTCCTGACACAGTATCTGGCAATTGTCTCAACTAAACAGAGAACTTGGTAATACTTCCTCATTGCATGGTTGTCTAAATAAAGAGATAATGAGATGTTTTGGTCTCAACACAGTAATGATATTCAGAAGGGAGCACAAGTTTAGAATTTCAAGTGGGCTTCTCTCAGTTTCTTTAAGACAGCCCACGGGGATTGCTTTAAGCCTGGCACAACCACTGTTACCAACTCCTATGGCTCTTTGCTGGTGTGAAGAATGCATTAGTCAAGGATGTTCAGAATAAGTAGTTTTGTTATGAAAAATTTAGAGCCCTGACTGAGACATGATAGACTTTCTAAAAACTTGCCAAGATCCTGCAGCTCTTCAAATCTACACAGCATTAACAACTTTGATAGCTACTGACACCTGAGTAGCTTGTGCTACAAACTGGAAAAGGTACTCTCATGTGTAACCTTCAGGGTTAACAATATACATTTTTGTTAGCTTGTTTTTACTTAAATCAGACCAAACACTCAGAGATTCATCTCCTTTTCCCTTCTAAAATACTGCAGAAAAACACTTTAAAAAGCAAATAAGTAGCTCTGTGAAACATCAGAATTGTTACTGTTCATCTTTCTATGACTGGTTTGCTTCTCTGTGTTAAAAAAATGATGTGGTCAATTCTACAGTCTTACATTATTTGATGGGGTTTATCCATTTGCAGTGCACAGAGATGAAAGAATCCCTGTCTTTACAGGGCCAGAGGATTTTTAAGACCTTGAAGTTTATTAATCTTGTTCATCAGGACTAAGTCATACCTAAACTGATGGAGATGGTATTTAAGTAGATAGTATAAATACACATATTTGGTTTCTCTTTTACATTATTTATGATTACAGCGTTCTTTTCTATTATCTCTTCTACTAAGTAAACACTGGAACACTATTATTAAAACAAAAACCTTCATACATTTTGATTCACCACTATATAGTTGGAAGAGTCTCATTTTCAGTATCTAAGACTTATTGTAAGTCCCTAAAAAATAACTTTGTAAGGTAAAGACCAAAGAGAGAGGCACTTCAAAACACAGTATTTCATAAAATGATCAGAACATGACTAATTTTTATTCTTCTAATCTGAAAACTTATGAGATATATATCAAGGTATTTCTTAGGAACCCCAGAGAAAAGAGTCACTAGAGAACTGTGGGTAATGGGAACAATAATGACTGCACTAAAAATTCTTTTGCCTTTCAAAAGGAAGATCAAAGGAAAATATTAATCAAAATGAAAACTTTTTTTTTCCCTGTTCTTTTAAAAGTAGCATGATCCAGGGCTTCCGTTGGTTAGGTATTTTCATTTAAGGTTAAGGCTGCTCATGAATACAAGCACTCCACACAGTTATTCTGAACTAATTTTTTTTTTTTGCTCCTGTGATGTTAGAAACTGTATGCTGCTTTCTAAATAGAATGAAAAACAGTTGGAATAAAATCTTGTTTTATTTTGTGTTTGTAAATTAATAATTCTATATGACCTGTCATGGAAACCCAATGTTCAAGAAACTTAATTCTTTTCCCAATACATCAGCATGACTGTACAGGTAAGTCAAAGTAAAAGGAATTAAAAAATTTTGATCATTCTACTGTCAATTTTTACAAAATCCCTTTGATGGTAATTCACTGAATTCCGTATTTCACAAATTGTCTACCTTTAAGAACAAAAAGTATCATACTAACCCATAGTGGGCCTACTACACTGCTGTTAAAAAGTGGTAGTACATACTGAAGGTGCTTTGTAATTACTTTGTACAGAGAAAATTATAGTATTATTTACTAACAATGTTTCTCAAGAATTCCTTGCTACAAGTCAGCTTTCACTATGTCAGCCTTACAAAAACTTAACGATCAGTACTGGAATCTTCCACATCATGTTCTTGATGAAGATTTATTTTCATTTTCTAATCATCAAAGTAAGTTCAGAAAATGGCTCAACAGCTTATGAATAACTAGGAAAAAATTTTTGCTTTGATTAAAAACAATTCTCAGCATCTTTCCTTTGGGAAAAAAAAACAAAGGGAAAAATCCTGTCGAGAAACTTTGTTTCATGACATATAACTGAAATTTGACAGATGTGGGTGTAGCTTGTGCAGAGTTTTCTTTTTTATCATTCCTACAGCAGTCTTTTCAACAAAGTTTGCATATATTCCCTAGAGATGTAGATTTCAGCTCCTTGGAGCTACACTATACTCTTTATAGTGTCAGCTGTGCTCATCCTTGAGAACTTCTAAAGTGTGAATTCAAACTAGTGGCAGGACTCAGCTGGATCTGGGAGCTCTCAGGATGCCAGACAGAAGATGCTACACTTGCCAGACATATACATGTGTGGTCTCAATGCCTTTCACTCACAGGACATCATCTCACAAGAAACTTACCGACAGCTACATACACGTATGTCTAGAGATTTATTGCCCCACCACAAGTAAAAATGCTCTCCATACACACACACACTATTTGGTAAAGAAAATAGGAACAGGAAAACAGAGAGACTGGACAAATAACCTTTCGTAACTTTAAGTAGCTAAACCCTGTTTTTATTAATATAAGTAAACTTAGAGTAAATGTAACACTTCCATTGAAAACCTGTATCTACCTTTATTTCAGATACTGGCAACACAAAAAATAATGATATATTTAAAGGGTTTTTCTGTTATTTAAATGTTTCTTTATAAAATAATACCACTTAAAACTCTTCTACTGGAATACTTTCCTTTCTTTCTATTTTGCACATGCACATAACAATGTAGGACTACATCTGCAATATCTGCAATATCAATATAAATTCTTCATACTCATTGCAATTTTTTAGGATACTAACCTGTGAGCATATTAGGCTCACACAGAGGTATGGATGAAAAGCCAGAAAAAGTCAGTTATTGTGATTGTTCTGCCAAAGACTACTACAATATCATGTCTACATTTGCACTGCTATGATGCAAAAACAAACAATACACCAGTCATCAACTTATCCCTTGATACCATCATCAAATCATTTTTTGGCAATATACAGGAACAGATGGGGAAACACTTGACATGCATTATCAGACCCTTATCCTGCTGGTTTGAATTAGCCATAATTCAAAAATCTTTTTATTTTGCTCCTGTCTTTTATAGAAGTCTGGGGTCACATTATCAACTACCTTTCCTTTGGAAGAAATAATATACAAATTGGATCTATGCATACATATCTGTATGAAACTCTTCACCTCCAGTTCTGGAGTATTTGACTACAAACCACCAAAATAACAGTGGCTTGATGTATTCATCTCATATGTTTTTATTCTACATATTCAGTATCCTTGCGGGAGCAGAAAATACTACTTAAATTCCTAAGGCCTTTAAAATGAGCAAGTCTTAAGAATTTCAAACAAATTTATATGTGTAGTTGATATGGAGTCATATTAATGAAATTAATAAGCTTAAACTAGGACTTTTTATATTAAACTGAATGTGAATTTGCATAATTCATGTTCATATACTCAGCTGCAATTTGCACTTTGAAAAAATAAACAGTAAACTAATCATATAATTTTAGAACCAAGTGAAATGTGAAGCTGCAATTTACAGAATTAAAATGAGCATTTTAGCAGTATAAAAATACATAAATTTGCAACTCCAATAAAAATAACTTCTACTAGAGTTAGAAAGACAACAAACTTTTATGAATTCAATTGAGAAGTACATCAGTTACAAAAACCCAGCAGGAGTGTACATCTGAAACGGTTTAAAACCTCGGCATTGCATGATTTTCACAAAGGATGCAGTATAGTTCAAAAGTTAATGAATAGAACATCAATTTTTGAGGTTACATCGAAACCACCTATCTGTTTCAAAACTCACTCTGGCAATGACTTCACAACATACTAGATTCTTAAATTACAAGAATGAATTAAGGTAGCTGGCATGTATTTGGGTCTGGATAATGAAATTGTTTCCTGTTCTGACCTTCGTTTAGATCATGACCACAAAAGAACTTGCAAGAGACAATAAAAGAAACTTTCTTTTGAACACAGATGCATAAGGCAACAGCTGAGACACTAGTAAATTCTAAAACCTACTATCTTTCCCAAAATAAATAGCATAATGGAAAAATTTTTTTGTAGAATAGTTACCGTGCCAGAGCAGAGAACATACAGAAGCCTTTCTGTTCAGAGATTTTAATGGTTCACCTTCCTGTGGAACTTCAAGAAGCTGTTTTCAACAAGAATAAGCTCTAACTCATGCCTTTAGCTTGGCAAAAAACAATGAGTTTATATTTATCTTTACAATACAAAACTGTTCTGAGATAGATGCTTCAACACACTATTCCCCACTCCAGAGTGGAGGACAATATATAATCAATACTACTGAAACAAAACCCAGAATAACACACTCCTCCCCATTCTTTGCTGAAACTGGCACACTTCTTTTTAAAGCAAAGTTTTACATTCCTTAACATTTCATATGAAATGAAACACGAAGCCCGTCTCAATACTTTCTGTATTATTAATACACCTCAGACCACAAGCTTCTATAACTGCCTTGTCAGTGAGTACTGAAATGCCATTAACCAAAAGCACCCTAAGTGAATGGAAATCTAAATCTAAATGTATATCAGGCTGATTTTATACAATAGAATTTGCCATGCTACATTATGTTATTGTTTAAAAATGACACCACTCATAAAGAATGGTCTAGGTCCAATCCACTGCAAGTAGTTTCAGCTATTATATATTTTCTAGATAGCATCTGACATTACCAGTGCCAAAGTTGTAAAATCAGAGCTAAAGAAAACGTGAACAAAATTTATGTTTGCCATGCCTTTTAGAGAATGTGTCAGAGTGCCGGCTGGAGTTCAGGGCGTTTTGTGACTTGGACTCTCTGTACCCACGTTGCCACCTGCAAAATACCTGCTAATTCAGGAACAGCACACCTAAGTGGCCCAAGGACAAGCCGGCCATTGCAAGTCCAGCCTCACTGCAAGCAAGGGAGACACATGGCTGAGAACACAGCATGCTCCTTCTTTCCCCCTTGGTGTGCTACAAGGCTCTCCAGATTTGGATACAAGCTTGAGAAAGAACCCTATGCCTCTACTCTGACAGTAAACTCAATGAACACCAGGATAAAAATTACTTGCTGAGCACTATAATCACTATAGTTAAGTAACACCTCAAAAAGACTGAATGTGAAATGTGAAAACGTAACAGAGGATGTATGTTGGTTTCAGGAAAAATATTTTCAGCCATTCTCACTCATTTTTAGCACTTAGCATATCACCAGCCATTATCTTTGTCACTCTCCTGCAGTATAAGGACTCACACTTACAAAACCAGACACAAAAACACATTGAGCTAATTCCAGTTTGTTGTTATATTACCAGGTATATTAATGCAATAGGAATTTTTGTGTCTGAGCCTGTCATCTTAAAACAGTGAAAACTTTCTGATTTAATGAGGTCAGTTGTTTTTAGGAAAAATGCGTGGTTTGGAAATTTTTTTTAAAAATATTTTTATTTTACTGTTGGAATAAAAAAGGGGTTTGGATTCTCTTTGATTAAACACATATTATTTTAAGGATCAGAACTGTACCTTCTGAGCACCTGATATTTCATGTGTGAAATCTGTAACTTCTTGTAGAGTGGACACCATCTCTCTTCTCTTTTATATTCAAGTAACAACAGCAATTAAGTACTGATTCTTGCCAGTACTTTCTGAATTAATGCAATTAAGTGTGAATCTAAAACTCTAGTCATACAGACACGATACAATTGCCTTCTCATGAAACTGTAATGAATAAAATCAAACAGCAGGAATTCCACTGGAAACAATGAATAGTAGCAATCTACTTCATCTTATATTACAATGACTGCTTCATATAATTTCATTTCATTTCTACATAAAATAGAAAATTCTATTGTCTGCTCTGCTGCCATTTCTTTTGATATTTGAAATATATTTAATTATACAAGGTCACATCTGAAGAGATAAGGCTCTCTGGAGAGAACGAAATTGAACTTTTCCATATCAGATCACTTCTCTCTCCAGAAATGAATTCTTTATTACCCCAAAATTACATGGTATTATCCTGAAATGACATGATACGTCTTATTTCTCATCTAGCACATTCCTGGAATTAGGCTTGAGTATGAAAGAAAACTAATGGTTCTGAGAATTGGCTGCTCCAAAGGCTTCACTCTTTCATTACTCACTCTTGATAATTGGCAGTCCACAGCAGGAGAAGCAGGAAGAAATATGCCAGTTGCATTTAGAGATGGGAGTTATGGCCTTTTCTTTATGATGTTGCATAAAAAATTATGGCAAATTATAACAGCTGTTACGGATGTGCTAAACCTGCCAAAGGTCTGTTTGTGCTAAAAGATTGCATTTTTTCCCAAATTCTAAACGTAGGGTTCTTCAGTCCTTCAAAGGCCTAAAAAGTGTTTGCAACTGGGGTGACACAAATGGAAAAAGAGTAATTAATGGGAAGATAAATGTCACTAAGATAAAAAGAGATTAAAAAATTTCTGAATCTTCCTTTTTATCCCCATATTAAGTGTATTTGAAAAGACAGACACATCTTAAAGCTATGTTATATATATATATATAGCTATGTATACACTTTTTGAATTGTATCTAATGCCCACAAAATGTGTAAATAAAACAAAATAGCTACTTATTATGGTTTTATAAGGAAGTAATTGTTTTACAAATAATATTTTTAATGACATCTATTTGAACTGTGGGGAAAAAACAACAGCAATAATAATTATATAGAATATAATTGCTTACGATGGCCACAGTTTTCCAAATTTATTTGGCCCATTTTCCAAAGATAGGAGACAAAAAGTTCCAGAACAGGAAATGGGAGCTGCAGAGCTGGTGGAGTTTGATACCATGTAGGTGAGCTTTAACTAAGCCTCTAGTTACCTTCTGCATCTTAAGGCATTTACAGCCTTTTAGGAGATACTCTTAGGACAGCCTGTAGTATTCTTCATAAAGATTTTTTTTTTGTTGTTATTAGGACAACAGTTTTAGATCTATTATGGGTTTAAAATCAACCACTAACAATGAGGAACACCTGCAGCAAAACACATTTGCAGAACCAAGGTGCTACAAATATAATACTGAAAGTACAAAGGAAACAAGAAACTGCAACTAAAGGCAGAACGTTTTTTTTTTTTTTTGTCTGGCACAAGATTACAATGCCTTCCTTTCAAATAGCTCATGCTTTTCAAAGATATGCAGAACTGGCAAAATCAAAAAAAAAGTTTTATGGAAGCTGTACATGCAAACTCTAAAAGCTCATGTTCTGCCAACTAACTCTCAATAGCATGCACTGTCATGGCACGCATACACAGCCCATCACTTATTAAAATTTTCTAAATTCATTAAACTTTAACTAGAATTTATTTAAACTTCCATTAGACTTTAACAGATATCTGGAACTTCTGTTTCCATTAAGATATTGTTAAAAAAAAACAGATTTCCCAAATCTTAAAATAGAACAATGGGACTACTCTTTGATATGTCTTTGTTACAAAGTTTTCAAGACATTATGCTGTGCACAAGTTTTTGTTCAGATGCTTCAGAATTTATTACTGTTTATTATTCATATTTGCCTGTTTAGCAAAGCTAAGCAAAGAAACAATAACAAAAAAGGAGATGTAGAGATAATTACAGACTGAATTCTTTGAACATCTTCGAAACTGTTTAACAAAGCTAAAAAAAAGTTAAAAGATACACAATCCTAAAAACTGAGCATGGGTCACAATTGTTTTCATGTTCAAGAGTAAACTATGATGCAAGGGAAAGTGAAAGAGGTTTTGAAATCACTCTCATTTTTTTTTTCTTTTTTTTTTGTTTTCTATTGTTACACTGTTTAAGTGTTTAATGGAAACTATGATTCTGCATAGAAGAAATTAATGACTTTTGGAAAACCTTATTTTCCAAGGGTGAAACATTTCACTAAAAAATTTTGAAGATTTTCTACATTATTTTTACAGCAGGAATAACTTCCTTTTGCTAACAGACATCAAAATTAAATGAACAGCTTTGTTGCAGGATCTGTAAATGCCAGTCAAAAATATGATCTGAAAGACAAACAGAAAACTTCTGAGGCAAGAAAAGTCTTTCTGTTTTTATAATGATCAATATGTTCTGTATACAACTACAGTATGAACTAAAAAGTAGCAATAAATAAATCACAATTGGTCTCAACATTTAACCTTGGCACTGTGGAAATTATATGGGCTTTTTAAAGTTTCAAATTATTGACAGTTTTCACAGCTAGTATGAGACATACACATTCATACTGTATGTGGAGAATACAGAAAAAATACTGAGACAATAATTTATATTTCAATAATTAGAAAGTAACTATGAAAGTTTATCTAATGTTTCTTTCTGATTTTTCTACCACTCCTTTATGGGCTTTCAGTACACCATAAGCTCAGCTTCCCTCATATCCAAACTAACTCCACTCCCCGGCAGATAATTTTAGTTTGCATTCTTTGAATGTTAAGCCAACATGTAATGTTTTCTTGAGGTGTCATCCCTTTACAGTAGATCTCAAACCAAAAGGACACATTACCAGGACAAGAAATTACTTTTATTTCACAGAAGTGAGATATGGTCCGCATTTCATGGAACCAGAAAAAGGACCAGACTTCTGAAGACTAACTTGTCTATGCTCTTTCTGCTGTCTGTGAAAAGAAATGGAGAAGGTGGCAATGAAAGACTGAGACAACATACTACAAACTTTTTTTACCTTTTAAAGAATAGGTTATTATTTTGATTACTTGGATAGTCTAAATTTTGATTATTTTATTAATCTCTTTTTCCCAAGAAGAAAGAGGGTCAAAACTGGACCTTGATTACCTTGGAGCAAACCTTCAATAATTTGAGACAAGTCTCCAGATTTCTATTTGTGAGCAGCGAAATTCAGTCCTGAATCATTAAATTTGAGAGTTCTCATAAAGAATTAATACAATGATCATTTAACAGTAAATCTTCATCATGATACCACAATAACAGTAGGAAAACATAAAAATGGCTTTTCATTAAACTCAGTCCCTTTCACTTTCTTAAAACAACAGCACCTCTTTTCCCATAAATATTCCTCTCCCATTAAATATTTTCTGACTGATCTGTATTTCGTCTACTCAGGCCATACTTTTAGAAATTATTTTCCTTGGAAAAATAAAGTGTTGAATAACTCTGCAGTCGTAAACTAGAGAAAAATTCATTTACTTCAGTAAAGGTATATAAGTGCTTTAAGGGAGGGTTACATGCCCAGCTTAACACAGCTGTGTGAAAATTTCTAAACCTGAATTTTACTGTGTATTATTCATACTTTATTTTATTGTAAACAGAAATGTTAATGTGCATAATTTCTCTGCTTTACTTTTCTCTTCAGTCAGTTTGGAGTAGAAGTCCTGTGTGGGTTTAGTTAGCCCAGCATCTTCTGAGTGATCAATAGCAGGTAATTTCAAAAGCATATGAGAACAGATGAATTTGCCATTATATCTTCCCACACCTCTCTCTGCTTCTACAGCTGTGAACCTCAGACTGTCCTGAGGTGAAGGGCTTGCCAATGTATTTATGAAGCCTCAATGAATTTGCCCTAAATTTTTCCAGTCTTGCAGATCAATACAATCATTTAGCATTCATGACACTTGTAGCAAAGCAATTTCATACTGCTGAGTGTTCATGCTACTCTTCTACAAATCTATCCCCATTCTGCACTGCCATTTTTGAAATGGGAGCATTCCACACAGGATTCAACTTGTAGCTGGATCAACGGTACATTAACAGCATAACAGCGTTTCCGTTTTCTTTACTCAACTCCTTTCCTAATTTGCTTTTTGGCTACTACTTCAGAGTTAACCTTTCAGTCAATATTACCTGCTTTTAGTTATACCTCTAAACTGGTATCAGTGCATTAAACTACACCGAGGAGGAAAAAAATATCTTAGAATCCCTGATCTATGATGTTATAACTCAAGGAATTGAAGAAACTTCATCCTTATGGAAAATACTGTGTAGATATGAAGGACTACATCAAAATTTTACACATGCCCTAAAACTCCAGGCACTGTGCACAGGATTAATTTTATTCAGCATAGCTCCATCTTTTAGTCAGCAAAACATCAGAGGGCATTTTTAAATTGTTATCTATTTTCTGTAGCTGGTTCATTTTTAATAGCTAAGAAATAACCACATTTTCTGTCTTTGAATAAGTCACCCAAAAGAGAGATGACAAAGAGGATGCATCAGACCTTTGACTATTATGCATTGCCAGCTTCTTAGATAACAATTCTTATTTCCTACTCTTTCTCTCCCTGCCACTTGAGAAAGAGCAATGAAACTTTTCAAAGCTTTGTAGAAATTTACTGAGAAAATTTACTGCTACTTCCCCTTTAAGAAACCCTTGATTTCTGGAACTGTCAGCAAATCTTACCAACACATGTATTTGAAATTATTTGCTTTAATCACTGCTAATACAGCTTGAGGTGCTATGTCATTCATACCAACCAGACATCAGCACTTACCTTGTCCTTTCACCCTCCAGTGGCTGAGCTACCATACAGCTTGATAAACTACCCTCCAGCTAACCTCCTGTTAGTTTTTCTGTTAATGAATTTTGCCCATCAACTTCTATGAACTCCCTGGCTTCAGACACTTAAGGTCTTCTCTATAATAAAACCTGCCTCCTCTTGATAAACTTTCCTCACTTAACAACTAATACCAGCACATACTCAAGTCATCAAGCTCAGTGCATACATCAGCTCTCCAAATTAAAAGAAATCCTCCCACCAAATCTTTTCATCTTGCAGGTATCATATTCCCCAGCTATTCCGAAGACAAAGCAGTATTACTGTCTTCATGGCTGCTGACAAAACAGTCTAACTACTTCCATCAACATATAATGTTGTGCATTGTGCCTTGTCACCCGAGCTGGAAAATTGTTTATTTAGAAGCACATAACAAACTGTTTGGCCTTTCTCTGGTTTCTCTGAGCATAAGAGAAAACTTCTATTAATATGTAACATCAAAAGTATCTCTTGCATATGCTCCATGCAACAAAATCAGAATGCAGTCACTTGTGTTCACACAATTGCAGGAAGCATAGAGAAAGCTGCTATCTCCAGACTGACCTTTCTTTCTAAAAGAACATATTATCAAGCACTATTGCCTCTCACAAGCTTGGAGGGACAGCAATTTTAAAAGTTTTATGAATGAGTTCATTTCTACTGAGTCAGGTTATTGATGCCATAACCTTGTTAGTACTTTGGTGATACAACACATTGATTATAGTTGCAATCACAGGGCATACACAAAGAAGTACCTGGTATACTAAATTTTCTTTCTAGTCTATAGCCTTAGACCACACTATGATGTTGGACTAAACAGAACCCTTAACACAGTAATACTGCATCTAGAGCTCATACCTGCATAAGGCTGGAATAACAATAAAAAATGAAAGCTGAATCAGCTGGTGGAGTGAGATGTTGGTGAGTGACCATTGTCACAAATACCATGAAAGAATGATGAAATGAAGAAAACAACAGCAAAGAGCCTGAAGGAAGAGTATAGAGGGGGGCACAGCTCAAACCTGAAACTAATGACTTCCAGTAGAAATTCAGGGGTGTGTGCCTCAAGAAAATCCTGCCTGATATCTCAGTCTTGGTTACCCATTTAATAAATAGGGCCATTCTGTATTGAATAACCATGAAAAGGAAAGGAGGAAAATACTCTGGATGCTAAAAGATCATATTTTTACTATAACACTCCTGGAATCTCGTTCCAACAAGAGCTGGAACTTGTTGAAAAGTGTCAGATGGATGCCATATAGCAAATGCCTAAGCTTTTCAACAGAGATCAGGATCAGCACGTGGGAACCAAAAAGAACTACTGCCACACTGTGGCAGACTGTAAAAAAAAAAAAAAAAAAGAGTAATTTCTTTACCAAAGTAGCCTTCAGGGTATCTCTGGTCAAAGGGAGGTTTTTTCTTCTGTAACCAGTCCGCTTTATTACAGTACCAAAAATAAGGAGAGAACTGTGAAACTGCATGAAACATCACAGTTCACCTCCTGGGAAATGCCTGAGCAGTCACAATGTAGCAAAGAATAAATCAGACAAAGGAGCTACTTTGCTGAAAAGATGACAGTTCTTTGAGTAAGCATGTCTTGGCACAACATTCAGCAGGAAAAAAAAAAAAAAGAATAAGGCTATTTAATAGATATTTAAATAAAATAATACAGTTGGTAAACATTGCATGACTATGGAGTACAATCACACATATACTATATATGGCAGTTGAAACACTTGTTTCTTCTTTAAGACAGTAAACCAGCTTTAAAAGGTTAAAGAAACCTTAAAGCTGCAAAATCACGGCATATTTTATAATACAATTAATTTCTCATTAAAAATTTGCTAAGCATTTTTTTCAAGCAACCCATTGTTTGAACTACAACATAGCAGATGATGCCATGAAAAGCAATGACTACGATTCTTAATTCTACCTTATGTCCATTACAAAAGATGAAAACATAGGATGAAAGAATCGTTTAGGTTGGAAAAGAACTCTAAGAATCATTGAATCCAAGTCCACCAGTAAACCACACCCCTAAGTGCCACATCTACATGTCTTCTAAATACCTCCCAGGATGGTGACTGAACCACTTCCCTGGGCAGCCTGTTCCAGTGCTTGACAACCCTTTCACTGAAGAATTCTTTTTAATATCTAATCTAAATCGTAATTTATATATACATACCTCCATGCAAATACAAATCCTTTTACACAAAAATTCTTCTTGCATACATAACAGAAACAAAGGAATTAAACCATGCAGTTCTTTGAAAGAAAAAAAAAAGCCATCTATTGTAATTAGTATTTACAGACTGCCTTTGCATTTTAAACTTTTACCATTAGAGGTTGCTCAAAAGTACTCCTAGAAGACCCAACTAGTTCAAAGAGAGATTTGAAAAAGTGATATCTATTTGAAATGCACACAGACATGATGAATTAGATGGAAAACACAAGAGGAAAGTTTTCAATATTTTGTGAAACTTTCAAATGAAGTATCCAGCACTAAAGCTGTAAAGGAGATGGAAATCAGTCTTGACAGCCTTGCCTATCATTACAGGCTGCTAAGAAATCAGATTATGTTTGTTCAATTTTTCTAGTACTGTTAGAAAACGTTTTACTTTTGTAAATAAACTAAGTTTTATTAGTTGAGTCAATTACAGTTTCATAGAAAATAAAGTTTATAAGCTATGATTTTCTGCAAAATGCAGGAAACACATTTCAATTATGGAGAAACTGAGAGACAACAAAAGAATCATATTAGACAAATTAGGATAAGAATTATGTTTAATTGAGTATTAGTTTCTCAAATGTATCTGATACTAAAATGAGCACATGAAGTTGCAGAGGTAAAGCTTACATCTTTTAGATTCAGCTGCTGTGCAAAGTTAGCGTAAGCCAGTTCTCACAGAGGGAGGGGCATGGAGTAAAAACAGCTACTAAGATAACATACTAAACCATATGTAATTTTGTCTTCCATCCTCAGGAATTGTAATGGCATAATAAAAATGCTGTCGTAAGTAGAAACAAAGGCATTCAAAATTATGTGCTATGTCTTTTTTCTTTGCACTTTTATTTTGGTACATGCATTTCTGCTCCTCTGTAGCTGAATCCAGTCCAACAGGCCTTATTGCAAGGGATGGAACTATTTTATAGCAAAGAGTGGAAGGATTCACTCCAGCAGTGTAGGAGACCTATGCCTTTGTG
Source organism: Platyrinchus mystaceus (assembly GCA_035041135.1). NCBI lineage: Eukaryota > Metazoa > Chordata > Aves > Passeriformes > Tyrannidae > Platyrinchus > Platyrinchus mystaceus. The sequence goes on along the minus strand of JAWWLV010000144.1, from coordinate 36,302,894 downwards.
CCTTGAGGGATCAAATATGCCTTATTACTGACTATTTTTACAGACTTCTCATTTTATGTACTTAACTATGCTGAGCCCACAGAGATTTCCTCTTGCTATGAAGATGCTCGGAAGAAAGGTGGCATATTCAACTGCAACCTCTGAGGCTGACCAATGGATAAGCAAAAGAAACATCTTAGGTAGAATCCTCCCTGAGAGGGAACAGTAAGTCCCTGCATGCAGGCAGCAGGAACAAGCAGCTCCCTCGGTCCTGGCCTGATCTAAGCCAGGGCTCTGCAGAGACATTGAATAGTGATCATCTTACAGGGACCATTTGCCTTGTCTCTGTATTCTTCTGCAACCGAAGCAGAAACACTCCTAAGCTGTTTTATTGCTTTGCAGCAGCATCAACTTGAGACTGCAGGCTCAGAAATCATGTTATGGAGGCAGTTTATACCTGAATCACATACGTATTTCCACATAAATTAAGTTGTGATTTTTTTAAAGTCTTCGGTTTTCTCAGTTAAAAAAAAAAAAAGAAAATCAACAAACCACAACCCAAGAACACAACACGTGAACACCTCAAATTCACTCCTCACATTGTTTCTATTTCCTCATAATGAAAGCTATGATATCGTAACTGACTTTGCAATGACTGTACTGGTACATTAATTTTTCCTGAATCATCTTAGATATCCTCGTCAGTTCATAATGGTTTCCACAGCTCGGATGTCAATCAGTATTGGACACTCAGAACAAAGAGCTGAAGAACAGATAGAAAAAAAAAAAAAACTGGAGCTTGACCTATATTCCTTAAGTTATCTTTGTAATGGAAGCAAGAATTTAAAAAGAAAAAAAATTTTTTTTGAGATGACATCTGGAAGCCTTTTCTCTTTTTCACCATTTGTCAGTACCCTCCTCCAACACACCCACCTAATTTTTTCCCTTGCTACTCTGACTATCCCTATGCAGTCTAAATCCTTTTTCATTTCTATTGCTGTGACCAATCAAACTTTACCCTTGCCTTTTAAACTCCCGCAGTAAACTTGGAAGCACAAAGTTTAGCATTAGACATTAAACTTCAAGGTCAATACTGTTTTCACAAAGAAGCAGTGGCTTTGTGAAGCCACAAAGAAGCAGTGGCTTCAGTACACCAATCATGACTAGACAAAGGATGATTTGGTACCACTAACTCACACTAGATACAATGTTCATGAATGAAAACAGAGGCTGGAAATTAAAAACAGGGAACAGAGGAGAGGTGATGAATGACTTTTTCAAATATCATACAGAAACAGAGTACCAGACCTAGAGAGCAGCGATGCAGATGAACAACTCAAGAGTATTCGAATAAGGATACAGGTTTTGGAACAGTCAAAGCCAAGAGACTGTTTTAATCTCATTAAAGTCCAACTTGAGCTCTGTGACATTAGCCAGGTTCAGTTTAGACTAATACTTAGTCCTGGTAGCTACTTTTCTTTCTCTTTACTACACGGGTAGTTTCACATGTAAAAAAGAAGAATAATTTACATACCTTCTATACAGAATATGTAATCTGGCACAACCATACCCTGATTTTTCTTGTGGCACTAGCACTCCACTGCACACCGGTAATTATTTTATTAATACTGTAGCAGTTTCTGTTCTTTTGGAGGTAAGATGCATTTGTTTTTCTGAAGCTCTAAATATCAAATTGATTGACATAATAAAACACATAGCTCCCACATACATTCTGATCCTTTTCTCCCAGGAACATGATTCTACTGCTACCTTTTCTCCTTCATTTTTGATTTAATTTTAGAGATTCTGGTGCCACAATCAAACTTGCAAATGCTTCAGTTTATTTCCTCACTTACAAGAAAAGGCTGAGGGAGCCTGGATAAGACTGAGAGGGGACCATACCAATGTCTCTAAGTATCTGAAGGGTGGGTGTCAAGAAGATGGAGCCAGGCCCTTCTCAGTGGTCTCAAGCAATAGGATGAGACGCAACGGGCAGAAACTGATGCACAAGAAGTTCCACCTGAACATGAGGAAGAACTTTACTATGCAGGTGACTGAGCACTGGAACAGGTTGCCCAGAGAGATTGTGTTGTCTCCGTCACTGGAGATATTCAAAAGCCATTTGGACACAATCCTGAGTAACATGCTCTAGGATGACTCTGCTTGAGCAGACAGGTTGGACCAGATGACCTCCAGTTGGTCCCTTCTAACCTTAACCATTCTGTGATTCTGCTGCCTGTTCAGCTGAATAGTTATGCTGAAGTTGGTAGGAACAATTTCCTCATAAAGATTACTACCACACTTAAAAAGTCAAGGGACTGAGCTTTCAAATTTACCCAAAGTATCTAGTAGGGACTTGCAAACTAAAACATGCACAGCAACAATGACAATGCTAGAGGGTTTTTTTGGTTGGTTGGGTTGGGGTTTTGTGTGTGTGTGTGTGTTTGTTTTGCTGGGGTTTGTTGTTTGTTTTTTTTGTTTTTGTTTTGTTGTTTCTGTTAATAAAAGCTACGCCCTCTTTTGTTTTCTTCTGCATAGGTCTCAAAAGTGTTCTCCAGCTAATGTACTCTTCAGCTCCAAAGCGCCCACTAAGTGAATTTTGACTTGCAACAAATTAGTAGAGAAGAATTTCTACTACAATTAATAAAAAGACAAATTTCTTCTCAGATCCAAGTATTTCCATTCTGATATTTTTATTTCCTTTTCAAATATGTTCTGCTTTCAAGTAAATTTAAAAAGAGCACAGTGATTAGGAATTTGAAGGGATGTATCATGAGTTAAAAGAGGGTTTTGAATAGTAGTGAATATGCCACTTTGCAACTGTTTCTAGTTGTAAAAAGGATACTGAGTAAACCCAGAATCAGACACAATGACAGGTAAGATAAAATCTGACTATGGTTTGAGTACTATGATGCTGAACCTGTGTTGTAAAATGAATGATGTACATATAAATGATAATTTCCACCACTTCTTAAAAAGGAAATTTAGCATGCTAGTTCTTGGAATAATTGAATAAGCCTTACAGCATTTTGCTAAGGCTTTCAAATAGAGGTGTACCAAAATTAGAAAGATTTCAAAATGATAAAGGCTAAAAAAACCCCCAGAATTCACGTAACTAATATGCAATGTTCGACTTCGCAAGTAAAAGCAAAACTGCTTCATTTTAAATCCTGTGCTGCTATTTCATTTTCAGTTCAACTCCTAAAAGGCTTATTTCCTTCTGATACTGCTCCAGTTGCTCTCTGTGGGAAACTATAGAGTTTATATATTATTCATCCAACTAAAAACCCTGAGGCAGGACCCCTATGGAGACTCTTCAGTAATTGGTCTCCAGATGCTGGTGATATGCAGTGCTCTAAAAGTCCTTAAACATCATGAGAACACAATTCCATCTGCTTTTCAAGCTGCGTGTGTTTAAAGGAACAACACTGACTGCTCACCCACATTTTCAGCCAGCTCCTACAGTACCTAATTATTCACAAACTCATGTGCATTGAACTACAATTTATGTGGCTAACACAACAGCATAAAAATTTTCAGATGAAATAATCACTGTATTATTCAATAAATAAGTGATGTAGCTGAGCAATCTATCCACAACAGTGTACACTGGCAGCAATGATTGCTTTAATGTTTCCAGAATACACATAAACAGGAGGCTGAGAGTGAAAAGCTAAACAGGAATCATTCTGTATTAACAGACCCTGAGAAGATGCAGGTATGTGCAGTGAAAGTTCATTTGGCATTTGCATTTATTCACTGAAACAGTAAAACTATAACATTGTTTAAATCTTAATTTCAGTATGATTCCAAAATGGGCATTTATGCAATTTACTGAAACAGTCCTTGAAGCAGGACTAAAATAATTTTTTTCTAAACTTGGATGGTCAATCTCTGCATTTCCTTGAACTCCTGTAAACTCTGAATAATAAGCACTTTAAAATTTCTTTTTCCAAGAACACTAAACCCCAAAGGAGATTAGTTTTTAGGACATCTTACTTGTAAGAATTGTTTAAACACTCAGCATAGAAATTATTAATGATAATTTAATTTATATCTGCAAAAGATGATGACATCAGTTATTTATCTAGCAGCCCTTTCTCCTTTCTGACTTATTTTGACCTATCTTCAGGGTTCCCTACTGCAGTCTGTACAGTATCACTGTTCTTTTTTCTAAGTCTCCCCAATACCCTTTGTTTCCCTCAACTGCCATATTGTACAGACTTGAAATGCAACAGCTCAAAGCTGATAAACTAATTAAGTTCATTTAGCCTAGAGTTGTTCTTTGACATCAAGGTCAGTGAGATGCAACTGATACAACGGCATAAATTTGTACCCTAGGCACATCTAGGTGTGTAAAAATAACTATGTGACATGAAATCAGATGCTACTCATACTAGAAGCAGCAAGGACTAGCAATCATAGTAGCCAGAGACGTCTCCTCAAGAACAGTGAAAATAAAAACTAAACTGGGTATGTAATGCTAAAGATCAACAAGATGAGTATGCTAGGTAATGAAAAGGAGTCAGATAGACAAAACACAACCTACTTGGGTTGAAATCAGGATTTAGTCACAAAAGATGAAGCAGTGTCACATCACAAGTCAGGTGTGAGCCTTCAGGATGAGACAGGGGGAGACGAAAGGACCAACTGCTGCTTCCTGATTGCAACTGCCAACAGATTTCTCACCACTACCATTCAATCAGTAAGAGGCAAAGAAATTCTGGATTCAAAGTTCTGGCCAGCTATAAGAAAAGCTGTCAAGATGGCATCTTCTGAACAATAATGTGTGACTAAAGAATAAAATAAAAATGTGGGCAGTACCTCAGAGAACACATAACATCACTCACTGCCCACAGTAAAGCAATCTGGAAACAAACTAATGCAGCAATGGTTTTGTGGTACTTGCTTATGCAAATTCTTACACCTGTAATGAGGTTGTTCACTGAACCTCAGTAGCCAAGGGCAAATATAAAAAAATAAATCAGTAGTGTTCTAGACTGGATAACCAGCCTAACCTAATTTGGAGTTAATATTACAACAGTTTGCTCCAAAACAAAAATTCATTTACACAGCCTTTACCAGTGGTCATAGATGTACTGCTACTCATTTTAGAATTATGACAGCATGTATCATTTACCTGGTAATTGTTAAATAATGTATAGGGAGTTGCAAAGCCCAACCGAGCTCCACTCTTGTATACGGCTTTTCCTTATCACTAGGATGTAAATTATAATAGCTCAGCTGTTGAGTGATGTAAATGGAGCTGTGCTTTTTAAGTTATCACATCAGTGAGTGTTCTATGTAGAGATGGGACAATGGGAACACTAATAAATTCCTGCAGTATTCAGAAAACCACGAAAATGTAGCATTTCTATCAAAATACTCTTAAAAACCACCACAGTAAAATTACAAATTATGGCAAGTTTCTATGAAAATAAAGACATGATAATAACCACCAATGGAAAAAAAGGCATTTATGACCCTTATCAGTAGCGTAACATCACAATGATAATTAAGGTTTTATAAAATCCTTTGGAAAGTCTAAGGTAAGGTTGCCTTCATAGATTATTGAATTCTACTTACCTTTATTGAATTTCACTTTTTTAACGAAGCCTGGCCAATTGTTTTTACTGCATAATAAGTTACTAAGAACTACCTTCATTCCAGACTCTTCCACTTACTGCAGTCATCAGTCTGCTTGTCTTTGGAGAGCAACTCAACCACACAGTGCTCACCAAAAAAGGTGTACACTTCTCTTACAGGAGATATTACATCTGACAGAGAAAATATGGGTATGATATACAAGTTTATCGGAATAAAGAAACAGAACAGATGGAAAAGGAACCTTGTGGTGTTGTTTTAAAAATAGAAAAAAAAATTCATGGTAGATACCCACTTGCCACATTAGGAAAATTGAAGAATACATGTTTGTTACTGGCAATGTATTCCAAGGCAACATGTGTTGTGTACGCATTTACACCTGCCAAAATGTACATCCTGAAATAATGTAGTGATAATAGAGGAAAGCTAATATAAACAATTCTTGCAGTCCTAAGCATGAATTACAAAGTTATAAAATGCTTTCAGGTAATCTCAACAGCAGATACTAGAAACTTCTATCTAAACCAAACCATTACAAATAACAATTGGAGAATACTTTTTTTAATCATTGTAGAATCCCAGAAGATAAGGGGCTAATGTGTATGCCTCCAGTACCAGTAGCTGGATGGCTGTGAAGTCAACCAAATATTGTTAGTAACAACAGACAAGAATTGTTGGTAATAACTAAGAATTGTTGGTAATAACACTCTGTGAGAAAGACATGAACTTCCTATGAAATGCAAGTAAGAACATGGAACTGCCTTGCTTTTTCCTATTCTTCCCCTTAGCCTGAATGCCTGTCCTAGCAGGATATCTTACATACAATAGCATCTTGTGATGGATTAAATAACAGAATCCCCCTTCCTTGAACACTGGAAAATATAATTTCTTCTCCCAGGTTATCTCAGTTTAACATAAATATGTATTGCTCCTCTTGCTTACCACCACTAATCTGGAAGAAATCTTTTGGGCCCCAGTCCTAGCTGTCACAGGCAGTCTTAAAGTAAGGTAAAAGAGTCTTTGTACAGCAACTAAAACCTTCAGCCATATGATCACTGACACCTTTTTTCTTCTACTTTGTTCAAACAAGTAAGAAAAGTAAGGTAAAACAGTCTTTGTACAGCAACTAAAATCTTCAGCCACATGATCACTGACACCTTTTTTCTTCTACTTTGTTCAAACAAGTAAGAATTTTCTATTTTTTTGACTTCCTCTTCCAAGAGAGCATTGAGTTTTCAGAAACTCCACTTGAAAAGTCTTCATTTCAGATCTGGAGAGAACAGATGCATTGTTTTTCTAGCTAAGCTGCATATTTCTTTTGTTGATTCACATTTGGAGGGAACATTCAGCAAAATATAATCCTATATAGATTTATTACCTTAACCATCTTCAAAATGTTTATAGTCAGAAGGGATGACAACAAGGTGATGAGAATTCAGTGCCTCCTACTATACAAGAGCATTCCCCCTCTGATATTTCTTTACTCATATCCACATATTAACTCTTTTCTTAGTAACAGAAATAAAATTAAAGATGCTTAAACTTAATCCAATAAAAATGAAAACAGTACAGTTTGTCTGCATAGGTATAAAAAAAAACAAACATGTGGCCTTTATACACACAAATGTATATATGTGTGTGCCTATGCACATGCACACATTTACCATTTGTAAGAAATCTCCTCCTTTACAGAATTTTTATACTCTGTAAATCATGATGCAGTGTTTTTACAGTTAGGTAAAGAATCCTCCCTACATGTAGGATGAAAAAAACGACTACATATAAATTGTAAATACTGTAATCAAATAATTGAGATAAGCCATATAATGCTCAGAAATACAATATTTGAAGCAAATACAAATTAATATTTGAAGCACCTGCTACTTAAAGCAGTTTAAAGGCATTTTTTGACTGTTAAATGTTGTTCTTTTGCACTTAAGGTATGCAACATAGCTGTATTTTTCATTAAAATGTGGAATATTCTCTGATGCAGTGATCTCTCTTACACATACTTTTCCTACATCTTCGTAACTGAAGTTTATGGTCCAAAAAGCTATCCCCAAAGTTACCGAGTTTATATTCATGAGGTTCTATCAGCATGTTACATAGCTCTGAACCCATTTGACACATCACACCTCACGCTCAGGACAGTATTTTAAGTTTAAAGTACAAAGCTACTGTTTGGATATTTCTCATAAGTGGGGTGGCATTCTATGATTGTTGTACCACAAGTCTTAAAAATACTTACTATTTGCACTTATTATTACTCTATGCCATCAGTCCACTGAAAAAAAAAAGACTCTTCACTGTGAGATGACTTCCACATGGAGCAACTACGGAAATGCATTTATAACGCCTGGAAAGCAAAACAGCAGTTCAGGGAGTTACAGCTCACAGCTGAGAGTTGTGAAGAGATTATATTAATTTTCTTAGAGTAAATCACTGTAGTAGAATAATCAAATTTATGACTACGAGAAATGCATAAGCAAAATAATCCCATGAGGACTGGGAACATGAAACAATTACAGTAAAAGGCAACTTTATGAGATGTCTGTTTACTGTAGCTGTGTCCCAAACCCCTTTGAACAAGGCCTATTTTTGAACATATTTTTGAGGGAAATCAGAAACAAAGCAAACAACATCAAAGCACATGGAATAAATACCTAGAATACTGCATTTGTATACACAGTTGGTTAAATAACAGTAATCTGGGATGGATTTTTACATGGACTAGCATGCATTTGGAAGGCAAGACCAGAGCATTTCTTTCCAGAATTAAAAATATATCTGGAAATCAACACCACAATAAAATAATAACAATTGCATTAACCTGCTAAATAACATCAGCTGACCTCTATAAATCTTCACATCTTTCCTATGTCACTTCAAAGGATAAAAATTAACCATCAGTTGTGACATTATTTTGAATTCATAACCAAGAATGTATTCTATAGTTTATGATTGGCTTGTCAGATGTAAGAGGCCCTGCATTAAATCACTGTAATAGCATTATAGGTTGTAGTAAGAAAGTTTATATAGTCTAATGATATTATTGATTTTGAAAGGTAACTATAGTTATACAATAATGATGCCTTTCTGTCTTTTCATTGGGAAAAATGTTTATGAGAGATGACAATGGAATTACAATCAAAGTTAATGGTCCTCCTAAACAGAAAGTCAAAGAAAAATAGCTTTAAGACACCACTGCTGAAATGTCTTAGCTATCTTCTGCAGGAATTACTTTTGTAATTCCTTCAATGTATTAGGATGATATTAATGTTTTGAAGTCAGCATGACTTTGGCATCAACATGCTGTGTTTGTCCTTTTTTGAGGCCTTCATGTTTCATTTAAAACAAAAGCTGTTCTTCCTACAGCATGCAAAAAAGTTTTCTGCACTATAATATATACCAGAACACATAAAACTTTCACCACTAACAACTGTACATGAATTGGGGGAGGGGTTGGGTAGTAGAGGAAAAGCAGTAAAAACATTCTATAGGCCTATTAGGACAAATTTTGAACGTGGAAAAGCATTTTATGCCTATAACTAAAGACTTGAATGATTCCATTTTGTGTGTATTATGTTTACAACACCATGCACATTGAAGTTGCCTTTGCAAAGTTTCAGTGGAGACAGACAAAATGGTAGCTATCCATATGTTACCTCTTAAAAGAAGTACAGAATCACTCAACAACAAAAGTATAAAATATATTTACCTACATGCTCAACCTTTCTAAATGCCAAATATATCAGTAAAAAATGGGTTTGCTAGAGTGTAATCCTTTTATCTCAACTCTTCTGAATTCTGAAGATTAAACCTGGTACTACCCTAGCAGAGATCACCTATACCATAAAAATGGTTCCCGATAAGAAAATTTGCATTGCTTCTCTCAAACGGCAAATGCACAAATTTAGGTAGAAATGTGTTACAGAACTGACTTTGGAGTTTGGTGATTCCAAGCCTTTCTGGAAAGCCCAAGAAGTGCCTGACTGTGGTGCTGAAGGGCCAGGCTTGATACCACAGACGAACATAGCCATCTGCCACGGACCAGATCTCGCTCACATCCATCCAGGTTTCACAGAAGGCAAAACTACTCCAATCCATGACCAGAGGAAAGCATAATGGTCCACTGCCACACTTCCTTCATTACTCAGTAGAAAAGCCAGAAGAAAACTGCTGGCTATGGAGAGATCCCTCTGCAGTAATGCTTCCCTAGTTGGGGGGGAACTATAGGCTAAGTTGCATCTGGAAAATAAGTTTTCTCAGTAACAAATAAAGCTGGCCTGTGTATCTTCACCTGATGAAATTTCTGCACATCCATAATATGTTGAAAGAATGAGTTTCATGTTGCAGTTACACTTCATAGGATGAAGAGCAATTTTTTTCCTTTTATGTTCTCAGCTTAATACTTTAAATATCTCTCCATTGTTATACCAAGACAATGGAAATATCATAAAGATTTTTTTGCCATCATCTTTTGCACATACCTATGTAGACAGGACTAGTTAGGTAGTTTTTAATTTTCTTACTGTGAGGGTGGTGAGACACTGGAACCAGCTGCCCAGAGAAGCTGTGGATGTCCCATCCCTGAAAGTACTCAGGGTCAGGTTGGACGGGGAATTGAGCAACCTCGTCTAGTGGGAGGTGTTCTTGCCTGTGGCAGTGGGCTTGAAACTAGATGATATTTAAAGTTCCTTCCAACCCAAACCA
>JAWWLV010000144.1:36272053-36292498 GCA_035041135.1 Platyrinchus mystaceus | reverse complement strand
TCTAGTGGGAGGTGTTCTTGCCTGTGGCAGTGGGCTTGAAACTAGATGATATTTAAAGTTCCTTCCAACCCAAACCATAATAATAACAATACAGATTTTGGCTTGTCAGCACCTACTGTTTCATTCTGCATTTTCTGCTGCACTGCATTATTTGCTGCAGATTCAGATCCCTTCACTATGTGGGCATTCATTCAAACATCACCAGAGGCAAAAGCACAGCACTGGAGACAGCATCAAGAGGAACACCACAGCACAGTTTTATGAAATAGGGTTGCTGAGAAAACCACAGACTTTAAGCAAACATGGAAGCTGTTAGAAAGGAACACTCAATGACTTCTTGGAAAAGTAACCTGATGTGGTGGAAAGACACTGTGATATTAGCAACATAAAGTTTTAAGGAGATCTCCATGACTCAAGGAGACTTGAATCAAAAATAATATTTGTAGGAGCAGTAAATTATGTATAGCTACTCAAAAAAGGCTAATCTTAAGGACAAAAGGCCCAGCCCACAGTACGTGATGGAACTCACCCTAGAGCAACTAAGGAAGGATCTGAGGCAATCTCCACACCACCATTGTGAACTGAAGGATGACGCAAATCCCAAAAGACTCGAAGAGGGCAAACACGGGATCTATTTTTATAGAATGGAAGAACAATTGAGAACCTAAGAATTTAGAGACTAGTCCAAATCTATTTGATCCCTAGAAAAATATTAGAGCAAATGAAAAAGCCAAATCAAAAACAACAACAACAAAAAGAGCACCTATAAAAGAAGAAGATGAGAAACACCCACAAGTTTGACCAATAGAAAAGTATTGAAAACAATGAAAACAACTCAGTTTTCTTCTCAAACAGATAAACTGCCAACTGGATGAGACACTGCAGAAACAGTGCATTTTAGCATGGTTATTTGACAGGATGGCCTAGGATTTCTTGTAATAAGTATTGCCTGGTACCTACAAACATTTCAGAACATTAAAGCAATATGATGTAAAGTAACATCAGTTCTTGCTTTCCCTCTATATAAAGGGACATAGACACAATTTTTTTAAAGTAAAAAAACACAAGCACACAGATGTAGCAAAACAAAATTAAGAATAAAGGGATTCAGATTCATTCATAGTCAAGGAAGACAGAGCACTTCACAGCTGCTCATGGGAAACAGTACCGTAACATTTATAGTTATCAAAAAAAGATTGGGAGACAATTGTGAAGCACAGTGTGGGATATCCCACATCAGACTGACAATTCCTAAGATTCTGCAGCAGGAAATTGGCTAGAATAAAGTGTAGATGTGAAAAATAAGAAAACAGCCATGAGCAAGACTTGTGTTGAGTATGGAAAAGAAGAAGAAAGAAAAATACAAAATAAGGACAGAACCACAATAAAACATTTTGAAAAACTGCTTCATTTCATACGTCAATATCTAAAGGGTTGCACAGGCCCTCTTAAATATATGTACACAATTTGATTGAGAGGTCATGTTTGTGAACTCAGTTTCAGTAAATACAACATGGTATCTGACACAAATGGTAGTTATATAGTTGCAAGCACATGTAGGAAAACATCAAATAAGCAAACATATACTTTAAAGCTGACTCAAAATTCTTGTAGATTTGACAGTCTTGTAGCAACCACTTCAGCAGCTTTTCTTTTTTCCCCACAAATATTAGCACTCTCAAGAGCAAATGCAAATACTTGTAAATTCTGCTAGGCACTGAAACATATTTGATCTCTCCTTAAGTTTCATGAAATAATATAGTTACGGTGAAGGCTGCAATAATAAAAGTCCAAGAAGAAAAGATGAGTTGGATTACCATAGGAAAGGGATGAAGAATCCACGTAGATAAAAAATTCAGAAAATCATGCAAGAGCAAGAAGGGGAGAAGAAAATCTGAAAAGGAATCAGAACCTCCCCATAAATACACACAAATACTACAGCAAATCTACTAGAACATACATAAAAGGCTTTTATGAGAAAAACAGTGAAGTGAGTTACTGCAATGAGGTATAAAACATAGATCGGGGCTCTCTTGCTTTGGTGACTAACCTTACAAGATTTATACAGAGTATTAATGATGAATAGGTTAGACACAGGTGGAAAAAAAGAAAAGGGCTAAAGCTGTTTTCTTTCAGATATATGTACACTTCAGAAGACGAAGCAGTAACAAGCTGCAGGCGCTTTAAAGTGAAAACCAGAAGCCATTAGGGGAATATCACCTCCTGGAACATTATACTTGTGAAGATGGGAATCCCATGGGAAAGGTGCTGTGGAGAACAGAGCACCTTCTTTCACAGTAGGCAGTGTTTGTCTGAACAGAACATTATCAGAAAGACAATATAGGGCAATATGGTAATAGACTCCCAGTGGGAGAGCCATGTGTCTGTTCTGCTTTAGGAGGACATGCACATTCACTCCAGAGAGAAAGCAACACAGGAAAACAGCAGGACAGGCTGCCAGCTCTGACTACAGTGCGTCCTGGGAGGATCTTCTGCTCAAAAGAACGTATGGTGCCTCCTCATTTTCTGTAACAGAAACTGAAAACTGACTACCCTTGTTGGCCTATGGAAAAATGCAAACTATATGCAATCCGACACGTATGCTTATTTGTGGCTTTCTACTTTTCCCCTGTTGCTGAATTTCTAGATACTAAAGCTGGCTTTCAGGGAAAAGGAAACAGCAAAAAGCCTCTGGACTGGACAGTTCAACAGAGCAGCATGCATCAACATCACACAAATCCTTTAAGTGAATTATAAGGAACAAATAAATATCCTAATTTTAGACAGAAAACAGTTCTTATTCTCATCTGTAAGTAGCTACCAGTGCTTTTCACTACTGTTTTAGGATATTTTCTTATTTTATTTTTGCAGCTACAAATTTTCTTTTAGTTTCTTTGAAAAGCCTCTTTTCACAATTGGCATGGGTTTCTACATTGTTTCAACTTCCTTAATCCAAGAGACCACAGGTGGGATCCATTGTCATGGGATTCTGTTGCACAGAACAGCAGTAGTACAACACTTTACTTATTTTTCCTGTTATTTCTGGGGAATAAACAGATGGATAAGAACATTAAAATATGTCACTAAGGATTTTTGTGCAGTAAGTTTGCCATCAACAGTGGTGACTTTCAAATCAGAGATTTCCTGCTGCTGCTTTCTCTCTGGCTGTTCATGAAACTCCTGTACGGAGTAGCCCACTGAGGGACACAGCAAACAAGCCCAACAAAGCACAAAAAGTGGCAGACTGTCTCATTCACACACATTGGTAAACACCTTTTTCACATGTGTTAGTAGTTCTCCATTTCCAAGTGTGTAAGCCTGATTTGCTTCCGTGTACTCTCCCCACAGGTGGCTTTCTTTGGACCCATCCCTCCCACCTTCTTACAAGCATTGAGGCAAAGGTAATAAGGCAAATGCAACAAACAATATAATTTTCTAAGGTGGTTTACTTTTTAAATAGAGAAACTAAAGTTAATATTTGTATTTAAGGGGTTTTACCTCTTTCACTGGCCCCTCATTTATTTTTGAGGACTTCTCTGTATTCACAACTATGCTACTATCTTAATTAACAGTAGGTTGCTTTCTTGTGTGTGCTAGAATTACTTTCATAAAAGAGGACAAAAAAGAAATCTTACACCTCAACTGCAAAATCACTAGAAATATTGGAATATTATGTTGAATCTCAGTGAGTTAATGTCAAGGTATTTCACTCAGAGTTAACAGAGGACTGGCCCCCATCATTAAAAAATCATGAAAAAATGCAATAATTTTGCTCCAACACCCACAATAATGACATTGAATTCCATTCTCAGTTGTAATAAAGTAAATCCAGACAAACACCAATGATGAAATAATGTCAATAAAAAATGGTGACAATACATCAGAAGAGGCTCCACTTGGAATAGAGGAACAGAATAATTCAAGGCAGCCTTGAACAGCAAAGTATATCAAAACAGATATCTATTCCCAACTTTGCTTTAAAAGTTCTGTGGACATACTGGATATTCAGAAAGTAACACCTAGAGCATAACCATTTATATAAACTTCTAAAAAAAATAATGTCTGCTAATATTTTAAGACTGTGATTCTGTATTGCCTAACTAGAAGAAAGATGCATGGAACAATGGCACAAAAATTCTCAGCAAAGGAAGAAGAGCCATTTTATAGCTTTTTTAAAGATGATATATAAGTACTGCTGTAGCTCCACTGACTCACTAAAATTAAGTAGTATATCAGGTGAACACCTGCTCCTAGATGTGTCAAATATGTGGACAAGTCAGGTAAATTCACCCAGAAATTACATGGTAAAACTCTATCCACTATCTCCCTAAAATGGCAAAACTAATTGAGGATTCAGCAGAAAGAATTTACTTTGTATTTGAAAAATAAATTAGTATGGACATACATATGGAAACACACACAAACACACAGACTTGTCAGAATAAAACACTGACAATCCTCTCACAGGATGCATTCACTGCATACTTCTTATTGCTCTGCATATGGAAATGTGACTGCCTTTGGCAACATATCAGTTTATGCAGTGTGTGTAAACATTACTTTCACATAAAGATGTGAATTTGCAGAGATGAACTACAGTTGGAAATAAATTCCACAATCCACCATTGGGCTCTCCCTCATTTAAACTGTACATATTTTGATCAAATTTGGCACATCAGGAGTAATATCAACAGAAGAGGAAAAAGTGAGAAGCAGGGAAATTGCAGACACGTTGCTGTACTCATTTTTAAGCTACCCTTCTGTCCTGAGTTCCCGTCTTAGACTGCACAGATGTACAGGCAGGGAGATTTCAATTCACAAAGACCTGGTCTTCTGTAAGCAACACAAGTGAGACTGCAAAGCAGAAAAAAATTCCTCTATTTTCCCCTATCCTTCTATGCAACTTCCATATAATTCCAGAGTATCAGAGTTGAAAAAATGAACAACTCAAAGCCTGAGAAGAAATTAGAATCAGAACTGCTTCTCACCTCTTAAGAATCATTTCTGTGTTCACATTTTCTCTGTATTAGCATGCTCACACTGCATAGACTATGTCTCACATTTACTGCAAACATGCAGAAAGAATACTCAAATTCTGCAGTTTTTTTCTGAATAAAACGATAGAACACATGCAATAGGAATTCCTCATCTTCTCTTTGAATATATATAACAGATTAAATGAACAAAATAGCTGAAATTGTCAAAAGGCATGTAAAATGGCTCATTTCCCTGTTGAAATGTCATTGTTTTAGTCCTTTAGTTCACTGTCTGGTTCATTCAGCATAACCTCAGGGATGCACACCGCACCACAGGCTGGGCAAAGGAACTCCACTTCTCACAGCTGACTGTTAATGTAACATCTGGCCTGTTGGTCCGATCAGACAGAAGAACCACCAGGATTCCCAAATCATGAGTTCCTTTCCCTTTACAAGTGTATGCACTATGCAGAATTTAATTAGTCTGTTCACTAGGAATCAAGATAATTCATTGAGGTTATCTTCTGCTTGCAATTATTGCTGAAATATACACCCTGTTCAATGATGCTGACCCAATCATTTCCACTATCATATAAAACAGGCTTATCAGGTGCAAAGGAAATCAAAGATGGAAATGAAGAACGTGGCTATGATCATGTTGGAAAGTTCTTGATTCAGATAAATCACTCACAAGACTGATGATGCAAAGAAGTTCTAAACACACCTGCTCATGATAAAGGTGTCTGAAAAAGTGGCTGAGCAATTAGCATAACCCTAGTGATTCAAATAGCTAGGTTGGCACTAGCAGACCAAATCCTGTCTGCCTGCACCCCAATACCTACATATCTGAGAGGTAACTAACTCAAAATATCAAGAAAGAAAACATTTGAATGGTGACCATTCTTCACATAATTGAGGTACTAGGATTATTATCACCTGATTGTTTAAGATCTATGGAAATGCACATAAAAGCTGGTATAAATGCTTTAACAATATTTTTCTCCTTATTTAATTCAAAATGTATTTGGGTTAAAACCAAAGATCTCACCTGAACTGCTTTTAACTCATTATGCTGATTACATTTAAGGAACTACATTAATTATTAAAAACATTAGAAGCTAAAAGCACTTGTCTGTCCTGCTTTCTGTGGCACACAGGTGGAATCATTAACCAACACGAAAAAAATAAAAGAAATGGAATCACAGCGATTAACCTAAAAAGAACAGAAAACAATAGGAAGCAAGTGAATTTGGAAACTGAAGTAGAAGGAAAAACATAAAACAAGAGCATTTATTGAGAAGAGGTATTTACTCCTTCAATTCATTATTTTCTTCACAGTTTTGTGACTGTTGAATAGAAAATATTTACTGATTTATTTTTTCCACAGGGAACCACAAGCAGTAAAACTGACAAAATGCACCATAAGGTTCAGTATCCCAAATATCAACTCACCAGATAAAGGAAGAAGAATGGCCTACCTATTCAGACAGTTCCATTAGTCTAGAGATTCTGATAGCATCATTTCTTCTGGCTGCTTTCACATAAATGATGAAAGCAAGGGTCTTTCACAACTTTTTCCTCCTACACAATTAAGTTTAAGCCAAAAATGTTTACCAGTAACATCATTTGTTCTGCAAACTGTGTTAAAAACTGCAAAGCAGTTTTAGCTCAGGTCAGTCCATCAATTACTCTTTTATCCATTTCTTACTGAACAGGAGAGAGAAATACTCAAGTTTCAGTATTCAATTGCCTCTCACCCTTCAGCATGCCAGATGAGACCCTGGTAAAGGTTTTACAAATCTTCTATATTAGTCCAATAAGATAGTATTTCTAAAAGCTTTGGAAGCATTCCAACAGTGTGGTTCTGTTCCTGCCAGCATCTTCACACTAACAGAATCTTTGTTTTGGTCACGAAGATGTTTGCGTATTACACATGCAACTAATAACAGATGAATGCTCACAGTGCAAAACTGAGATGTCGGCTCATTGAGTCAGTGAACACTTTCTATTCTTACCGTCAGGTGAGAATAGTTTCCAATTGTTTAGGACACACAGAAGTTAAAAATTAGAACTTGTAACCGGAAGAAAAAAAAAAAAACAACATTCAAATTCTGAATGCTTACTGCCTTGTTTTCAGTCTCTAATACTCCCCTGTGTAGTTAAGAATTTTCTTGCTTTAAGAAAGAAAACATGCTTTCCAAGGAGAATGAAGAGGGCTAAGAGGGCTGAACTTAATTGGAAGACTAAATTTATTCAAAAGGTCTCTGGATGTCTGCCAGATTCTTCTCAGTCACACTCACTGAAGTCTTCAAGAACTAAAAAAATAAATCCCAGTGAACCCCCTCAAAAATTAACTGCAACATACCAGCATTTAATATACATAAAATAAATCAGTAAAATGTATTGAAGACAGAAATGTCATTACACTTAAAGTATGATTTTTGAAAAGAAAAAAAGTTTCAAAATTACTTTTGCAAACTCATCACAGTGGTAATGGAAAGTGTGTCTTTATGAAAGCACACAAAACAAAAGAAACAGATTTGAAAAATTCTGCCACCTCTGAATAGCAGAAATTCAGAGTCTGCAGGCTGGCCAGCTAATCATTTAGTTATTGTTATAAATTGTTCAGACAATTCAAAGTGAGAAATGAAAAAAAGACATAAAATGCATATAAAAGTAATAAGTGAAAGTCTCTATTTCCTTCAAACATCATTCTCCCTTATTAGTCTTAGAGAAAAATAAAAAAAAAAGAGAAAAGTATTGACGATTACAGTGCATGTACCTATATTTAAAAATAAAAAAGGGAGCTGATTGACTTTCTAAAAAACCCAACTTTTTCAGCATTACCTTAAGCGTCATTCTTTTCCATTGCAGTTCTATGCCATAAGAAAAGATTATCTCATGCACATCAAAACGTTAGAATATAGTCAAATACAAGAAGGAACCTGCTCCAAACACAGACACACAATTTCAAGTGGAACCTGGGATACTTACATAAATGTACAAAGCTGTTGACACTGAAGTTTAAACAGTTTTTTAGTTACTATATTTAAACAAGGAATAAGTATCCTGGGGTGCATCAGGCAAAGCATCGCCAGCCAGTCAAGGGAAGTGATTGTCCTGCTCTGCTCTGCACTGCGCCCTCCCCTTGAACATTGTGTGCAGTTTTGGGCACTGCAATATAAGAAAGACATTAAGCTATGAGAGAGCATCCAAAGGAGGGCAACAAAGATCATGAAGGGCCTTGAGGAGAAGCCATACGAGGGGTGGCTGAGGTCACTTGGTCTGTTCATCCTGAAGCGGATACTCATTGCAGTCTACAACTTCTTTGTGAGGGGAAGAGGAGGGGCAGACACTGATCTCTTCTCTGTGGTGACCAGTGACAGGACTTGAGGAAAAGGCCCAAAGTTGTGTCAGTGGAGGTTTAGGTTGGATATTAGAAAGAGGTTCTTCACCCAGAGGATGGTTGGGTGCTGGAACAGGCTCCCCAGGGAAGTGGTCATGGCACCAACTCTGTCAGAGCTCAAGAAGCATTTGGACAATACACATGGTGTGACTTTTGGGGATGGTTCTGTTCAGGGCCAGGAGTTGGATTCCATGATCCTGGTGGGTGCCCCTTGATTCTGTAAAGTACACACACTAAACACCAGGCTCTAGTCACACTCATATAACTCTAAAAGAGATCAAACTTCCAATCAGATGTGGTACTACGACAAGTTTTTGTGATACTCTTTGCAGTCAGTGAGACTCATGGATTTACCCTTTTGTCATCACAGTGAAAGAAACCAATAAAAGCACTAACATGTTGATACACAAAAAAGCATATCTGACCACACAGGTAACAGTAGATCTCCTCTCCTTCCTCCCTCAAAAAGTATGTTTGTACAGTGCCACAATTTATAGAAATGCTGAAATAATACTATGAATATCTGGGACATCTGCATTTTAATAAATGCAGTGTCCTATGAGGAGAGGCTGAGGGAGCTGGGGTTGTTTAGACTGGAGAAGAGAAGGCTCAGGGGAGACCTCATCACTCTCTACAACTCCCTGAAAGGAGGTTTTAGCCAGGTGGGGGTTGGTCTCTTCTCCCAGGCAACCATCAGTAGGACAAGAGGGCACGGGCTTAAGCTCTGCCAGGGGAGGTTTAGGTTGGATATTAGGAAGAAATTTTTTACAGAGAGAGTAATCAGGCATTGGAATGGGCTGCCCAGGGAGGCAGTGGATTCACTGTCCCTGGAGGTTTTTAGGATGAGACTGGATGTGGCACTTAGAGCCATGGTCTACTAACCATGGCAGTGTTGGATCAAGCGTTGGACTTGATGATCTCGGAGGTCTTTTTCAACCCAGTTAATTCTATGATTCTACTCTATGATTCTATTCTATTCTAGTGTTCATATTTAGAATTAGGAGATGTGTGAGATTAATTTTTATTTTTTTTCCTAACCATTGTGAATTCAGTAGTCTGCTCTTTTCGGAAAGAGAAGTTTTCAAAGTCATTAATATCTCTAGAAGCAAAACTTGATGGACATAGACAACTGTTTTTCTTTCACTATAAGCTTCTTCTCAGTGCAGGAATATATCACTTTTTGTCATCTCTACCTCCATTATCAGTTTCATTAAAATGATTTACACTGGGTTGCAGTGAACAGAGGGGAAAAGGAGAAAACAAAATAACAAAAAAGCAATTGCTTATATCTTTGATCATTTCATTAACTCAGAAATCCTTGAAGCACAGATGTCATTTCAGGCCCATGAATAGTACTATGACACCAATGGAAATTGTTCCTAGAAGTGTAAGAGTAGAAGGCTTTGTCTAGAATAGAGACTAAAAATCTCAACCATGAAGCACACAGTAAGGATCTCACAGACTTTAAGTAAAAGGAACTCTTCATATTTCCTCATACACTTTTTATGCACTTTATAAATATCTTTTCCTTTTTTTTTTTTAGCTAATGCAAGTCTACAACAGAGATTCTGAAGGTGTAACTTCCACTTAGAAAAACGGCATTGAAGACTGACAAAACAGCCTATTGCCACAAAAATTTGTACCAATCGGGGATTTAAACATCCAAAGAAGTGTAAATAAACAAGGCATTAAATTGTATCTGGCCTAATATTGAATTCACTTCAAGAATGTGATTAAAACACAAAAAAACCCCAAAAAAAAACCCAAATTCCAACTCCTAAAACATTCCCTTAATTAGGAGTGGAACTCATGCTCATTTTGTCTGAACTCATGCTGCAGTTAGTCTGAAAATGAAAAACCAGATTGGAGATACATACAAATGGAACAACCTCTCATTTACTCCCCTTTACTGCCTGTTAAGGTGGAGGTCAAATAAAATTGCACCACTAACACCTTCATCCAATAAAAGCACCTAAGGAATCATTGAAGTGGCACATACATGAAGGTGGGACAAGAAATTTTAACCTGCAGGAGTTAATATATTTTTAAGTGTATAACAAGGCTTCAAGATGGACAACTGCTTACATCAAATAAAATGGACTAATTTTTAAAATTGAATGAAAATTGCATTGATCTTGAGAATTCATCTGTCAGCCTTTCAGAATAAAATTAATGCTTCAACATGGTCCAAAGTAAGGACAATAGTATAATCAATAAAAGCCTTCATATGTTAGGGGACTTTAGTAATTCTTAGTATTCTGGCTATTCACTGATCACTGAAATGCATTTCACATGTTGAGCATGCACTGACCCACATCAAGTAATATGTACTTTTAAAATTTTAATAACGAAAAAATGATACAGGTAAAATATGACCTCCAAGGCTCAAGAAACTGCCCTGCATAGAATTTTATTCTTGCAATTTATTACTTATTCTAAAACATATTTTGTATACTACCACTGTCTTCATAAAACTACCATTTACATTTATTAGCTTTAGTAGAACACTTTCTTTATAGTTAATGCTATATTCTAATACAGTTAAACCAGAATAATAGTTCAGATTTCATCCTGAAGCTCATTACATTGCTAATATCAAAGACCATGGATGACAGCAGTTAATTCTTATGTTTTATGCTCTTTTAATATTTGTCTGCTGGAAAAAAACCCACAAGACCTCCCTAAAAATGTAAGGTGTTTTAACAGTTATATGTAGTTTCCTGTTTCTTTACACAGTTATTAAAACTTGAATAAATCCTCTTTACAATTGAGCCAACCCTATCATTAGTGAATTCTTCACACCTTCCAGAACCGTGCTACACAAAATACTTTTCCCCAAAAGGGGTACATACTATCAAATTTTAAGTATTTAATAAAGCAGTCAATTAGCCAGGGAGTATTCCGATTTAATGTTTTCAAAATCTTACCTTTGACCCAATTGTATTTTGCTACTTTAGGTGTCTGCATGAAAGACATGAATGTATTTTATAATAACAGTAGTTTTAGACAAACAGATGCTCCCTCAAGTACAGTCACTGCATATTACTATGTAAGATTGTTGCTTACATTTTTCTAAAGCCTCTTAGACTATTACTTGTACATAGAAAATCTGAGACAAACAGAGTAGTCTTTGGCTTTGCAGCCAACAACACATTTAAAAAGAAGGAATAAGATGGAGAGAGCACAGATCGTCTCCACTGAAAAGTAAAATAGTTATTTACGAAATAGTTTCAAATAGAACATTATGGTCTAGAAGTATCTCAGAATGTGCCAATGAAAGTACATGAATAAGAAGAAAAAATCATTTAGCTGTACCAATGCTTTACAGAATGTCTTCGCTGTAGTACCATCAGAGCTGGCAAACAGTGTTTTCTTTTGTGAGAACTTACCCTTCCCAGCAGTAGGCAGGATTTTGATTTAGATCACAGATAAAAAAATACCTGATTGAACCGATGATGGTTGGCAACCATCATCTAAAAATTTCACAGCAGGAACAGCCACACTAAAAAAAACATTCAGTTCTTATAACGGAGGGCTACAGATATTAGGAGGCAGGAGCATCTCTGTTATAGGAAAAGCTGAGAGAGCAGTTCCTGTTTAGCATGGAGAAAAGACAACTGAGCGGAGATCTTATCAGTGCACCCAAATATCTTAAATGCGGGTGTTAGTGGTTCCCAACAAGAGGATAAGGGGCAATGGACACAAAGTGAAACATAGGAAGTTCTACCTCAATATGAGAAAAACTTCCTTACTTTGAGGGTGACAGAGCATTGGAACAGGCTCTCCAGAGATCCTAGGCAACCTGTTCTAGATAAACCTGCTTTAGTATGATGTTTGGATTAGATGATCTCCAGAGGTCTCTTCCAACCCAACAATTCTGAGATTCTGGGATTCCACTACTGTGAATAAATATTTCTTCATTCATTAAATATATAATCACATATTAAGCAATTGTACCTACTGATCTATGACACTGATGCAAATAACACACTTGGCTCAAAAAGACTTTCACATACAGACTGTTGGTTGCAGCTATTGTTGACAACTGGAGAACTTTATGGTACTCAGCCATAACAACAATAATTAGTTTACTTACTTTCTCATTTTAAAATCTTTATCAAACAGACATATTTGGAAATACCCTGAAACCTTTGAACACAGCCCTCTGGTACAATTAATCGTTACAAAGGGAAAAGATCCACTAAATTGTATAGCTCAGCTTCTTAAGTGCCAGCAGAACTGTATAGAAATATGCAATAGGCACACGCTGGGCTGCCTTACTCATTGCCACCCCAGATTAATAAGTGGTGTGTGTGGGGGGTTGTATCTGTGGAAAGATACTCACAGCTCGAGCACTGTGGCCAAGTGCTCAGCTGTTAAGGGCTGTGTTAAGCCAGCAGGGAACCTTCAATTTCACACGTGAAAGGATGAAAGGATAATTCCTGTGCCAAACCTAGGCCTCAAATTAAGAGTCTGATGCATCTCTAATTCCATTTGACATGAAGCACTCTCTCAGAAGGGTTAGCTTAAGTATATTAAACTGAGCTCTATTTACTAGAATTTTATGCGTAAGAAACTGGAGGGACAGACCCAATAGGAAAATAAAGTGTCTTCTTTACTCCCCAAGGACTGGGAAAGAAAGAATTGCCAGAATTTAGCATTTAGGAAATTTGATTGAAACAAACCAGTTAGTTGTTAAGAGATAAGCACAGATCTAAAAACAAAGACTCAGATGTCAGAATGTCAAAACATATGTGCATAAAATTTTTAGTTCAGAATCTGGCTGCCTGCCCCAATTAAAGAGAATCTGGTAAATACAATGCTCAGATAGCACATAAAGGTAATGCTACAAACCTCTACAATGTCTGACCAGGTGACTAAAAACTATTGAAATTAGGCACAGCATATCTGAGGAAGCTTTCATTAAATCAGTCCTGTGAAGAACCTCCTAGCATGGAAAAAATAAAGAAGCACAATACATACTATATTAAATAATGGCTACACAAATTTCTATTAAAAAATACAGAAGTCCCCAGTGTTTGAGAAGACCACAACTATCCCTTACTCAAGCAGTCTGGAAGTCCTCCTCACTTTCAGACTTGTGTTTGGAAAAGTATTAATGTTAAGTCAGCTAAAATAAAGTTTTCAAATAATACCTCCAAAGTTTATCTTTACATAATAGTTAATTGTCATGCACATCAGGTGCATGACAATGTGCATTCTATATTTTCATACAATCTTTACATCAGGATTCATCTGTATGTAGGAAAACAAGAGATTCCCGAGATAAACTCTAGATATTTTAACTGGGGCTATTTACCCAGCAACTATACAAACAGAGTGCCTAAGAGAGACCTCTTGTTACCCTTCTCCATTTACACACAGAGTGCAATATTATGCAGGATGAAACCTAATAATATCAATCCATATAAATAATCAACTAATCCAAGCAGACATATGTAAAGACTACTTGTGTGCATTGCAAAGTCTGGCACAGGAGGAAAATGGAACCCAAGATTATTATTTTTTAAATTTAACTTTAAACTTGCTTTCTGTAGGAACTACCTCCTTCCAAACTTCTAACCTATCCAAGGCTGGAAACTTTCTTTGGATGAGACAGCAAAAGGCTGTCACACAGATCTACTCAAAGGATTTAGAGAGACAACTTAGCAGCTTCTGGTTGCAATTTGTTACCAACAGTGAAACAGCAGTAATAGCTGAGACTTCCCAGCCATCAGACTTCTGAAAGTCATTATGCGTTTGACTGACATGGCACAGGGTCAAGCAAATGCTCACCTTTACTGATTTGCCATAAGAAATGAACTATTATACCCTTTTCTCTACAAAATGTTCTTTTATCCCCTTTCCCCCCCAACTTGTCGCAACCCAGCACTTCTTCCACTTCCTCTTCTGAGCTGTGTTCCATTCAAAAGACCTAGAATGCAGAAGAAATCCAAGCTTTCAACCGTACTCATGCCCTTCTCTTTTGCTGTTCTCCAGCCGAGACCTAGAGAGGACAAAGCTAAAAGAGCCAAAGCCCTTTTCTACCATAGCAGTGTGAGACAAGTAAGCCCCACTCTGACTCTGATCTACAGTAATTAGCAGGGGCAGCTTTGAATGCGTCACCATAATGCCTTTCTCTGCTTTCTGGCCATTCACTTGATGTGTGTTGACTCTCCAAGAAGCTGCTGAAGCACATTAGAAAGACAAATGCTATTGCCACAGCAAATGACTAAGAGATGAAGCTATTGCCTCCTTCTTCCCAGGAAATATTTGGATGTTACAGTTACTTCTTTCTTTCTAAACCTTATTTCTTTCTGAATATGCAACAGAAAAAGATTTTTAAAGAATCACTCAAGCTCAGTAAAAGCACTAGGGACATTACAAGCTATAACAGCAACACAAGCAACAAGAGCCATTTTAAAGCAGGTTGTATTAAAAAAAAAAAAAAAGTCCCCTCCCAAGGTTATTGATGAAATCACTTCTCAAAGTTAAAATAAGTAAAATTTTTTCCTGAGATCAAAAGCCCAGCCTGAGAAATAATCAGGGAGGTCTAATGTTTGCCATCTAATGCATGCGGACCTTCTACATTTGATTGTATTCCCCAACATTGTGGCTGTGAATGGAACTTAATCCATTTGGTGTCTGGTCACTAGTGGTGTTCCCCAGGGCTCAGTATTATGGCCAGTCTTGTTTAACATCTTCATCGATGATTTGGATGAGGGGGATTGAGTGCACTCTCAGTAGCAGACAACACCAAGTAAGGCGGGAGTGATGATCTGCTTGAGGGTAGAAAGGCTGTAGAGACAGATGCACAGACTGGATTGATGGGCCAAGGCCAATTGTATAAGGTTCAACAAGGCCTCCTGAAAAGAGGCTGTAGTGATGTGAGAGTTGGTCTCTTCTGCTGTGTCTCAAGTGAAAGAACAAGAGAAAATGGCCTTAAGTTACACCAAGGGAGGTTTAAACTCTAGATATTAGGAAAAAAAAAAATCACTGAAAGTTGGTTAGGCATTGGAAAAAGTTATCCAGGGATGTGATGGAGTTTCTGTCCCTGGAAGTGTTCAAGAGTCACCTGGATGTGATGCATGGTGATATCGTTTAGAGGTGACTATGGTGATGCTAAGCTGACTGGGCTGACTGTAGGACCAGATATCTTGAAGGTCTCTTCCAACCTTGATGATTCTGCGAACACCCATGGAAATTAGTTTAACGAGCTCCTCCTACTGAACATTATCTAAGTCCATAGAGCTCTGCATGAATAGCATCTATTTTGTTATCACAAAATACTTCGGGGTATCTAGATTGTCAGCTGCTGAAGTACAGCAACTATTACACAATGTTACATATAAACAGTTATATATTTGTTAAAGAATACATTCAGCGCAGGTAGCTAGGTGTATTAATTCCCAAGGGTTCCTTTGTTCAGGGCCCCTCCTCAGAGACACAAGCTCCAGCTGTTATTTTGTTATTTAGTTACTGCT
This sequence comes from Platyrinchus mystaceus, assembly GCA_035041135.1. NCBI lineage: Eukaryota > Metazoa > Chordata > Aves > Passeriformes > Tyrannidae > Platyrinchus > Platyrinchus mystaceus. The sequence continues at coordinate 36,276,632 of JAWWLV010000144.1, read as the reverse complement.
CCATGATTAAATTATTCTGAGGATCTGAACGTCTGAGACTCTGCTATGGGAAACCTGGCATCGAGTCAGTAAGGAAACCTGTGTGAGTGTGGGGGGTGTAGCTGTGGAGGGACCTCAGTACCAGCTCAGGTGGTGTGATAGTGACTGCCAGAGTGGCTGCTGGATGGCCGGAGGGGAAGTTTCCTTAACACAAAACAAAGGAAAAAAGTGATAATTGAAAAAATAAAGTTGTTTCTTTTTTTAAGGGGCTAGTAATACCAACATAAAAAAGAAAAGGAATTTTTAAAGAATATTTACAGATAGAGCAAAACACTAAGAGACTGTTTTTCAAGGTCAATGAGCAGCCTGCTGCTACTGCTTATTACACAGTTGAAAAATCAGAATACATACATCAATAGGAAGCAAATTTTCAACACCTGAAATGTGCAGCAAAATTCCTTCTTCAAGCCAGAGAGAAGGTAGATGAACTAGAATTCAGAATCAATACCATGCTGACAAAATATTTCCTGGTAAAACTATCGGCTGGTGACAATGAGTTCTTTTATTTTATTTCAGAGCTTAGTAGGAGAGACCCTATAACATCATGACAAAATACTTTTATTTTTTTGCATTGACTCTAACTGTTGGGTGAGGTCTGCAATGACTGAAAAAAAAAAGAGCAAGTGTGGACAGATCTGACTTTGGTTACCAAACCAGAAGGTTAGCTGCTTTTCTCCTATGCAAATCTGTGTTACACACAGTGGTCTCTCTCCAGGTCTGCTACAGGAGTTGTCAACTCCCTTTCTTTTCCATGTGCTGCCTCAGTTGTTCTACCTTTTCTGCACAAACAGGAACTCTCTGAAAAGTTCCCAGAATGTATGTTTGCCTGATGTATTTTTACCCACTGAAAAATTATCACCAAAAGATTTAGTAGCAACACTTATGCAGTATATTTGATCAGAGGTCAATGAGGCTACCAAATTTTGTGCTAACTAAAAGTTTGCTGATAAAGTTATTGTTGGTAAAAGGCTATTACACACATAGATCAAAAACCAATCTAAAATAAGGAGAGAGCTTTTCTTCAAGTTTAGTCACACAGTGCAACGAGATAAAAAAATCCCCAAATTAAATTCTTGCTTATCTGGCCTTACCATTTTCCCAATATGACATGTTCTTTATTTAACAGTATAAGTCAGTCATAATGAAATTAGATTTTGCTCTTCACCCAAATAGAGAAAAAAAATCACATTTTTATTTTATTCTTCTATAAAAGCATACTTATGACAGGCAATAGGTAAGTTCTTGCATTTCACTGCTGACTCATATGCCAAACAGAATCATTAAATGAAATTGTTTATGAGAGACTGAATTTTAAGCAGTATATTACAGCTGTAAATATAAGCCAAAACCTCTTGCTATGCAATCCATTACAGATCTTCTAGGCAATCAAAATTCAATAAGATTTAATCCACTGACATTCAATAAACACATCAAAATAATGCTTGTAACAAATAGTTAGAAATCACTATCCTTTGTCTACCAATGAAGATACCTATTTAAGACAAATATCAAAACCGAGAACCCACAGTCCAAAGTAGACCATTATTTTGACTAATTCAAGGTCTCAATTTGACTTCAAATTTAAAATCTGGAAACTCTTCCATTAATTTTCTTCAATTTTACCATCAGCAACATTTCTGATTCAGATGTTTTATAAATGATGGCTGTTCAATAGTCACTGGTGTAATTACAACTCACATAACTGTTAAAGTGAGGTTTGAATAGTCTTATTTTAAGAAAGCTTTAACCTATGGTGTTAGTCCAGAAGCACTCAATACAACTACAAAGAAAGCACTTACGTGGTATAATTGCTCTGACTTCCAGGTCATATTTTCAATTCTTTTTTAATTTTGGGGAAATAAATGTTTGACCATGAGCTGGGCAGAGGAAACGGCCTTATATGATGCAGGTCATGTGCAATCAGAGAAAGGAAGAAATCAGAAAAAATTAGCAATGTCAGTGATATCACTCATTATAATGTTGCCTAAAATCACAGGAAAATTCTCTGGACAATTCAGTAAAGTAAGGTAGAGAGCAGGCCTTTAATGAAGGCCTTAAAGCGCATAAAATACATTTAGCACAAGCACACAGAATGACTGTTACAATTTTATAATACTGGCCAATTACCATATCTAACCACTACATCATAGTTACATCTAAAACTGTCCGTCCCCCGGACCTCCCTCAGGCCCTTCCCCAGGCCTCCCCAATACGAGTCAGTGGTCTTGTACAACCCCTCCTCCCTCCATATTGTCCTCTTCATCAACACCTCCCATCCTTCTTGGAACCATTTCAAGGATTCTGGGCCTTCTGGATAATTCTGTCTAAAGTTATATCAAACAATACATATATTATGTTCTTTTAGGTACCTTCCCTACACACTACTTGTTCTTGCTAAAATCTTTCCTTGAAAAAGAACATTAAACAGAATTTCAAGAATTTGGCATGAAGGGTGACAAAGGATGGTTAGTTACCATTATCATAAAGTGTTAAAAGCTACATTAAAATTCTATATACTAGAATGTAAGGATCTTAAGGCATCAATAACAGTGATGCAGTTTATTGACAGGCCTGACTAAGGCAGCCAGAAGGCCAGAAATCCAAATGTACCTCTCAAATGTTATAAATGTATACAATACGAGGCCAATACACTGGATTAAGTATATACACAGAAAAACAGGCCACTAAATCCCAAGCACATTACTCTGTCCTTTGGATTTATGGTCTTGTGTTCTCAAATATTCATGCACAACTTTGGTTCAAGAGCATCTGTAGGTCTGACAAAGCAGACTCACATCTACTGGACACAAGCAGCTTATCAGTCCCACAGCCTGCATATCTCTAAACAGTAAAGATTTTCCCCTTTATTCTTATTTTGGAATGTAGTCCATAATTAACTTACGTGGCATAACACAAATAACAACTCTTCAGATGGGAAAGAATATGTTTAAAAATGTTTTAAACCTCAATTTCTAATTTTTCAGTGACAGTCTTGGTACTTAAATTTATTTTCACTCACAATCAATTGAAGGCACAGATAATAGAATTTAAAAAGAAGCAATTAGTTAGGCAGGTATATCCAATAATTTGCTTCTGTAATTACAAATATAAAATTAGAAACAATCCTTAATAAGGACATATTATTAATAGAGCAACTGTCATTGGCAGGAGACAGTAATTATTTATGGTATGTCAAACTTGGGGTGTGTGAGACACAAACAATTTTTATACCTGTGATCTGAATGTCTTTTCCACCAAACTGTGGAATAAACAAATTAATGGCCTGTGATATGCCAAGGGTATATCATTAACAATTTCTGGTTTTTATTTCCTTTTTTCAGTTTACATATAGCAGATGGCAGGTGTTAACGCCAGCACACATAACTAAATCAGACTCAATATCACATCTCAAAGAAATTTAGAAAGTCATTTTTTTGCCGAGCAATGCATTTTGGTTGTTCATGTGAAATTTAGTAAATTGTTCTGATTAAGCAAAATTGAAGTCATTATTTTTATTTAAAATACTTAAAATCCAACAGTTATCTTGATTTGGAGTTTACTTTTGTTACTTTAAGTGCAAATAGGAGTATTTTCCTTCCAGTGAAATTAAATGTTTTGTGTAAAAAAACAAATTTTACGTAATGTTTTACTTATGTTTAAAAAAAAACAAGCTGGTTTTTCAACTCCTTGACTTAGTAAAAAATCAGTAACTACTCATTCAGATTTAATCATCATAAGAACACTTTCAATAAATTAATATTTTAAGATTTGAATAAAAGCAAATTAAATAAGAAGAAACTAACTGGCTACTAACAGTCACATAGAAATTGCTCTTCACTATGAGCAGGCTTAGCTAAAAGTAAACCATCTATGAGTTCAGGTCTACATTAAAACAGGCCTCTGCTCATGTACATGCACATATGTATGCATGAATGAAAACTATCTGCCACTGAGTTTTTTTTGTTTTTGTTTTTAATTGCACAATCACTTATTTAGCAATCAAAGCCAATTCCACATAATCTTTAAATCTCTTTGCTATGTAAGATCAAGTGTAATAATGATTTTGCCATAATATGAAGATATGAACAGCAGGAAAGCAGTGTACCTTCTATCTTTTGGAAGTTGTCTACATTACTGACTCTAAATCCAGTGTTTCTCCAGTAACTCAGGCCACCAGATCCAAAATCATATATGTTTAGGTAATGCATCATGAAACATTTGCCTGAAGCAGTTCTCTTGAAGTTTTTTGTTGGGATCCTGTTAAGCCTTGTAATGCACCACACAGTTATTGCAACATAAAAGCCTTCCTCACTGAAATCTAATACACTTAATTCTGATGTTGAGTCTCTTTTAAAATGAGAAAAAAACCCCATTAAAATTTACTTGCTTTATACTCAAAAAATATTACCACAATGTTTAAAAGGATATAAAATGATCAAACACTTTCTTTCAACATTACTTCCAGAAGAATGTCTTGTTCTCCCAGGAAGCACAGAGAGGATTAAAATTTTTCTTCAAATTAACTCAGACTTGTATTACT
>JAWWLV010000144.1:36247293-36266476 GCA_035041135.1 Platyrinchus mystaceus | reverse complement strand
CAAGCAGGCTTGGACAATGGCAGTGAGGTCCTCAGGACGTAGGTTTGTTTAGAGTGACCTTCTCTTAGATGGATGGTGCTCGTCAACCAGGCTATTTACACAGTAACAAACAGCCCCTGCCCACTAATATGCAATTTCATCACAAAAGAATGGCTATTGAAAAGATAAAATACTGTTCCCAAAATATGCACAGCAGGTCAGTGGCAGAAGTCACAACTGCACAGAGTCACCTGAATGCAAGCTCAGTGCTGTTTGCAAGGACCACCCTTCTCGCACATCAAATACTGCAGCAAGACAGTCCACAAAAAAAAAATCTGCATTTTAGGCTTCTTTTACTCTTCTGTGTTTTATCAGCACCTACAACCTCTGTGCTAGTCACAGGCGTTCTCTGAAGTCAATTTGCACCAATTCTACTCACTATATTCGAGTAGCATAAATTGTTGTTGTAAATGAGGGCAAATAATACAATTTTGTACTAAATACTGAAGACAATACCTTAGCTCCAACTGCATACCAATGCAGAGATACTCTGCTATAGTTGCTGATATTCGACAGATGGTACAGATTATGCCCTTGCAGTTTATGACACTAGTAGAACTGATTATATTGCACCACAGTATGTCCTCAGCTGAAAAATAAGAGCAGATCTTACAGCACCTGTACAAATACCTTCCAGCTATGAAACCACAAGTCAAGGCAGAAACTTTCACAAATAATGAATGAGTTCTTTCATTTTTATATTGTAAATTTTCACTACTCAAAACTGAACCATTTTGGAAGAAATAATAATTCTTTTTTCTGTCCAAGATAAAAATGAATTTATCATTCACTCAGATTTATGAGCAAGTTGCACAAGTTTGATTTGAATTATTCTACCAGTCCTATCATTGTGTGAGTTAGGTCCCTCTCTTCAGGATAATCAGGCTAGACAAATTAATCCCTTCTTCTGTTACTTCAGCCATGGTAAAATGTGCATATGCAGTGGGGAGTAGGAAGATCGTGAATTATTTATGTTTTTATTAACTTTTCTTTTAATGCCCCTGATTATTCTCTCAAATGTTATATTCTTTTACAATAGAGAAGAAAAAAAAAGAAAATAGTAGAACCCTAACATAAGACTGATGATGTTAACATTGCAGAAAGAAAAGTTCAAATGGTACCCTTAAGAGTAACTTCACCTAATATAATTTCTGGGTAAAAACATGCCCAAATTTTTATTAAGGTTCAAAAGAAGGAATTAGCATCAAAAACTTTTTGATGAGTTCTGAAATGACAAAACATGGTTGAAATCATAGATAAGGCTGCTCAAACATACATTATTTCTTCACGTAAGCAAAATTTCCAAATACTAACCACAACCAGTATGGATTTTTGCCTCTTAAAATATATATATATATATATATGTGATACAAAATTTTTTCAAAGGCTGCTATGTGATGATCATTCAATGTTTTAAATACACCTTATTAGCAAATTTGTGCACTGAACTGTGCTGAAAACTACAGCAGATGACTTATATGTAATTCCTTGAGAAATGTTAAAAGGCAGGCAGGCATTTAAAGGAAAAAAAAAAAGTGGTAACAAAACACAAAGCAGAAAGTTTCACTTTATGAATTAGATATTTTCCAAAGGTTACAATTTTTCTGAGTGAAATAAGGGCCTAATTAAGCTGGCTGTAAGAAAGATGACTAGCCATCATGACAAATGCCAAACCTGTAATATCCCTTCTCATCCAACTGCAATGTCAAAACCCAACAATGACAGTTTGTGGGAGGAAGCACTTTCTGTTTTCATTACCAGTTACCAATTTCTTTGTGAAGTTTGAAATTTGTGCCCTGTTCTTTAATTTACTAATGCACTCTGGAATTAGACTAATAATAGAGAATTGCTACAGGAACTTTGTTAATTTTCTGACAAAGTCTGTTATTCAAGGTCACTCCTACAGTTATGTTTCCTTGTGGGTGGGCACAGGTGCCTACCTTTTTAAGGAAAATCATCTTTTTCTGGCCTGTTAGTATCAAAAAGTATCATGAAGTATAAAGAGATGCCTGGCGAAACTTTCACAATGCATGACCTTTCTGTAGCTGAGATAGCATTTGCAATATTGCATATTATTACCATTTAAGAACATGTTTATTTGGCACCTACTAGAAATGGGCTATGTGCCATCTTCACAGATGGTTTAAAGTGTTCACCACCAAACTATCATGCAGCTTAAGAAACTTGAGAGTCAAGGGCAGAGTTTCTTATATGAGAACATTCACGTGTTGTCACATTTAAGTTATCTGCCATTGTAATTCTGCTGTGAGCTAAATTAATCTTCGAAGTGTAAACCTAAATTTTGAAGACAAGTAAAGGAATACTTGTTAGAGTGACCCCTGAGAAAAGAGCATGAATTCAAATGCCTTGAGTATTTTCTGCAAACAGCTCACTTGCCCTCCAAGGGCTTTTAAAGTAAATACTATCCTATTGTACAGAGGAGAAAACCAAATTGAATGATATTTTCAAAGATGTAACACAATCTGCTGTGAGTCTTGGAAACAGAAAACAGGTGATACTGACACACAATACTGTGTATCTCCTGTTCTAGATGCTGAGATTTATCTGTCTCCAGCTGACTTGCACACAAGTTGGATGCTGCAAAGAACTGAAACATTTCATGTTTCCAACAACTGCTTGTCAAACCAAGTCTGTTTGCAGAAAACAGTCTGCATCAATACTTCCTGAGATTTTTAAATGAGATTTTCCTAAGGCTCCAATGAACAGAGGCACTGACAGGCACTGAGTAGGACTAGTAAAATGGAAAACCACCTCATTTAATTATATTAAAATAGTGTAGCATTTGAGTTTACCAGGATATAAAGGCCAACTTAATTTCTATCACTAAAGAAAACATTATGTTCACTAAGGGCAAAACATGAAATGAGAATTTTTACAGTTTATTTTATAGAAAACTGTATCAGGAAAAAGGAAAAGATAGGAAGTGTACTATTTCTAGGAAAAGTTTGCCTATACTGTAAAATCAGATACCGAGGCTTTTAAGCCAGCAATTTGCCATGAGAAGACTCTAAACGATGCAATTTGTAAAACAAGATTGAACTTTTTTTTCTTTAAGTTTTAAGAACTGAGAACCAGACATCTATTCCCTCTCCTGTAACTGATCTTCACAGTGATCTCAGAGAAACGGTGACTGTGTTTGTGCCTCCCAGTCCCAATCTGCAGAACTGAGACAGTAATGCTGGCCTCCCCAGGAAAGTACTTCTTTGAAGTGCACTGTGTCAGAGTCAAGTCTTACAAGCACACCATCAAAAACATGCGCAAATGTAAAACAATACTGAGGATCTCTCTGACCAACACCATTGCAAAACAAGAGAAAAATAAAAAATTGATTTCCATTTTCCATTTCGACAGCTTGTACCAAGCTAGCTTCTTTAAAACAAACATTTAGACAGTGCTGCACTGAATTCCTGTTGAAAAGAATTGATGTTCGCTAATTTAGAATATGTCTGGTTTCAGAAAATGGTTTTTGCCCATGATCTGATTCTGGTGAAGTTTGATGAAAAAATAATACATAATGGCATAAAGTCAGACTTTAAGGCTATATGGAATGACTGGAAGATACTAGAGGACAACTAATACATTCATAAATATTGGCTATTTGATTTTATAACATTTGACTGCAACCTCACTGTAATTAAGGAATGTGGTCCTTTTGCATGGTTAGAGATATAATTTATTATTTTTACACATGCCGTCAAATTAACATCAAAAATGTTCTGAAAGGTTATAACTGATCTCTGTAATTTCCCTTAGTCTGTTCATGTAGTGGTTGTGAACTTATCAGGACTCCCATGTATGAATTTCTAATAACAATTGGCCAATTAACTTACACAAGTAGTTTCTCCTTAGTAATGGGTTCATTGAAAGACTCAAAGTCAAAACTGGAGCAGAAAATAACAAGCTTCAAATCTGAAATGATGCAAGTACAGCTTTTAGTTTCCCCAGAATGACAGTTTAAGAAACTTTTAAGAATACAAATCAAGCAATATTTTTAAAGAAACTCATTTTTTCATAACTATTTTCATCAGTAAACCAATTTACTAGAAAATACAGGAAAAGCATGCTAAAAATATATTTTACATAATTCAGACAGTTTGTTATTGAAGTTTAGATATGTTTCAATATTTATGCTCTGGAGGCAGTATTGAAAACACTGCAAAATAGCAAAACCACTTAACAACATGGAATTGTGACTAAAGAACATCATCTTTTTAACATTCGAAACCCATTATAATGTTTGTCTATGTCTGTTTATCATCTACAAGCCCTTGATCCAAATCCTTTAATAAGCTACCACTCATTAAAAAAAAAGAAAAACCAGCACTTTCTAGTTAATATTTCCTACACGTATACCATAATTTTGATTGCAATACATATATTCTGAGAGAAAATGATAGTTGACAACACCTGCCTTTTTTCCCTGCTCAGAGAAGAATCTGATATATATCCAAGATGTGGGTGTGACAACATAATTTTATTCATGTTTCAGAAAAGCAACATACTTTCATGTCACTGCTCTAACTGTATTTTTTTTAAAGCTCACTATGTCTCACTTGGTGGTTTTACATTTTTTTGTTTGCTTATCTGTCCCCTTTCATTAGTATGTGATTTTCAATTCTACTTCCTAAAGGGTGAACTGACAACTCACCCAAAAAGTTCTGGGGCCTTTTGTCCAAAAGTCTATCCTCATGATATTGATAACATAATACCATTCTGCTACTGGGATGATACCATAAAAACTTGGGAGTGAATCTACAGAAGAGCAGAAGAAGTTTTCTGGGCCCTACTTGAATTTTGCTTACAGCTATTGGATTTCCTTGAAGAACTTAATTTAATTGTAGCTGCAACACAAACTGATAATGAAAAACCTAATTTCCTCCTCTTTTTTCTCCTTTATTCTCTTTTGCCAATACTAGTTTTCACTAACTATGAAATCCTAAGTTTCCTAAACTGTGAAAATTGGACACTTTCAGATTGCTTTCAACTTCTTATTTCAGTGATAGTTTTCATTGGAGACATTTTGGTGCGAGTGATCCATTACCACTTCTGGAATGGGAAGAAAGCTTTAGTACAACTAGTGATATATTTATTATGCAAGAAATAACCACAAATTATTATCAGGATATCAAAACTTATGCAATGGGCTTGCTCTTTGAAGTCTATATGTGATCTTTATACTTAAAGCTGAAGCAATATCAAACCCCTATCTTTCTTCATGTTAGGAAGAAAAAAATCCTTGTTAAAATTCAAGGCAGCAGAAAAGCCTTGATGATGGAAGTCTCTACTATGTTCAACCAGAAATTGGGACCAATATAAATAATTTTATTGTCCAATATGTTGCATGAACATATTTCCACATCCAATTATTATTAATATTCATCTATAGTTTGTTCTAGACAGAGGAAATATATCAGCACTCTTTTAAAGAAAAGTAGGACGAGAAACAGCCAGTTGCCAGTCTTACTACCAGTGTTTGAGAAAGAGGGAGGTTTGTGGAACAAAATCCAGTCAATATTCCTTTTGAAGATGGCAACCTGAACCGAGTGAAAAGCAGTCAGTACTTCAGTGGTGCTTTTAGTACTTCAATAACACAAAAAGATGTACTAATAGTGTATTTGCAATATTGCAAAAGAAGTCTCAAAGCAAAGCAGCTTCTCAAATAAAATGAAATTTCCTCTCCTTCAAGGGAGACCAGTACAAGGCTTGGTGAATAGAACAGGAAAATGAGTCAGTCTTTAATGACCAAGTCTTACATCATTTATTCTAAGGGCTTTCAGGTGGGTTCTAAAACTTCAGCAGTGACTGAATTGAACTGATGTTGAAGAGCCTGTACTGCATGTTAAAATAACATATGTTTGCCCTAACATAATTGTTTAAACTTTCTCCTCTTGTCATTAACCTGCACTGTCTAAAACCTCAGTTAATAGCTTCCCTCTACCACTTCAGGAGTTGCTCAATATGTGAATGCAAAGGCTTTAAGAGAACTGCTGCACAAGTGTAATACATTGCTACAAAATACTTGGCTTGATTAGGATATGCTGAACTGGGACAGCTACTTCATTAAGTCGTCCCAGGAAACTGATTCAGCTAACAATATGGAATAGCAGTAGGTGTTACTGAAACACGACACTGGTAGCATGAAATCACTGTAATTGGGATGATTTTGGATAGCAATAAGTGGGTTTAATGAAGTGATAAACAGAAATAAACAGTTAACCCTTATCCTTTAATACACCAGTTGTCACATGCACAATTAAAAGATAGACATAAACTTGAACACATGAAGGCAAAACTCAAGTACAGCTGGCTTCAGTAGACCTCAGACCAAACAGTTTTCATGAAAGGATCATGAGTGCAAGAAGATCTCAGTCAGAATGATTAGCAATCTGTTAATCAAACAGACACTCTTCTATCAGTGAAAATCGCTGTTTAAATGAAAGCACTAAACAAGATACTTAATACTTAAAAATACAGTTTGGATTAAATGGTATTGTACAACCCAGAATATGTGGTGTACAAATGCGTGCATCATGCATGCATTATGCATGTGTACATACACGTTCAAATGTGTATGCAAACCATATCCAAACATACAAACTTCTACAGAGTAGCAGTCATATCCTCTACTTCTTATGCCCCAAATACATTTCAAACACCCTTAGAAATTATTTGTCATGCTATTAACAAAAAACCCCAATCAAACATCAGACATAACTGAATTAGTGAAGTGTTAGAACACAAGAAATAGCATCAGCATTCCTAAAAAAAAACCCAAACATATTTACCCATAACCTACATTAATACTGGTATTGTTGCCCCAGAAACATTAATGAATAATCCTGCACCTTACATCTGTTCATCATCTCCAGTCAACTGAGTCATTATAATTTTGGACTAAATGAAGCCTGCTTCAATGAAACCGGCTCTGTGGGCCAAATCATTAATCAATCTTGCCATGTCATTCCATTTATCCTTCAGTAGCAAACCAAACCCTAGACACCAAGTTTGTAAACTACATCCAAGAGGGTATCATAAGCATAACAAGGCTTTTTTTAAAGAAAAAATAGAAAACAGAAAAATAAGATATGGTACAGGAAAGGCATATGGAAACTAGAGTACCATAATAAGCATTCTGACTCTCAACGATATTTTCATCTTAACTTCTGCGAGATAAAATTTATCTGAGCTGGTTCACATGAGAATTTCACAAAGAAAGTATTTTCTTTTCCCCCCCTATATAATTCCATCTTATCTCACACAGTGATTTTTCAGACAGTTCTTAAAGCTACAGGCTCGTGTTTGAATTTATTTTACATTTGCTCCAACTCAAACCAGTTTTTACTAAGGGAGCTTTTGTGTGTGTGTATTTTTTGTGGTTTGGTTTTGTTTTTCTTTTAAATAAAAAATGGAGGAAGAAAGAAAGAGCGTGACAGAGAGATATCTTTACATTTTATTTTCCAAAAACCACAAAACACCCATATTCTTTCCTCAGAGGAAACATGATCAGGACTTCACAAAGGACAATAACAAAAAGTGGTAAGTGCAAATACCAAAGGCAACAAAGTGTGTTGATGTTGATGTTTATGAGAAACTAGACTAAAATTCACACAGATTCCTCAGGCACCAGTCCATTTTGAGGTGGTTTGCTCTTCTGTCCCACTCTCCCACCCCACCCAAAGGAATAATTTGTTAGGAACTCAACTTTAATAATAATGGGAAATCAAAGAAAAAAAAATTTGTGGAAGGTCTCTCTCTAACACCAGCTTGGTTAGGGAGATCAAGAGAAGAAGAAGATGACTGTGTGCTCTTTTAAAGTGTGGACAGGGAGACGAGCCTGCATATCCAAAATCAAAATGAGAACGCCATGAGCCACGTCTAAATTAGAGACCAATCTCCATCCAAAGTGCAAACTTCCCCAAATATGACAGGGTCCTGTTAAAATTATTTTGTATATTAGTCTGAAAACAAGGAGAATAAATTTGGGAAATAATCTTTGCTATGCCTTTGAGACATCCTCTTCCCATATTCTCCAGAGAACAAAAAAGCAATTGAGGCAATATAAACATAACTATGATATTCTCTACTGCGATATTTTGGCTATGTCTCATGAAACATAAAAATACAGTTCCTTTGATAGTCTTACTAACAGCTATTAATATATTAGCTTTGGAGCAGAAGATCTGTTTAGTGAAACAGATTTTGTGTTAGAATATAGTGCTAAAACAGAGAGTGTATAGTATTTCATTGAGAGTGTATAGTTCACAAGACTGAGGCAAACCACCATTTACAAAAAAAAAAAATAAAAAATCACTATTTACAAAGTGTTCCCCGTGCCTAAATAATGTATAATTAGATGAAATTTGCATGTACTCATTTCCTCTCTGGAATTTAAAAATAACCCTGCACATGCATGCCCCAACAGAGTCAATAACTACCAGTGACTTTTATATACCAGTGACTTTTTTATATCCTTTCTCTACAAATTCACTACTGACCACAAAGCGTTAATCTAGAAATTTAGCCTGGACTGTCTTCATGTTACATACAAGCTTCAAAACCAGTCAAAACTCCAAGGCATCAAAGCAAACAGCTACTCTGGAGCTTGTAGAGAAAAAAACAAACCACACTACTTTTTTTGAGTTAAATATCAAATACTTTTCAAAGAAGCCTGCTTCCTATAAATTCAAATGCTGTTGATCTAAAGAGTAAGTACTTTTGTATTCGAGGTAGTAGTCCAACTCAAACCACTCATCAAGGGTCACCTGTAACTAAGCAGGATTAGAGAGGAAATAAAAAGAGGCCACAGCTTCATTATTCCATGTTACAGAAGGAAAAAGCAAGATGGAGATATACAGGAAGAAATTTATTCTGTGCTATTGTGCCAAGAGAGAAAGTGATTCAGACAATTTCATAGGAAATCAGTCCCAGTGCACCATTTAACAGATTAGAAGGCTTTGTGTAAAATAGCATTCAATCTACTGTGGGTGTCAGGCTTAAAATCGAACAGGCAATTACACACATCTAATTCAGTAATAAATTATTCCAATTGCTTGAAAGTACCTATAAGAAAGTATGCTTCATGGAACTCAACGAAATTAATAAAACCCAAAAGATTAATGGAAATTTCAAAAAGACTAGAGAACTTCTCCTGCCGTGATTTTGTAAAGTGACCAGTTCATCTTTCCACTTGAGTTGGTGGATCTGACAGCAAACAATTTAGAATTAAATAAGAGAAGCTGTATCAGGTCACCACCAATTATAACTTCAACAGAAAAAAAAATTAAAATGAGGAAATCTCAAAATCTTTAATCATCACAGAGCTGACACAAAAATAATTGTCAGAAATTCTCTTTCAGCCTTGGGACTGCCAAGACTATCCTTGGCTGCATGCAGCAAAGGTAGAAGGGGAGAAGAGAAATTGCAAAAAGACATACCAGACCTCCACTTGTTACTAATGCACAGGCTCTGGTCAAACAACATTTTCAAAGTCTCCGTGCTTTAAATGGTAGGAAGAATTCTTTTGAAGTCATTCCGTCTTATGGTGGACTTTTCTGGAAATGCTATTTAATTCCTTCCAAGAACAATTACAAAAATGTGGGGCTTTTCTTTGTCATTTGAAATAGTAACAATGGAAGGGAGAGAGTTAATCACTCTCATCTCCCAAAATAGAGAACAGTTGCTGTGCTTTGGGCAGAGTTCCACTGTTGCTTTTGTAAATGTACTAATGAGCCATTGTTATAGTGGTGCCAACCTGGCATTAGCAGTCACCATAAATTTACTGCAAGAACACTGCTGTTTGTAATTAGCTCTTCATTACACAATCAGGCTGATTTAGAGAAGCTCTCATATGATTTGCTCAGCAAATGAAGCAATATAATTACACCTCAGTTGAAATCAACAAATTAGACTGCTGTTTGCAATTGGCTGTATTATATGCTGTTAGCACGCTAGCAATTGCAGGCCTGCTGCGGCCTTCAGCACTTAAATAAGGTAAGCATAATTAAAGTACTGAATATTTTTGAATTTGCAAGATCAGTTACATAATAGTCACAATTCTTTGCAATTAAAAAAGGAATCAAGACTTATATGCCACAAACACTCCATAATCTTAAGTTGCAATGCTGATAATACCTAACAATACATATAGAAATCACTTAAAATTGCAGTGAGGATATAGTCAAAGTGAGTCCAAGCACCTTTGCTTCACCGTGACTTACTCTGCAGTCAGCACTGAAGATTTAAGTCTATTCTGATCAAAAGGATTAGGGAGTTATTAACTATGCCCTTGTTTGTGTACATCCTTAATAAAAGTAAATGTAAAAAGTTTTGCTTTTTACATTTCATAAAACATTTTAGAAACATTTCTCCTTTGTAGGTATGTGGTTTCATGTCAGTCTCTCAGATGAGTAAAAGCAACAGAGGACAAATTCAATTGTATCAATACTAATTCAACTGTTTCAATGTCACAAAAATGCTTAAATGGAGTGGTTAATTAACACAAGTTCTTCTCTTACATGATCGCTTGGGGCTAGACTGTAACGGGATACAGGAAAACACAGTGCTGCGTTTACATTCAGTTGTTTATAAGAAACACATTAACATCAAAAAGCAAAACTATACAACAAATTTCAGAAAGGAGAGATGGATGATAATGTGTGAAAGGAGGAACAGTCGGGTGTAATTATTTCTATTAGGCTACTCTAATGGATGAGATACAAATCAAAATGTCTAGAAGATGCTATATTGACTGACACTGAAGAGGCAAGCACCATAGCAAGTCCAATATTTGCTAGTATGAGCCAGACTGATATATTCATTGCAGCAATGAGG
Organism: Platyrinchus mystaceus; assembly: GCA_035041135.1. Taxonomy (NCBI): domain Eukaryota; kingdom Metazoa; phylum Chordata; class Aves; order Passeriformes; family Tyrannidae; genus Platyrinchus; species Platyrinchus mystaceus. Next base: position 36,255,586 of record JAWWLV010000144.1, on the reverse strand, counting down.
GATAACCAGCTCTTCCACTCTGTTTTGGCAAGACTTCGCCAGTCATCCTCCTCTACATGGCAGGATTACTTAGTCCTCTGGGTTTGGAATTCTGTTGGCTTGCCAGAAGAGATGTCAAGAAGCTCAATACTTAAAGATAATATGCATAAATAACCTGCTTGAATAAAACCGTAAAACAAATTGTAGTGACAGTCATTTGAGCTGCTGAGCACCACTAAAGTGTTCATTTTTCATTAATATTAAAAGACTGTGATAAGTCCTTTATCAGCTTAACTGGACAGTTCCAATTTTCTCAGTATTCATCAATCTAGCATCCAACAGTGCAGCAAAAATTCCCTTATCATGCTGGTTTGGTTGGTTGGTTTGGGGTTTGTTTTGTTTTGTTGGTTTGGTTGGGGTTTTTTTGGATTTTTTTTTTTTGGTTGGTTGAGTGGTTGGACCTTTTTTGTGTTTTGTTTTGTGGTTTTTTGGGTTGGGCTGTTTGGCAGACAGTAGATATGGAATGACACTTCTGGTCTGATCGGGGGAAAAATAGTATTGTGCAACAAATTAAATGGTGACCTTAATGACTGACAAGTTAATGGGTATTAGAAATATTTGTGAGTAGGAAACATTATTAAAACAGCAATGACTTCATAACCAATGCAATTTATCTAAAGTTCAGGTCAGGACATAATTTCAAAGACTTATCATAATGCAAAAAATATCTTAGCACATACTGCCGTAAACTACATAAAGAAAAATGAGTTTTCACTTTATCCCAAGCAATACTCAAGATGTTTTGAATAATTTAATGCAACTTCCATGCAGATTTTGAAATTTCCTATATTCTACATTTTTGCAGAAAGATTGAAGTAAGATAGTCATCAAGAATTACATCAAAAGAAGAAAGTTCAGTATGAGAATGTTAAGAGGACCATCTGAAAGGGTAAAAAGCACCCCTGAAGCAATGAGGGATTTTTGGTTTTCATAGTCTGCTCTGTTTGAAACAATCTATACTTGTCTCTGAGTAATAAATGTACAGCAGTTTAGAAAAAGAGAGAGAAGTAGTTCGCCTGGTCAAACAGCGAAGTATCAAAGCCTGTTTAAAATAAGGTTATACTCCAAGTCAAATATAAATTATTAAAAAAACCCTCATGGCTAGAAAATTGAGTGTCCTACCTCACAAAGGTAGGACAAAAAAAAAAAAAAAAGAAAAAAAGACATTGAGGAACAGCTTGCAAAAGTACTTGTGCCTAATAAATTCTGTTTTAAAGAGAGAAGCTTGCCAAAAAGTAAGACTACTGTATAAAACAAATCAGACATGAACAGAGCAGAAATCTTTGCACATTAACTGGCATCTGTATCCACTGTAAAAGAGTTTGTGGTGATTTTCACATAACAACTTCTACTTATCACAGATATGGTGGAAGGTCTGTCTCAAAATTAGTTAGTAGAATAAGCTACAAAACAAATTCATAAAACGGTCAGTATCACAATGTCAGAAGTGGCGGATATCCCACTTGAAATTTAAGGGAACACTAGCATGAAATGGCTGAATTGCAACTCCAGCCCATAACTATCAGTTAGCATTTAGACACTAGAGAAATATTAGGTGGCAAATATAGCCTAAGTACTTAATAAGAGTATGTTTGCAGGATCTGGCAAACTACAGCTCCTGAAGTCTGATACCAGAAAACTGACAGAAAGTGGAAAATTAATTATTAGAATTAATGCACATATATCCATATTAGACTTAATGCACACATGGATAAAACATCATCCTACAGAATCTGTGTTGTATTTACCAAACAAAAATAGAAAACAACTGAAATGTTAGAGAGGGAAAATTCCTTTCATGAAAGGATTAATGCCTAATCTCAAGATTAATGATAGGCAAATGCTCAAGTTTCACATCAGAGGAAAGACAAGACTCAAATTCCACAAAGATCTATTTAAGGACTACTTTTCAACTTATACAAATATAATTCAGGGAAGAGTTAATAGTGAAATGATTTTTTTTTTTCCTGACAAAAAGGACTAGTAAAAAAGACTAAATTTATCACTAACTAGATGACAGATTAATTTCAATATAGATCAACAAAATAACTCACATGGGAAAGAAAAGGCTAACCTCAAATATGTGATGGACTGAGCTGACAACTACTACACAGAAAAAAATGCTTACAATAGATATAAATATAGATATCTCACTAGAAATGACAGCTTAATGTTCACTAGTAAAATGAGAAACAGAATGCAAAGAAAATACAAACCCACTTAAATCTGCTGTGTGGCCACATCTTCAGTGTTATCTACAGTGATCTCTCTGAGGTCACACAAGATATAGGATAGGTAAAAACAATGAAAGAAAAAACAAAAGCAATGATAGAAATTAGTATTTCTGAACAAGAAAGGATAGAAATAGTAGGCAAAAAGAGAGGTGACTGAGGACTGAAGGCAAGACTTACATATGAAATCATGACTGACAAGAGAGAGAGCGATACCCCTGCTTTGTTTACTGATTCTTGTATTGGAAGAACCAGCAAGTAGGAAAGCAAACGCAAGTGAACTGAACAGGTACTTGTTTTACACTACATGCATTTTAAAAAACAGAACTCAGTGCCACAAAGCATTGTTCAAAATAATAACAAAAATTCCTGGAAGGAAAAGGCACCAAGTTCTAAAAGTAAAGAAATTAGTACTTCAGCCTCAAAGAGTTACTAAGACACAGACTGTTGAATCAGTATTTCATGTAAGCATCACTACTTTTTGACCTGTTCTACTCATTCTCAAGTATGTGTTATCAACCTCATGGGAATAATATTTATTGTTAAATAAAATCTGTATTATTGACTTCAGCATACTCTTTTGCACCTTAATTCAGGCAGAGGCATCTCTCACTAATCAGATCGTAACATCACTTCAACAGCAAAAACAGAACAAGAAACTGTATGAAGATGGCTGATTTTCTGTGGATATTCAAAAGGGGAAAGCACAGATTCTGTTGGTTTTCCAGTTACTTCAGAATAACTGAAAGATCAACTGCAAGTAATAATACTTTTTGCTACCTATAAATCTGGCTAGTACTCTTCTCTTTGTAAGTTTTAGATTAGATAATCACAAGAAAGTCAAATTGAACACTGCATCTAGCACTCAAGAGAGCCTCGTTTATCATAGCGTTGTAAAGGATACAAGCAAGTGGAAAAGTGAAGTCACTGATTGTTTTAATGTGTTAGTTTAAGGTCTGATGTGTATGACAACCTGTTTTGTGCAAAATTCAAGTTCTGAGTATACTGTCTAGATTAGTACAAAATATAGGGAACTGCTGACCTTGAAAGCATGATAAAAGATCACTTTTTTGGGGACAAGTATTTTACAAAATTTGAGAAGAATTCCATAATGAAGACGATGATGATAACATAAGCTTACACTATTACTATTACACTGTCTGGTGATTATTACATAGACTTACTGACAAAATTTCTATTCTTTTCATCTCATTAGCATTTAGAAATTTAATTCTAGGTACTTTTAAGGATATGAATTTTTCTTTACTGGGTGGTTTACACTATTTAAAAATCCATATTTGTCTCTGCTATTTTTGTATGCTTGTCACAAATATAACAGCTCTTGATAAATTTGCTTCTCTACAATGAAATTAGTTATTACATTCCTCAGGAAAGAAGCAAATATTTTAGAACCATTTTAAAAACCCAGTATGAAAGAGAATCAACTTAATACCTCTGTAAGAGTATGCTTCCTTTAACAACCTCCTGTAATACTACTGAATTCCTGACAAAACTTACCTTAAAAAACATCTTAAGTGTTTCACAGAAGTAATGTCATACTAAAGGTGTTTCGTAGAAGTACAGTCTATAGTCTTTTTCAAGCAAACTTTAAGGAATTATTTAGGTCAGTAATATATCAGAAAATCCACACTGAACAACATTCAGCTGTGTTCAGGCAATCCAACCAGCTCTGGCAGATCTTAAATTTGCATATTTGAGATTGACAAAAGAAAAAATTGCAGGGGGGAGGCTGGGGCAGAGAGTTTGTTTATTTTGCTTTCAAACACAACTAAAGCATGCAGATTAGAAGGGATGATAAAGAACTTTAAAATTAAGATAATAAGCATAATATATACAAAGACATATATAAGTTACATAAATCATTATGAAGACCAATAAAGATATTACTACCTTCGCAATTAAATACTTTTAAAAACAGCAAAAAGCATCTGTGGGGATGCAATCCTAATATACCTGTTTAAAGAGAACAATTTGCTGCCCCACAGATTTGGTTTATGTCTCAATAAATGAGGCCAAGTAGAAACACAAATGCTGCTGAGTGGACCTAGGGAAGTGCAAAGGATAGCGAAAAAATGCTACAGAGCTAAGAGCATTATCTACATAAAAAAATAATGTGCTTACATTGTGTACATATCATGAGAATGCTGACTATGCAAGGACAGCTGTAGAACTAGTAAAAAAAGTATAAACACATACAATACCTTAAATTCTGGTTTTACTTTGTACTGTATTCTTTATCAAATAACAGGGATATTATGTTATAACTGCATTTCATTATTTTTTTTTTTTTAACTGCAACTGTGGTTTTGAAGAAAGCTGTCTACATTTTTCTAGTTTTTATTTTCTGGGTAAATTCACCCAGAAGATTTAAGTTGGTTTTGTTTTTCAAACATACAGAAGTTTCTCTGAGTTCTTTTGCAATATGTCATCAATGTATCAATGTGCTACTGTGTTTCCACTCCTTATCTCTACCAGTTTCATGTCAGAAATAAAGTAATTCTCTCCCAGTTTCATATCATACAGCAAGTAATTTGTGTTATCATACAGCAAGTAATTTGTGTTAACCCTTTCAGCTGTCATTTTCACAGGGCAAACAAAACTGCTAACTAGGGAGGAAGGTGGCAGTATGCTTCAATATGCACTACTGGTTTCCACCTCCAAAAATTAAGTTTGACTCATGTTTCATAACTGGAATAAAATTTGGTTGCCTTGGGTCATGATGATTTATCCTAGAAAATGAGAAAACAAAATGAGCAAAACTTATTGATTTAAGGAGTCCAGGAATTAAAGTCTGTACATTGCTGAATGGGAAATTAATTGAAACTAAATGAAGTTTCCAAACCATGACTCAACTCTAAGAAAAGTGCTCTAAGAAATACTGATGGCTTTCACATTGACAGTCATGCTCTAGAAGGAAACTTTGGGAACTGAGTCAAAAGCATGGGGTTAATAGCACACATTGGCATGAAACAGGAACAGTTTACTGCTTTAAGTGATCATTTACTACTTGGAATACCATAGTTTTGGGAATATATAGCATTAGAAAATTTTGCAAGCTACTTCCATGGAAAACTACCTGCATTTCCAAGAAGGTACCACCTGTCACACAAAATGAGAAAGGAATTAAATAATTCATAAAGACAAAGGCATACCTGCCTCACATAATAGCAAGCTTCACTCAGACTGAGGCATTCTTTAATATTCATGCCATTGCTACCACTTACCTTTAAAAGACACAATTAATATTAATTGTTTATGAGGCAATACATTTCTTTATATTTTCCATGTACTTTGCAGTAATTCCTACATGCATCACTTGAGATTGGGATAACGCTAGACACACACAGATACACATCCTCCCCAAAATAGCTCTTGCTTCAGAGAGCCTGCAGCTGACTGCAGAATCAGACAACAGGATAAAATGACAACTGAAGAAAGTCAGGCCTAAAGGGGCCATTGGCATTCATTTTCTTTCTTATTTTACCTTGCTGCTGCAGGATGTGAATCTGTTCACTAGCTAGATGTTTGAGTGCACTGAAAAACTTTGGAGAAATATTATAAATAATATCAACAATAGTTTAACAGTGTGTTTCTAACAAACGTTTCACTTATGTCATAATTTCTGCCCTTATTGAAAGAATTGAAAGAATTTTGCTGCTGTTATTAATGGGCAGATAAGAACTACCTAAAACACAAAATGTCTCAAAAAATATGAAGTGAATACAGATGCCATGCTCCAAGTTTTAGTAGATAATTTCTTAAAAACATTAACAGCCAAATTTGAGTTAATCCCAAGAATAACAAGTACTTCTGAGATATAAGTGCAATTAGCTTTAGCTAAGTCAGAAGGTAGCCAAGACAACTGTGCCCATGTATGTGCTGAATACAGACTTCTGAGAAGATAATTAATTTCTTTTACATACCCTGCTTAGTTGTCACAGTATCGATGCAAACACGAGTTAAAGACTGTCTCTAGCATTCTTGCAGAAGTGTTAAGGAGCATACAGGAGCAAAAAGGAATAAACCCTGTATTTTATTCAAAAGACTACTTTCTTCTCCTCTATAATTTGGTCAGGTCAGAAGCTCCTACCATTTAATTTTCACATATAACATTGTAAGATAATTACAAACGCACTTAAAAACAAACAAACCTAACAAAAAATCATAGCGAGGATATTCTTGCATATAAGTACAAAGTTTTAGAAACTGCATACAGAACATTTCAAGAAAGAAGGGAAAATAGGTTAACAGCAAAAGACTCCAGTGTCTGAACAGCTAAAATCAACATTCACCTCCCAAGGCAAATGGATTGTTCATGATCATCTGTCTATCAGCATACTCCAGATGTGTGACCACTTTTAAAACAGAAATTATACTTGATCTGCATCTTATAAGTCTGGTAGAGGCTATATGGACAAGAAATGCACGTATAGTTTCTTGTTTAGTGTTTAAAATAGCAATACATTACAAATTACAGTATAATTTATACAATATTGTCCACTAAATATAATTAATTATTATGTAAGTATGTGCTTTAAAAGTGTTTAAGTACTTAAAGATGTTTTAAATAACCATATTGGTCTGAGATGAAAGTTAAGAAATGTCAAGAATTTGTTATGTCTTTTTGTCCTTTACTTCTTCACTGTCTTTCTTGCTTCAGTCATGACCTACAGCCATCTTAAGTCACACCTGACAACCCCCTGGAAAGGCTGCAAAAGCAGCAATTAGGAACACCGAAAACACACAAATAATTTGTCACCCTGGGAGCAATTTGTGCCTGTTACTAAAAAACTCTAGAATCCATCACATCACAAGACAGTCCTAGCATCAAGAAACAAAACCCAGAAACTGGTAGCAAGGATAGCACAAGTGAGCAGAGCCTGAGGTGAACCTCTTGGGGCATTAGGAAACAGGAAAGCATATGGAATAATTGGTTCCCTTCTTTCTACCACAGACAACTCCTTTCTGTTAATCTTTACCATCTGCATTTTATATTTTGCTTACAATGCACAACTTTTCAGAAGAAAAAAGAAGAGTTAAGAGGATTTTCATAGTGAGTGAGGAAACATTCAAAGTTATAACTGGTTTTAATGGTCAAGTGCATCAAATGAAATTCTTCTTGCTTATTTTCTTATTTATGCTATGCTGCAACAGCGGTGTATTGGCTAATATGCTGAAGTGTCACTCTTTGTAACATTTACACTACAAAAAAATTAAACATAGTTGCATAACTCTGTTAAAACCAAATTCGGTGCTCAACTACAGTTCTGTGACCAAAATAACTTTACCACTTTAACTCTTCAGTCATAATGTACTATTTCAATGATTTATCAAATTTTTTTCAAGCCTAACTTTTATGCTGAGGCCAGACACAATCAGAAATAAATCATTAATGTAATCCCAATAAGGCCAGCCAAGTGAGGGAAGCAACTTGCTCTACATGGCTGCTGACCTTCCACTTCATATTAGGATTGCTGACCTTACATTGACTCACCTCAGTGTTTAACCTGTATTAAACACTTAAAGAAAGCCATTTAGAAGATTGTTTTACTTCAGTACAGGCAGTTTTATCAGGATAAAAGCATTTATACTGTTAACTTTTTTCTAAAACATGGTACTTACGTACTTACTGTAACAGCAGTTTAGTGACCCTCAAGGTCTTATAAACTGTAGGGAAAATATAAATCCTAGATATCTCATTCTACGGAATGTAGGCTTAAGAAAAATGTATGTCTTGCCTTAGTTCCTGTAGTGACCTACTTGAGGCATGCCCACCCAAAATAATTTTCTGAAGGCTTGCAACCTCCACAGAACCAAGATTAAAACAGACATTAAAATTGCAGTGGCCATTAAAACACAAGGAACAGAGAAATACACAGCCATAGACCTAAGAGCTGTATTCCCAAGACAGTGGGTATTCAACAGTAAAAACGTGGCCAGTCTTCGCGAACGAAGATCTGGGAAAGGTCTTTTTACCTTTCAAGCCTGCGCAATGGATTTTT
>JAWWLV010000144.1:36222424-36247193 GCA_035041135.1 Platyrinchus mystaceus | reverse complement strand
CTCAGGACGTAGGTTTGTTTTTAGAGTGACCTTCTCTTAGATGGATGGCCTTAGGGGCTGACGAGCTCCATCTACCCCGGGGGATTGTCCCTGAAGCAGGATCGGGAACTGAACCTGTGACCTCGGCGCTGAGAGCGCAGCATCTTAACCGCTAGACCACCAGGGGTCCCCTCAACAGTAATAGAACACAAGCTTAAGTGGAAGACACTAACCTTCTACAACAAATTGTGCCAAAAGCAACTTAAACTTTCCTCATTATTCATTGTTTGTGTTGTGCCACTAGAGTACACCACACTTTACACACATCTTGTTTTCATTGCATCCCACAGCCAACAAACATTTGCCTTACTGTTCAAACATTGGAGTCATTACCATGTGCTTTGAGGCACCACAAACTGAATGTATTCAACTGCTGGCAAGGCAAGCGATCTGATTAGAGCGCCAGGGAACCGCATGGAGGTTTAAAACACAAAACAAGCATAAATGTATGTAAATCTTGAGGCTCACCTGAGAATGTTCCCACAGCAAATCTCTTTTCCCTGCTTACATTATGTTAACAATAAGATGTTAACATAAGATGTTCTGTGCCCGTGGAGTATCGCTGGATACCAACAGCAGCGATACTCGCTTGGCATGAAGCTTCTCAAATGCATAATCTTATCTGCTGGGTTAGCATTCCAGCTGGCTAGGGGTACTTCTGAGCAAACTAGTGAATGAGATGCTTTCCCTGGTATGAGACTGTTACATAAATCCACAGGAATTTTAAGGAGGCTAAGCTCATTCTGCTCAATTAGATAAGACGTTGTTGGTTTCCCTGTTGAAAAATGATTGCAAAATAGACAAAATAAAATTAGATTATTACATTAGCAAAGCAAATTTAGTGCACAATATCAAGCACCAAGCAGACAAGAATGACTCTGGAGTTAAATATGCTCACAGATGTCCAACATCAAGAAAAGAAAATCAAGACAGATCTTAAAGACAATTAAAAAAGCTCAAAACAGGATTAAGGTATAAAAATTCCCTCTTCCTCTAAGACATGCTCCAATTAAAAGTAAGTTTCTTATACCAGATTTCTCAGTGGAAAAGGCATAACTTGCAACCGCTAAGAGAAATTCTAAATTGGTTTTCTGGAAATTAATTACATTTCATTTTGTCTTCTACTTCAATTTTGGGTCAACCTAAACCAGCAAAAGCCACAGTGCTCAGTTGTTTATCAGACAGCAAAAGCACCCATCACTCGCTAGCTTTCAGCATAAAATTAAAATCCTTTATATAACTGAAGTCCACTGACATAAACAGGAAAAAGCAATGTAATCTACATAAGAATCAATGAGATGTATTATTCCCTAACTTTTTCTTTAAATACCAAATTTTTCTTTTTTCTTTTTTTTTTTTAAACTTACAAATAAATCTTGGAATATAGCCACAAACTTTAAAAACACAGAAGGAAAATCATGATGCTGCATCAGACACCTATGCATATACGCACGATTTTCGAAGCTAGAATTAAAATCAAGATTTTCACTAGACATGCACCTGAAAGCAACAAAATCATCTTAATGCTTCTTTTCTAGGTGCAATCTTATCCAAGTGTTGCCTAAAAAGTAGCCCAACAGAAAACAGCACTAGATAGGTTCATGCAGCTGGAAACACATATCCCTCTTGCAGCAATAACAAAGACAGTTTATTTCTTCTTCTTTCCACACAATAAATTTCTCACTTATGTTTCACCCTAAGGTTATTTGCTTTTCATCATAGATTTTTTTTTTGTTCAATTTAAAAAGGAAAGTGTTTAGATGAATACTATGCTCTCTTGGCTAATTCTTCTAGCTTACTTTTTCTCATACATAATCAATCTATGCTAAGCTTTTCCCTGTAAAACAGGAGATATACCAAGAACAACATGTCTTCTGGGACAAAGATTACATCACTGACTTTTTACCTTAACACATCAATCACCCTACTTCAATTCTCCTTGACAACTACTAGTCCCCTAAAGCCATGCAGAAAAACAGTGAAGAATAACATTTTATATCATCCCAGAACTGCTTCATGAGAGATACAGAAATGAGCAGTTTTGCAAATCTTTGATTTCTCATGGCTTAAACTAAATATTTTAAATATCTTCTGCATTTTCTGAGTCTTACACAAAGAACAAAAATCATATAGGTCATTATTATGAATCACTTTACTTGATTTCCTTCTGCATTCATTACGCTTGGCCAGTTCTGGGATGCTGGACAACCATCTCTTTTATGACATTCAGCAAGGCAGCTGCTATGTCCTGGTCAGAAGTACTAACCTTGATCCTGAAGCAACTTTTTAAATAACAGCAGGCTGACCCTGGCTGGACACCAGATGCCCATCACAGGTGCTTTATCATTCCCCTCCTCAGCTGGACAGGGGAAAGAAAATATAATAAAAGGCCCGTGGGTCAAGATAAGGACAGGGAGAGATCACTTACCAACTACTGTAACAGGCAAAACTGACTCAACTTGAAGAAATTAGTTTAATTTATTACCAAACAAAGTCAGAATAGGATAATAAGAAAATAAAACTAAATCTTAAATACACCTTCCCTCCACTCCTCCCTTCTTCTCAGGCTCAACTTCACCCCTGACTTTCTCTACGTCCTTCCCCTGAACAGTGCAGGGAGATGGGGAATGGGGGCTGCAATCAGCCCATCACATGTCTTAGCCACTCACTCCTTCCTGCTCAGGGGAGGACTCTTAACACTCTTCCACTGCCTCAGTGTGGGGTTCCTTGCACGGAAGACAGTACTTCACCAACCTCCCCAGCATGAGCCCTCCCCACAGGCTGCAGTTCCCCTCAAACTACTTCAGTGGATGTCCCTTCCATGAGGTACAGTCCCTCAGGAACAGACTGCTCCCGTGTGGGTCCCCCCAGAGGGTCACAAGTTCTGCCAGCAAACCTGCTCCAGTGTGGGCTCCTCCTCCTCTCTCCCCAGGTCCTGCCAGGAGCCAGAAGACACCCCTATAGCAACCACCACAATTAAAACCTTGCCACACAACCCCAAATATGAAAGAAAACACAAAATGCCCAATTCAGTACTCTTCAGTAATATTTCTTGTGAAGGCAGGTAAAAGCAAGTGCTGAGGGAGCTGGGCACGTTCAGCCTCAAGAAGGGATGGCTGTGGGTGGACTTCATTAATGTCTGTAAGTATCTTAAGGAAATGTGCCAAAAGGATGGAGCCAGGCTCTTCTCAGTAGTCTCTTCTTGGGTATCTCTTCTCAGCAATAGGACAAAAGGCAATGGGAAGAAACTGATGCACAGGGAATGAATATGAGGCAGAATTTCTTTACCGGAACAAATTGCCCTGAGAGGTTGTGGAGTCTCCCTCACTGGAGATATTCAAGAACTGTGTGGACAGTCCTGTGCTCTAGGATAACCCTGCTTGAGCAGGGAGGTTGGACCAGATGAGCCACTGTGTTCTCTTCCCACTTTACCCATTCTGTGATTCTGTCAATCATATTACTCATAAAAGCCTTAATGTGTTTCTTCCCACAGTGCATTTCTGTAGCTAATTTAAAGGAGAGAACTGGCATGCCACAAAAGAGGCATGCTCCCTTTAGTAATTTTAAAACAACTTATTCTTTCAAAAAACATACATACTAAACTTCTTATTTATTTTATACATTGACAAAGCAATAGAAGAGTAACTGAATTGAAGAACAGTTTCCATACACCTAATAATACTTGTTTCTTTCTGCAATAACCTAAGAGTAACAGAGTTAAAATTACATACTTATTTGGCAGCACTCCACAAAGTATTTGAACATTCAGTAAGAATCTTTTTCTGGCAAGATACTTTTTGAATGATTTAAAAAGCATTATATCATACTTTTCACAACATGGCTTTGAATAAAACAGTCAATTAAATAAATGAGCATGCTACTGTGAGAAATCAACCTTGTTTATAGTTCAGGGCTTGTTTTTCTGGAATATGTCTCTGGGAATATTAAATTTACTAAATTACTTATATTTAGATCTAATACTTAATTCAATTTACACTCACAAATATGTTAAACATATTGTATCAACAACATGTACATATCACATAATAATCAGAAAACTAGCATAACCATATCATTCTAAAGCTCTGTTCAGCTATCTAAAGCATACAGGAAGAATTCTAATTAATTATTGTATTTGTATATAAATATACTCAGAAAACCTGCTTTTACCTTTACAGCAAATGGAAACTTGCTTTTATATGTCTGATTGCTACCTGATTAATCATAAAATAGTTTGGACTGGAAGGGACCTTAAAGATCATCTAGTTCCAACCCTCCTGCTATGGGCAGGGATACCTTCCACTAGACCAGGTTGCTTCCAGCCCCATCCAACCTGGCCTTAAACAATTCAAAGGATGGGGCATGCACAACTTTGGGCAAGCTGTTATAGTGCTTCACCACCCTCACGGGAAGGAATTTCTTCCCATTAGAACACCTAAAACTACCCTCCTTCAGTTCAAAGCCATTCCTTCTTGTCCTATCACTACATGCCCATGTAAAAAGCCTGGCTGAAGGCAAGTTGAATATGAATCAGCAGTGCCCTGGCAGCCAAGAGGGCCAACAGTGTCCTGAGGGGCATCAGGCAAAGCATCACTATCTGGTAGAGGGAGGCGATTGTCCCACTTTGCTCTGCACTAGTGTGGCCTCACCTTGAATATTGTGTGGAGTTTTGGGCACTGCAGTACAAGAAAGATATTAAGCCAGTAGAGAGCGTTCAAAGGAGGACAACAAAGCTGCCAAAGGTCCTGGAGGGGAAGCCTCGTGAGGAGCAACTGAAGTCACTTGGTCTGCTCAGCCTGGAGAAAAGGCAACTGAGGGGAGACCTCATCAGAGTTCTACAACTTCCTTGTGAGGGGAAGAGGAGGGGCAGGCGCTGAACTCTTCTCTGTGGTGACAAGTGACAAGACATGAGGGAATGGCCTGAAGTTGTGTCAGTGGAGGTTTAGGTTGGATATTAGAAAAATATTCTTCACTCAGAGTGTGGCTGGGCACTGCAACAGGCTCCTCAGGGAAGTGGTCACAGCACCAAGCCTGGCAGAGTTCAGGAAGCATTTGGATGATACTCTCAGGCACATAGTGTGACTTTTGGTGATCGTCCTGTGCAGAACTAAGGGTTGGACTCAATGATCCTTGTGGGTCCCTTCCAGTTCAGCATATTCTGTGATTCTGTTAAGCTCATGCCTTCTACTACCTAAAGAGGACAAACAAAACCCACTACAGCACAGAGGAATGCGAGTGATTGCCCATATAAAAAATGAAGATGACACCATGACTAACAAGTGTGCTAGAATAGTTTGCTACATGATAATTGCATATACTATACAGAATTTCACACCTCTTCAAAGGGTTCCTAAACTCCATCCCATTGAAATAAAGGAAATTTGCTTTTAATTGAATTTTTATAAGTACTGTTATTTCACTGTCATTCATAATCAAGACATAGCACTTTAGAATGTTATGACGTTTGTCAGGTACAGCATAAGTTCCCACTCCATGAAGGAAACAAAGTTGAAATATATAAGACTTCAAAAAACTGAAATGAATAGGGGGACATGAGAAAGGTGAAGAAGAAATTAGCTCAGTTCTTTGTGAAGCTCTAAATTCAGTTAAATTACCTCAACTAGCAACACTTACAAGACTATACAGAAATAATCCATTTAGTTCAGAAGTAATAATCATTAATTACCTTCAAAATTTAATCACCTGTACTTCAGGAGTACACATAAAAAAAAAGAAAAAAAAAAGGGCTCCAGCATAATTGGCACCATTAACCTATTTTACATTTCATGCCCTTACATTCACAGCTGGCACCCAGACTGTCACTCACTGATTAAGAACATGTTTAAACTCTCCTTCAAAGAAAAAAACTACCAGGGAGTGCATTAAAAAAAGGATATTTAAGGTCCAGTAAATAACACTCTGACTAGATGCACATATTTGAATTTGTCATGAAGTACACTTCAATGCTATGTTCATGTATTATTACAATTTGTAGCACAAAACTTATTTGCTATAATTAATATCAAACTGCCAATACTAAAATAAAAGAATGAGGTTTGCAGATGAGAAGCAAGCACTTCAGCTAGTTTTTTCAAACACATTCAAGAACTGCAACAATTTTGGACTCAAATGTAAGTATGGAATATTGTCATTTTTTCCATTCATTAGCATAATCTGTCATTGTTTTCTGCAGTTAAAATCTGCAATAGGTAAACCACTCAAGAACAAAACTAACATCTGTTCTGTATCACTTTGTAGTGCTAAAGGATATTGACTTCAGTATTATCACATTTGTTTGTACATGGTGTGTCTTTCTACACACTTGGAACAGCTTTATACAACATACTATGGGACTAAGATCCTTGAGTTATTTTTTCTCAATTCTCATCTAAATGAATCAGTTGTACTTGAAACATTTTAATGCATCATCACTTTCCACTAGAACTGTGTAACATATATTTAAAAAAACTTTGTAAAGTTAGAACATTAACAAATTTATCTTCAACATAAGCAGATTTCCTTTTTGACTAAAAATAGTGTATCACAAACACAGAAAATTATGCAAATAGGAAAAGGAAAGTTGCTCACAGCTACTCCGTGAAGCTGCAGCAGAGAAACTGCTACTCAAACATCAAGTGAGAAATCTTACACCTTGTTAACTGTCATTTAACTCACCTTCTCCATCAGTACTGATTTTCAATGTGAGGCATGATTTATTATGTAGACTTTAAAATAGGAGACATATAATTTCATTTCAGAAAGAAACTTTTAATGGTATTTTGGCCTTTAAGATTAGTGGATAAACACGATACTCAGAAAGGTTCCTAGCTCTTATAAAACACTCCCTTCTCACTCAGCTGTTGTACAGGCTGCATTCTTACAGGTAATGATAATTAATTAGTTGATCAGAATATTTAGAAATTTTTAAGGAAAAAGTAACCAAATCCTAGCCTTCTTACAGTGAAATACTGAACTGACAGTCAACCTCTGTAGTCAGTATAGCCAGAGGATATCAGAAAAATCCAGGGGACATAGGATGTTCTCTCTTCAAAAGACTTTCACAAAAGACCTGTAAAAATCTAAGGACAATTAATTTAGTTATCTTCTGTGATTAAATGAGGCAGAAATTGAGTAAGACAATAAACTCATGTCTATCCTTCTAAATCTAAAGCAGTAGGTTTGCTATTTTGACAGCTGTGCACAAACAGCACCTTTACAAATAATGTCAACTCTCTCCTCTAATTTCAGTATGTTGCCCTTCAAATGAATGCATAAAAGATCTTAGCCAGACATTCTCTCTAGATTTGTTGAGAGATTTCTACCTATTAAAGAATTATGAAGTCTCTTGTAAAGAATTAATATTTTGCTGACAAATTAATACTATGCATTCTCTGTGATTATTTTTCCAGAGACAAAAAATACTGTGTAAAAGTATTCTGATGTAATAGTAGGAAAAATGAAATTACATATCTTAAAAAAAATGGAACAAACAAAACCAAAATCTCCCCAAACTCCCCAACATCAACTCTCTGATGATAGCAACACTTAATCAAGCTTTGACTGTCAGAAATCAGCAGAGACTGGCAAGTCTTCGTCCCAGAATGCCATGTACATATTTGCAGTACATTTTACCAGTGTAACTAAAAGGGTTTTCTCCATTCCATAAAAACAAAATCCCCAGCAATCACCTGTTCTAAATGGTTAGGATTTTCCATACTGTGTTGTGCACTCTGCTTTGCTAAAACACTGCAGGCATCTGGCCTTTTTTATTTGTCCTAATGCATTTTTCTTGAGCTTGTGGGGAGAGCAATTATGGGGATTCCTACAACAGGTGAACAAAGGTTACTAAGTCACTGACCATAAATGAAATCAACATATTTGTTTGCCTCTTTGTGCTGCAGCAGCCCTGCAAAGCTGAAAAGACTGAAGCATGTACTCTCACAAAGCATAAGCATACGACTGGATAAAAAGAGGAAAAAAATTATTTTATACCTGTGACTTGGGAAGGCAGAGGGGAATGCTAAAAGCTCTTTGCACATACCAAATCACTTTGCTTCTGGCATACTCTTCTTCACTGAAATCTTCCACTGCATGTGGAACTTCTAATTTAGAAAACCTGGTTTGACCCAGTCCTATTAAAATAAATCCTTTATACTCGTTCTATATAAATTATTAATGTTTTGCTCACAAATCAGTAACATTTAAAAAACAAACTGTGCATGACAGAGCCATTAAAGCATTCAGCTATTTATAAACTTCATAAAAGTGCCCATCTGCCTGAAAGATGCATGAGCTCAATTTGGAAAATGAGCACATAGGGAAAAGCCCCCAAAGTTGACTGAATGTCTGGATAGTGACTTCTGTGAACAACAAAACATTCCTTTTCAAGTTAATCAAAATTATAATTGTATTTTTGTACAAAAAGATTTGTAACAACAATTCCATATGTCATGAATGCTTCCTGTGAGACACTCAAGATGCTGAGAGCAATGAACAAACATACATAAGTAGACATCTGATTTTTGACTGCACAAAATAAAAATCTGCATAAACATATACAAAACTAAACAAATAGATGCTTTTGGCAACAGGGCCTTCATTTATGCAGAATAACTAAATTAAATAAATACTAATGATGGTGGAACTGCTTGCCATTATCTAGGAAAGAATCATCAGAAACAAATGCTGTCAAATTATGCACTGTGTTATCTCAACATAAAAGTATCAAGATTAAATTATGATAGAAGAATTGCAGCTCTTTTAATACTCAGAAAATATTCTGTAGGCTTTGTTTGTTTGTTTTCACAGAAATAGAATATACTAGAACTTCAACGGAAATTATTATCTGTTTTACTCCATCAGGAAAATCAAGTCAGAATACCTATTAAAACTCCTTAAACATTTCTGATTTTGTCAGGGTTACCAAATTAATAGGACAGGATAAACCCTTGCTCTCCAAGTACAAACCTTTGAAGGCATTTGTTTGCTAACCTCACTACAGGATTTTCCATTCTCTACTCTGTGTTAAGATTTGAAAACTAAACACTTGCTATCAATCCTACATTAAAGAACCAGCCTAGAAAAGACATCAGCATTTAGTTTGGAGGAAAGGGAAAAAAAAAGTATATAGTTAGCAACCAAATCAACATTCTCCCAGTCATCTCACAAGGACATTATTATTAGATACTATCTGCATTTCTGACTGTAAGGGCTTTTACAGGCCTTTTAGTAAAACACAATGATTTACCACCAGAACTTTGGGTTTAAAATTCTCTTACAAGTGACAATCAGTTTCCTTCTTTGGTCATCTCACAGCCTTCCTGATACAACCCACTTTTTTTATTTTATTTTATGTGAAGTTCAGTAGCAGTGCATGAACAGGAAAATAACCTCTCTTTTATGTTACCGGCAATATATTTGGAATAATATTAGCAGATCTCAGGCTCACCCATGATTTGCAAACAGGACAAAAAAAAAAAAAAAGGAACAAAACAAAATACTAAACATTTATAATACAGTAAATAAGGTAAAGGGTTTCCTGAAGTTACTTTGTTTAAGACGCATAAAATGTAACTCATCAGATGCACAATGCTGTTACCTATTCTTTAAGGATGTTGTAATTTTGCTTGGTGATTACAAGCCTACTTGAAAGTCTATGTTCAGGAAATATATTTTTAAAGTCTGCTTAAGTGAACTCAAATGTTGTAATTAAGGCAACCTTGACTGTAACAAACTACCATCTTTGTAAAGAATACTAGGATGTCAATTCAAAGCTTGTCACACCTTATTAAACTGCAATTTGAAAACTTACAAGTTGCTATCTCTTTCTGTGTACTACAAGAAGACAATTATTTAACATAAGGATAACACTAAAACAACAGTTTCAATGAGAACAATCATGAATGAATTTAAATTTTAAATTAAAGGAAGTTCCTAAGTAACAGACAACTAATATTTGGCAAGAAACCTTTATGCTGATGCTGTGGCAAAACCTAGTTGATCAGGTTTGAAAATTATGAAAAATAATACTATGTAGGATCTCAGGCTTTTTCTCCTGACACTTAATAACAAAGAACCACTCAGAAAAGAAAATTTGATCAGTTTAGATGGAATGTTTGCAAGAAGTCCAAAGCAACAAACTTCAGCTGCTATCCTACATCATCTGACTGTGGGTTTTCATCCTGAATATGCAGGAGACATATCATCCAAAGATGTAAAAATTAGTATCTCCATTATTCTACTCAGTGAAGTTGTGGAAGTAATACATTTGGAAAACTTCCTAATGCAAACGAGATTCCCATGAGATTCATACCATCAATTTTGACATAAAAAAACCCCTTGAAACTTATGAAGAAAAATTGAAAATTACGAAGAAAAATTAAAAGTTATGAAGAAACTTATAAAAGACAAAAAGAAATGTAGAGAAATGTGGTGTAAGAACCACATATTTTCTAATTTTTCAGAAACTAATGTGCATCTTTTCCATAGGTCATTAACTGAAGCTGAAGAAGATAATCCTGAGCTAAATGTTCAAGTCTCTTGTCAAATTGTTTAGTGTATTACCGTAATAAAATAATGTTTTTTCAAGTGGAAAGTAAACAACTGATATTTCAGAGAAAAGCCCATGTAGAAACCAGTGTTTACTCATGTTTAGAAATTTTATCTCCTGTTTATGAGATCAAATTTGTGTATTCCACATGAGGAATTTTGAAATAATTAAATTTCAGCCATAATTCAATTGAACCCTAAGGAAATGTAAATCAAAGCTGAGATGCATCGAGGAAAATACAAAACAAAAACCCAACACAACTAGAATGCATTTAATTTGCCACAGGAATAAACATGCTTCTAATCTTTTAAGATTACTCAGAGTGACTGAACTGTTTTACATCCAAATTTCCTTCAGGTATCTCATGAACCACACTCAATACAATCATGGCACAACATTTTTAGAAGCATAATCTTGCTGAGTTTAGGCTGCCCACTGGTTCCCATTTCTTTGCACGTTCACACATGAAAGGGATGCAAACTGTTGGCATGAGACACAGTCAGCAAGTATTTCATAGGGTGGGCAAGTAAAGAAAGACTGACCCATACAATCTGTGGAAACACAAACTTTGTATTCTGACACCACAAGTCCTCAAAAGTAAAATTATTTACGCATTATAAGCAATTAATTGAACTACGTGAAAAGTAAGAATTAGTTTTCATAATGGTATTTCATGACTGGGGTTTTCATTTTTACAACTGAGTTGTATTTGAGTTGCCTGAGTGCAGACAGCATTGGGAGGTGGGGGTAATTCCTAACTTTCTCCCACAGCAGATGCATTCCTAACTAATTTTGCCTAGGTAAAGTGTAAAATTTCAACTATTTGAAGTTCTTTCCATCTTTCCCTTTTTTCTCAATATGGCAACATTCTTCTACTCCAGCAAATGAAATGCATTTTGAGATGCGCTGCAGTTGACTTCAAGACAACCATTATTCTTGAAGCTGAACTCTCCCCAACCTCAGGGCAATCCTTTGTTTTCCCATTGGTAAAGCCATTCTGTCAAGTCAGAATGCCTTCAGTAATGAAACTGCTATTGCAAGGTACATCAGGGAGCTGAAGGCAAAATTTTGTAATCCATAATTTCAGAATAAAACCCCCATAACAGAATTTATAATGTTAAGTAATCCAAATAGAGAATGTGCAGTGAAGAACAGAAACTTGGTATTACAGATTCAAATCAGTTTATTCCAACTCATGCTCAGATATCTTTTAGGTTGTACTTGTTACAGTGTATTTTATTTTGACCAGAAGCAAATTCAAGTTTCATGAAATTCAAATAACAACTGTGTGAGTGCACTGTAGAGGAAATGAAAGAGTAATTTTATAGCTCAATACCCCAAGTACAAAAACGTAAAACCTCTGTTTAGTTACATCTCTGGCCAATGCAGACATCCTGAAACTGATTTTGTTTTGTTTTCTATTTGGCCTTTTCCTTTTTTTTTTTTTTAAACTCCTTTAAAATTTGAGACTGACCCTCATGTAGGGTTAAATGTTATTTTTTTCTCATGTACTGCATATGCAGTAATATGCTAATGTTAAGGTCAAACATTACTTCAAAACTTTGCTGCATAAAACTCTGCTACTGTCAAGGTTTGCTTACCCTCTCAGTGACAAGAACAGCAGAACTCAAGTTGCTGGGATCACTCTGGGTTCCAGGACATTGTATTAAGCAAGCGTGAAGCCACTGTAAATTCTTTAGGAAGTAGAAAATATCTGTCTTTACCTTTGTATAATGACTTGACTGCAACAATTGGTTTCCCAGCTGGTAAGGCTGTGTGTGCATTTCAGGTCTAACTATTAATCTGTAAACCTAATAGGTATGTGGATTCACACTTACTTTCTTAAAAATAATGTCTTATGTCAGTTATGTCTACCACTGCGAATACCTGCCAACACTGTGGTTTGGTGACAGCACACTGAACTTGACACTTCAAGATCGCAGTGTTTTCAAGATACCAGTGTTAGCTCTCAAATTTACAGTTTTCAAATACCTGAGGTGTCAGCATCTACATTTGAGATGGCTTTTGGATTACACTGATTCATGTGCAAGTCCTACTTCTAGGTATTGTGTTTACTGTAAGAATTATGCTGTAATTGATAGGGTCATCAAGCAATCTTATTACTTACAGCATACTAATCCTTTCCAGGTGAAGCGGCAAAACCTGGACTAACAGATACAATATTGCCTCTTGTTCTCAGCAGTCTCCCTTCTGTCTATGCTACATCAGATACTTCAAGGGGACAGGAATGGTAAAAACAGACACTGATCTTCTATGACAATATGAGTCTGCCCGCTTAAAACTTCACTGAAAGCCCGTTTTACATCACAGGCACAGCTTACTCCTTGCAAGTCACTTCCAGGTTTCCCAATCTCCAGTTACTTTAGAAGACAGCAATATCTGGCCTACCACTTTCAGCTGATTGGAAACTTACTTCAGTGAACCACTCCTTAATGAAACAACAAGGCTTTTCACCACAAACTTCCCTGACAGAGCTGTATTTTGGAATACCCACAATTTAGGATAGAAGGTGGCGAAGGGAAGGAATAATAAAATACCGTGTGCGTAAGCTTATGCTTGTTTAATCACCATTTTCATTAAAGTTTCACATGGCCGTGTCTCAAAGTTCTTGCCAACTCTATACACAAAAGACACTCATGAAAAAGATAATGCAACTCCTCCTGTCTTCTATAAGACTAAGTGTGCTTCAAATTCAATGTTCATCACTCAGTTTTATGTTGTTTCTTAGCTGTTTCAAAATGAAGCAGATTTCTCTAGTCTGAACCAAATTACCAGTGTTCTCCAGGGGACTGTTGCATGTTAAAGTCAGATTGACTTAAGTGTAAATATTGATGTATGCCTACTACAGCAGTAACAAATTGTTTTCATCTGTATAGCAAAAATAGAATAAGGCTTGATTGTTCAATTGAATTATTTCAGTTTAGTATTCAGTTATGTCAAGGAAACACATTTCTGTGGACCATTATTCCATTCCTTTTTAACTGCTATCAATTGCTACAGTCTATCCTACAATATAGCATGTGATTTCAGAAGTTTTTCCTATTGTATAAACTATGGGATTGGCAGCTAGTGATTTCTAAAGTTTTTCCTACTGTATAAACTTCCAGCCATGGGACATCTTAGTTAGGCAGCAGAAAGTTGCATCAGCACAGCTCTCCTACAGAAGATATTTATGCTGTCCAACACAATGCCAGAGGGACAGTCAAGCTAGCATCAGTCCCCGAAGCAATCTCAGAAGCACAGCACTTACCCCAAGCTTATTAACCTTACTTAGCACAACTGTGTACTTGTAATGTCACTGGGAACACCCACTGTTAGCACATTCATACCTGCAGAAGCATGTATTCTCCTGCTTCTGCCTTTGTCCTCTCACTGCTAGGGTGTTTTTTTGTTGTTTTTCCCTTTCTGCCACAGAGGGTATTTATTCTAATCACAAACAACACACAACGTCCCAGATCAACACAACATGGAGAACAGAAACAAAACTACCGAAACAAACCACTCACCACAAAATAAAAACCTCAGTGATTTGTCACAAAATATTGCCATGAAATCCCTTGGATATAATTATTTGTCTGTATTTATAATAAATTGTTTCCCAGCTTTCTGAGAAGTCAAACACAGTCAGGCACCATCAAGGTCAAGAGCAAGCATGGTCCTCAGCCCCTCCGTTTGCCACCACTGTTGCCTCCACACACACCACTGATTGCATCAAGTGCTTATCTGACTTCCAGCATGTCAGTTGCCAGGTGCAGACTTCTGTTGCTACCAAACATTTTACAGTTATACCCTTTTTTCTTGGTTACAAAGACAAATATTGGATGGAAACTTCCATGAACTTCCTCCCCTTTTTATTCCCCCTCCCAATATAGAGAGACAAAAAAATGTGAGGAGGTTATAAGTGAAAAAAAAAAAACCCTAATAAGTTTACTAACAAGGAAAAACAGTAATAGAACCACAAAGATACAAGGGAAATGGCTTACCGACAAAAAAGGAGTTCACAGCATCACGTGGTCCCCAAGGAACAAAGGGGAAAAAGAATGGCAGAGGGTCCTCCCCACTAACCACCCTCCCCTTCCCCCCCTCCCCCCCGACCAATTTGTTCTACCAAACAAAAGAAAACAATGGGAGAACACGGGCAAACCAAAACCTGGAGAGCTAATTCGTCCAAATCAGGGGTTATACAGCTGCTGGCTGAGCTCAGTTCTCTGCAGTTGCTTGGGCGGCCGCTTCCAGCTCTCCACCGCTGGGAGCCGGGAGAACATCTGCGGAATGCTGACCCTGTGCCACCCGGCTGGCTCCATCGTACCTCGGAGCTGTCCGCTTCAGCACCGCAACGCCGAACTAGGCTCCAGAGGACACTGCTCCAAGTTCTCTTTGGAGCTACAATCCCCCACAGGCACACACTTTTTTTTTTTTTTTAATTTTTTTTTTTTTTGAGAAGGGCGGATCGTTTTCAGGGATGAGCAGAAACTAAGTTTGGTTTTTGTTTGGTTGGTATATAAAGGTGAAGACTCATTAATACACAAGAAAAACAAATCACTTGTGTAACTTTGAAGAGCTCAGCTTAATGAAAAGTCATTGAGCAACTGTACAGCATGTTGAATAACAGATTCCAAAACTTAAGGAAAGGGACTGATTAAAAGCATTTTCTTTGGTAGAGGCTGACTTTCACAATATTAGAACATCCTCTTCCAATTTTCTATTTTAAATGTTGTATATTTTGACAAAAATGGCAAGTTTTGGAGACATGAGTTTCATCATATCAGAGAATTTCTGTCTACAGCAGAGGTTTTTTATGACAAGACAGCCATTCACACAATATAACCTTCCCTTTCATTTCATCATAAGAGTTACATCCAGCCATGATCTGAAGCCAAGCATCCATAAATTGGAATCACAATGACATGTTACACAAACTGTCTGCGAACAAAATACAGGAAATTTCATCTTACATGTTATTTATTGCATTACTCCTTCAGTGAAAAGCTGTGCAATCTGATCCTCTGATAGAGTTGCTTTACTTTTAGCACAAACCCTCTTATTGTATCATTACTGTATAATATGACTAATTTACATAACAACGGTTTAAAAAAATAATAGATCAGATCTTCCTCCATGTTCACACAAAAAAAAGCAGATCACTAGCATTGAAGTTCACTGACCAACTAAACTGAGTTCTGATCAAGAAGTCATAGCTTGCTTTTGCACACCGACTTCCACATTTTTAATCTGGGCTATTCAGAGATCTGGCACAAAGCATATGGTACCAGATATGGGACAGAAAGATACTCTCAAATGAGTAGCAGTGTAGAAAACAGACTTAAGCAAGGGGACAGAGACAGGAGAACATAATAGACAGCAAAACGAGAGGGGACTGGCTCATCAACATCAAGGAGAAGTTCAGAGTTTGTAATTTTCTATCAAAACACCACTTCATTGTCACTGACAGAAACTAGTCCCGTCCTGTAAGAAGCTATTGACTGCTAAGTTCTCAATATTCTTTTTGGTGGCAAATCTGATAATTTTTTCCCAAACTAAAATACTACCCTATGATTGTTACTGCTAATAAGTTTATTTGTTGGCTGTGGCATTGTTTATTTTTTCTTATAATAGGTGCTGTACCAGTTCAAGAACTACAGAGTAAAGTAAAAATGTTTGGGTAAGGTAATTTTACGTTCATGGGCACATGCTGTGTTAGTAACAGTTCACAGGTCTGACTATGCTAATAAAGTAATTAAAACACAAAAGAAATAAAGGTTGATGCACAAATCTATCTCATGTTGGCAACCTACATGAACTGTTTAATTAATTATGCAAATCTATGTCCCCCCGAAGTTTTAAAACAATAATTAGAATTTTTAGTACTCTTTTGTAAATGCAAGAAGTTCCATAACAGAACCAATGAAAATGTGCTATTTCATTTTGCCCTTTCATATAAAACTGTTGCCCACATTCTGCTTCTTGCCCCCTTTTCAGAGATGTCTGCTGACAGACTATTTCAACAAGAAACACCCCATCCCCAAAGCCAAACCTGCAAATCAATCCCCTACCACAGAATATTCTAAGTTGGAAGGGAACCAAAAGGATCGAGTCCAACTCTTAAGTGAATGGCCCATACAGAGATCTAACCCACAACCTTGGTGTTATTAGCACCATGCCCTAACCACGAGTTAATCTCAGGGTCAAACCCTCCCAGAAAAAAAAGCCACTTTCCACAACACTCATTTTCCCAGAAACCAGAATCACAAAACCAGAGCTGCACACAAGGTTAATGCAGAGATACCTGACACAAAGATATGTTGGTACCTCCAATATCAGGGTTCATTTTTGCGGTAGGTGATGCTTTATGAAACTGCTAAGTCCTTAACTTACAGAGTTTGGAATACAAGCCTTACGTGAATGAGGTATTGGCATTGCAACCCCAAATCCATCGCAAAGTAGAAATATTTTGCACACTTTAGAATGCAAAAGCATGTGTGTCATTAAGTTGTTAAATTAAACTTAAGAAATTAAATTTGTTAAAAAGCCACAGTACTTGGACCTAAGTTATTCAGTGGAAGTCTCTAGTAAAGACTGATTGCTGTATCAGTGCGGAAGAGTAAAAGCATTCTTAAATTTTAAGCGTCCAACAGCACATGTCATAGCTAGCTCCCTTATCCATAGCTTCCCAAGGTAAACTAAGTAGAAGTCTAATATTTGCCTCATGGTCATATTTCTCCATCCCATTGTTTCATCACTTTTAAGAGTTCTCTATAAATCATATGAACAAAGAAATTTTGAAACTTTGTGTACATATATTTAAAATCTACATTTCCTTCTATCAGAGATGACTTCCTATATTCATGTAGTCTTTTATATTAAATCTGTCCATTAAATCTGATCAAATATTGCACTTCCAAATTTTATAACATTTGTTTACCTCCCTCTTAATACCAAGCCTCTAGTCTGCATTATATTGATATTTAAAAAGGTGCAGCTGTCCTTTTGCTTTTATAACATCTAAATGTCATAATTTATGGTGAATATTATGCATGAATTATCTAAAGTTTTTGGGTTTGATCATAAAAGCCAAAGGAGTGAATATGAATAAAATAAGGGCATGCAAGTAATTCTGCAGACAAACCGGCGAACTGCTCAGTACCCAGCTGTTCACTAAAACATTTTCATCATACGTTATCAAAAGTTCCTTAAGTGCATTTCTCTGTTTATATTTGCATTAGTTAAGAAAACACTCCATCTTTTACATAGCTTTCAAGTTCCTACTTTTTCTTATTTACTCTATTTCTAACAGAAACTGACTTTTCATAACAACTTCCTCAATGTTTACAAAAAAGGAAGGGCTTGATTAGTACAACACTTTAGAGAAAAAGGTTATTTAATCACTACTTTTAAAATACCAGTGTTATTGAAATATCCCATTTCACTTTTGACTACCTACAAATGATGTTCAGGTTCTTAAGAGAAAACTCCCCTTAAAACACGAAGTTAGGAAATAAGAATAACATGGACAATATCCCTTAAATAGTATATAACTGATTTCACAAAACAAAGTAATAGCCACTTGTCAGCTATTTGACATATGAAGCTTCATGAAAAAAATACAGAATAAGTGATATAGATTTATCACTATCACTATGCTGCCTCAACACGGTAGCAAACTTTGCTTGCAATGATTCTATGAGTTTTGACAACATCTGACCACACAAACTTTGAGTGAAGCCAGATTAGGCCAAAAATTATTTTACACTGCTTTACTTCACTCACTAGACTAGGAAAATGTTATGAAAGTGTGAATGAATAACAATAGTAAACTTGTCATCTGCTACTTAAAAAAGATTCTGCTATGAACTGGGAGGAGACAGGGATAGATATCAGTCAGCATTTTTTCAACATAATCTAACTCTACTACAGTGGTCACCTCATGAAAAAGAAAAAAGAGCACAAGAGAATACAATATAATCTCAGTGAAGTATAGTTTAGAGCATCACAAATACAAGAATTAAACACTTCACATGTGCCAAAATGATCCACCTGACCTGAAATTCATTATTTCTGAATTCCAAGTAGAGACTCCAGCATATTTTTTTCTTGTATGCTTTTTCTTCTTAAAATATACAGGACACCAAATATTGTCAAGTTCAAAACTGGCAACCATTCATAAACACATTTCTGATTTTTATTTCAATAATACCAATAAACAGAAGTAAATCCTCCTACTAGAACAGCAGTTCTAAGCCCAGTTCAATACAAATCTTTCGGTTTTTCAAACTTACGTTAAACATTTCCATGCTATATGAACCACTTCTTCCAACTGAAAAGCATTTCAGTGAAAAGTTAGGTAGCTTTATATAAATGGAAATGAACAAGATTATGGAAAGTTTTATAGTCTTATGCAAATTAATATTGCTTTCAGCCAGCAGAAGAATTTAAGTTCGGGCAGCTAACATAAAAATAGCAACAGAAGTTACAAATATTCCTCGTTTACTAGCATTAGTTCTTTTTCTAATAACCAGGAAATAGATAAGCTTTACAAAATATTAACATATTTAAAAGTGCATCAACAATAGTCATTACGATCTTCATCAAAAAAATGCTACGGTGTTACCATATTGAGCAAGCATAGCCTCAATAGCTACTATCTCAATAAAAAAAGTATTTTTTACTTGTCAGGTACCTCATAAAACTAACTTACTGACTTTCCTGTAAGTTGTTTACTACTAGGAAATTGTTCGCCTGCAGAAAAATGGTCATGCTATTTTGCAGTTCTTGTTTCGGAAACTTTCATCCAAGGTCTAGATTTCATCAACATAGAATAGTCAGAACTGTACTCACTTTACAATTTCTCTTAAATTGCATTACAGGCTGAGGGGCAGTTCATCAAAGGACATTGCAAGTAAATCAGCAGATATGAGAGGGCAAGATAGATGTGTGCAGCATTAATCTTTCTAAACCCTGAAATATCAAGTTAAAAATCTTACAAAAATGATTCTGCTGCTGCAGTGCTCTACTGTTATTCCTCTCACTCATCCAGGGGCTTCTCATAACAGTAGGTCAGAAATTTGCTCCTTTAAGGTCCTAGCTGAGACAAAGGTTTTAGGTAAAATATTATGAAGGGTACAATTCTCTCTTTTGCTGTTTATCAATCTACTCAGAACAAAGTTCAAATACACACCAGCAACCGATGTTTCAACAGAAACAGAAAACCCACCCCTCAAACACCAAAGAAAAGCCAAAGGTCTTCATGTTTAAACTTCTAAAAGAGGTCCTGGAATTTGAAAGAAAAACTATTTCCCAGTTCCATATCCTTATCACAGATGAATTTTACTTAAGGGATTGTTAAAATTCATTTAAGAAACTTGAGACATTGACTTTTTGTGTTGCATTCAAGAAACAATAACGGCAGAAGCCACCAAGTGACTGCAGCTTTCTTAATTTCACTATATGTGAATGATGTAAACCTGGATCAACTATTCTAAAGCACGTTTTTCACATTCCATTCAAAAGAGTCATGTTTCTCTGTATGGCTGTTTTGTACTAGTATTTTTGAAGCTGCCTAGCTCAATAAAATTCCAGGAACAAAATCTAATGAGTTGCATCCCAAATGGTCAAACATAATACATTTTCGGAATAGAAGGGAAGCGTAGGGAAAAGATGGGGAAACATTAAAATTTGCAGTATTTCAAAAATAATATATTCAAAATACTATATTAATGAGGGTTAATGAACAGCTCACAGACTCTTCCCTTTGACACGGAATTCAGTATTCATGACAAACAAAACAAAAGCCACTTATAAATGTTTATTCCTGCTAACAATCAAACAGTACTTCAAGGCAAGCAGTCCACTAGGTCTGGTCTCCTCTCCTTTTTGCTTCCCTTTAGTTTCTTTATAGACCACACTGCATTATAAAATTTAAGTTAAAACAAAACCAGTTGGGCCTTACCTCTGTCGCTGAAGTCGTCCACCAGAATGATTTCTGCTATCAGGCTGTCTGGAGTGCGGTTGATAATACTGTGTATTGTTCTCAAGAGTGAAGTCCAGCCTTCATTATGAAATGGGATAATTATGCTAGTATTTGGTAGTGTTTCCAAGTACACCTTGTGCTTACAGCTGGAGAGGCAAGAAAATAATTGTGTAAGCATAACAAAAATCTGAGTTGGCACACAGTGTCATCCATTTGGGCCATTCAACCATTACGGTTTCTGGCATAAAAATTCAACAGTAAAATCAAGTAGTACTTTCAAGTGACAATAAACAGTTAATTTAAAACATTTATATTGTTTACAACATAGAATAAATTGGAACAATGACAAAACTTAAGCAGAATGAGTGAAAAATGTAACTGGCTGGAATTCTTTTCCTTCGCTGGAAACTTTTTCCTCCAAAATGACAGAGGATGTATCTTCTACAACATCATTTCCAGAACACCCCCCCCACACACCTTATCAGAATGAATTCCAAAACATAATATGAAGTAAAAGAAAATTTGAAGTGATCCTTTTTTTGTCGATAGCAAAGATTGTAAAAACAGTCTATTATACCAGGAGATAAAACTTGAGAAAACAATTCAGTATTATCCTGGATGATATGTGCTTACAATACGAAAAACAATTCCACAAATACAACTCCAACTCCACATCTCGATATCCAAAATGATTGCTGGTATTAAATATAAAGATGATAAAACACAATTCTGAAAACAGAGACGCATAAACATGGGAATGTAAACAACCTTTCATTTTTCAAAAGAAAGCACGGTACCTGCAATATCTTAATTGCAATTTGGTTTCTCCTAATATCCAAAAATATTTTATGACTAAAGTTTAGGTTACTGCACCTTATAGGACCTCATCTTTCATGTTTTGTTGGAAAAGGGAAAAAAGGGACACATTCTTCTGTTATTAACAAAGCCTAGCATTTTCACCTATTGGGGACAAAGTAACTGAATGATTTCTCGCCCAAAAAAGTAAGTCACATCCTGATAAAGGTATCCCTACAAGAAGGAACATGCCAGCTTTGCAATAAACAACCAAGTAATATTATCAGAAAAAAAAAAAAAAAGGAAAAAAGTATAGACCTGCAACTTCTAGGTTTATAAAAAGTAGAGATATCTTTGTTACTTCTCAGAAAGAATGACTACGCATAAACACTGCTGTAGGTTATAATTTTGATTTACATATATTTGTAGCTTAGTTTGCATTTCCTCTTTTTAAATGTCACTCAGAAATCAATACTTACCAATTTATTGTACAGCTACCACACTGATTAAATGTTCCAAAGATATAATAAAAACTCATAGCTACTACAGCTTTATTTGGAAAATATTAACTGTTATGTAGCTGTGAATAAGCTAAATAATTCTCAGATGCTTTCAAAACAATTAAGACTTAAATTTCTAATTCCAACTTTTTCTAAAACATGGTGACAATTTAATGACAAGTCATTTTCAGAAATAACTTCTGAGACTTTTTAATAAGCAGCTTGTTGGCAGAACATATATGCACACTGGAAAATGGACAGCTGCTTTGCAAAAATGTAAAGTTCTGGAGAAACAGTCCTTATTACCTAGTGACAGAAAAGTCTAGGTAATTATTTAAATGTTTTCTGAGAAAAAGAAAATCCACTGCAGCAATAGAATTTAGAAAAAATTCTTTTTCTTATCAGTAGGAACAATTACAAGAAATGAACTCAACTATTAACATGTAGCTCTTTCAGTTGGCAAATGAAAACCACCTACTAAAAACCCCTACTGTTGCCAGCTGTTTGCCAATAGTGATGCTTCTTGAACTAGAACAAATGCAACTACCATGTAACTCTCACACTAATCTTGTAAGTGAAAGTTTTTTCTTCAGCATTTTCAAATCCCAGTAAATATGATTTTAAAACTAGTAAGTTTTCATCTCCATAAAACCCCAAGTCAAAAAACCCAAAACACCACACAAAACCAAGCTGATCATCTTCAGTTCATCTCACAGAATCCCTTACCAATACTTTCCTGGAGACTCCTTGTTGCTGACTTCCACAGGGACACATTTGATCTTTGTTACTGTTTCTAGATACTCTGTAACTGCAGGAGTGTTTTTTATCAGACATGCATGCTGCATGGATATGCCTATTCTCTCTCCTCCTAGTAATCTGAAGATATAACTAATAAAAAAGTTACTCCTGGGGATATCTCCTCTACCCCCAAATACACACACACACAAAATAACTGTTTGCACTAAGTCAGAGAAGACCACACAGAACAAGTGAAAGAAACTAGCTTACCATTACTCCATATGACAAGTTAGCTATTAAACCCAAATAAATTACTTCTGTAGTATAATCCTACTGTGTGTTAATTATAAGGCTAAGTGCGCAGTTGATGTCCTCTAGGTGTTCTCTAGGTGAACTTTTTTCCTTTAAATTTAAACAAAGTGTGTAGTTTAAATTTTTGTCTTTTTAGCTATGCACTCACCCTAGACATTAAAAATGCATAACTTTTCAGACAGTTTAGTCAAATAACTACTAGTCTTTCAGCTGTACTTTTCAAAACAAATAAATGGTTGTCATCAAAAGAGATGATTTTTAGGCCTTTGGAAAGCAGAGTCATTCATTTCTAGAGTGCAATATCCAAATGCCTGAATCAATAAGTTAGGAGGGGATAAGGGGATGAAGAAACAACAGTATATATCTAGGTCTCATGGCACGAATATTATTCAAGGAGGTGAAGAATGTGACAACTGAAACTAGAAAAGGATCCCTGCATTTTTTCCTGTATTAAAACATAATGTATTCTAGTGCAGCACACCAGCACTGACTCATGGAACAATGCTGAATAATGGGTTCAGTTGCTAAGGTTATAAAAATGATAATTTCTTAGCAAAAATAATAAATTACTTCAAGCTTATTTATTAAAGTCTTCAATATCAGAATAATTTTTGTGTTAGGTCTGAAATGTCTTGGTGGATACACTTAGGAAGAAAATAACCATGACAAGCAACTATCATCCTGCTAGCTACACCTCTGTTTTATTACTGAAGTTATTACATTATGATTCAGAACAATGGGAGTTTAGAAGAGGAGAACATGCAAGGGGCATTATGCATTGTCCCTGCACAAATACTCAAAATTATGAGATAACACTAGCAATGTGGACTTGGAAAAAAAAAAATCTATAAATGCCAACACTTGCGTATTTACGAAAAATTGGCACCATATGATGAATTTGCCAATGAATCAGATACATCTTCAAGATGAATAAAGAGTCATCTTCAAGACTATAATGAATCAGAAGTTATGAACCTTGAATTATGCTCTCAAATATTGCTATCCTTGATCAATTTTGTCTTTTTTTCCATGGTATTTCAGAACTTGGTATCTGGTATTTCTTATCAAAGAATAACACTGCATCATTACGTTTCTTCCTCAGAGGCTTTCCGATGAGATTTTAAAAAACAAGGGACCTATTTATCAGTCCATGAGCTGTTTCCACCATAGTTTTCAAAGCAGTAAGTACAACTTCACTGTCTCTGTCCAAAGAATCTCCTTCCTCTCTTCCTTCCATTATTAGATACTGTAGGAATAGGTGCAATTGCACAAGAATTTGTAATAGAAAGCTAGAACTTGTTTCGCTCAGGAAGACTACTTGAACAGGTTAGATAGTTTTTTTCTTCCTTCTGCATTTCAGAGTAAGTCACAGGGAAAAGCTGTGAGCAAGCTATCTCCCTGGTATGCAGAGAGATAACATGTTTGCAGACATGTACAAGGCTGCCTCGGGCCAGAGAGAGTAGGGCAGGAGACAGAGAAGATACAAAAAGCCTTGGGGAAGACGAGGCATTGCCTTTTTCCTCTGGGGGCCCGGTGCATGCAGCATTAAGAAGTGGTCCTTGCATCTGAAATACACCTTTGTTTAATCCTTCCACTGCCTTTGCATTCCTGGGAAGAATGCCTGCCTATGTTTTACCTTACAGAGATATTACTAAGCACTAATAAAATAAACGAGTCATTTATTACTGTTTTGAAAAACTGAACTTGGAAAGCTGCACAATACTGTTTATTATGCACACCTGCCACAGAGTCACCAGGAAATGTCTTCCTAGGAAACTAAAGTTTTTTAAGAAAAAGGTAAGGTAGAATATATTTGTAAGTAAATTCTATAGTGAAAATGATTAAATC
>JAWWLV010000144.1:36186941-36221787 GCA_035041135.1 Platyrinchus mystaceus | reverse complement strand
AAGACTTATTCATAAAAGTGATACACTGTCATATCTTTAACTTGCTTTAAAAACACTTAATATTGACTTAAGTATTCTTTTGAGATACAGAATTTTTCGACTGAATTGAAACAAGAATCAAAACTGAGTGTCTGAGTTTCTGAACAAAACAATTTTAGAGTTGGCTTCAAAGTTGTAGGGAGACTTCTAGAAGGTTAAGAGAATAGCAAGAGGTTCCCGTATTCCTGAAATATTAACCTGCCTAAGGAAGAAAAAAATTGTCACAAACCACCGTGAAACTATCTGCAACAAGCACTAATAAAATACAGCTTGAAGAGGACTGCTTATAAGAAGAGAAGTAGTGAAAAGCATTACAATTACACTTCTTTCTTATTCACAACTAAGAGTCCTAAGATTACTGTGATTCAATTTTGTAGTTAGCCTACTCTACTGGGCAGAAATAACAAAACAGCCTCCTTTGACTTCAAGGAACAGGAATAGTTCTATTTAATATAAGCTCTGATGAGCTTATATGTGGGGGGAAAAAATGTCCTAAAACATCATATCAGCTTAAGGAAAGATGCAGAATTTCCAAATTCTCCATCTTTACAGCTTCTCTGTTAGGAAAAACATGCAGAAATCTACTGCTTCTGTAGAAGACAAAATTAAAGAAAATAGTCTTCTAAAAGGATAAGAAAGGAGAGCAGGGCTGGCACCATTCAGGTACTTGACAGCAAAAGCCAATTCATAAAAGCAGCAATTTGCTTGACCCTGTGGATATATCAACAATATTTTACGCACATTGAGGGATACCAGTAGAAATGCTGTGGTCAGTTACGAGGCTCTGCCTTCTAGACACATCAACAACTTTGTAAACTGCCCTTTCAGAGAGATAATAACATAGAAGTTAAATGTCTCACAAACATGACTTTGCTGCATTTAGGAAGCAAGGTAGCAGCCTACTGCAGCAGTTTCTATATCACAGAAGTATCCCACCTCTGATTTTCTCCTCTTCCAGAAGTGCCAGAGAATGTTAAAGCAAAACAGAAAGATTTTCAACCTTTTTTCCCCCATTGGCTTTGTCAGCTCATGCTCTCTTCACTGAACTGCTTTTTCATATCTGACCTTTTCTTTCCCTTTATTAAAAGAAACTACAGCACCCACTGGGCTCTTAGCTACTGACAAGACTCCTATAAGCTCCCAGGACAAAACATTTTCCAATGAAGATTTACATAGTAATTGTCTAAGCATGTCAAAGCATTCAATTTACAGCAACAAGCTTCAGTCACACTGTGTTTCTGTTCCAATCTAGCCTTGTCAACTGAGCCTGATTAAGTAGTGATAACTAGTAATTTCTGCTGCCATTTGACAAGGCTGTAAAATTAGCTTGTGT
Organism: Platyrinchus mystaceus; assembly: GCA_035041135.1. Taxonomy (NCBI): domain Eukaryota; kingdom Metazoa; phylum Chordata; class Aves; order Passeriformes; family Tyrannidae; genus Platyrinchus; species Platyrinchus mystaceus. The sequence continues at coordinate 36,220,415 of JAWWLV010000144.1, read as the reverse complement.
GTGAGCTGATGGCAGGGAAAGTAAACCTTATTTTCACAGTGGCTCACAGCTGGGAAACAAGCAGGCATTACTGCATATGGACCTCGATAAATGTCACAACACTTTACTAGAAAAATAAACCTTCTCCAAAACACTAGTGCTATTTTCATGAAAAAGAAAGATTAAATTGTACAGTATGAATTGTTTGTGCTATTGCTATTAAATGCACTAACAAACAACATGTCTTGGAAACTAAGGAGGCAAGGCCCTATGCTCTTTACACAGTCCTCCTACAGTATGGACTTCAAAACTGATGGAGCTGAATTAGGTGCTTGTTACTTTATGTCAAATTGCATCATTTTGGCTTGTCATGTACAGTCTCCAGCAGCATTGCCTGTCTTTGAAGAAACCAAAGTCAGTGAGTTTGCCTCACTTTGTCTTTCAAACCAAAAGGTTTCTCTAATCAAGGGAAGAGTCTGAGTCAGATAAACCGTATCAACATAAAGCATGTTTATGTTTGCAAAGTTTTCTTTTACAAGACAGTTAGTTAGAAAATCATCATCATTTATGGAAAGATCTTACTAAAAAAAATTAAAACTCACTAACATAAAATTTATCTACTCACCCACATGTATTAAATCTAGGAGGCTTAGGGAAAAAAATACATATAGTCATTTTATACCCTTTCAAAATTCCTCACAAGCAAGCTGACACCAGGAGGCATCTTAGTACTCTAATTATATTTTAGCTTGCACCTTGCACTTTATTACCTATGAATTCCAAAGTAACAGCTAGCAGACCAATTTATATAACATATACACAAACACCTCCAAAACACTTTTTTCTTCGCAAGAGAAGATCACAGAAATATCAATGTACTCAAAATTCTTCATTCAAACCTAGGATATTTATCTGATTGTCTCTCAAAAGTAAGGCAGACCTTAACATAATCAATAAAAAGCCTCTATTGTGAGTCTAGGGTCATTTTCCTGGCTGAAGAAGAAACAGGATTAGAATTAAGTTTTTTGTCACTTCAAAGTGCATTTTAAGTACACAACTTCAGGAACAAGCCAACCTGTGACATTCAACTACCCTTTACTTTTGTTTTAAGAAATCCTAATTATTCTTTTAGCACTTGCCCTTACATTCCAAAGATATCCTGTAGGCTTCTAGGAATCCTCTAGCTTATTAGCCACTCCTCCCAGCTTCATGTCAGTCTTCAGGTACCTCTCCCAATTCCTGTGTTCGTTCAAGGGCCACTGAGAGTGGCCTCAAATAGATGTCCGTTCCTTCATGGGTACATCCATCCCATCAGGGCACGGGACTTACTATGTCCAGTTTGATTAAGTATAAAACACTTAATTTTCAAAGACAGTCTTTCTGTGATCTACCTACATCTCTTCTCCACTCCCTTTCATAGCAATATGTGGTCAGGCTTACATCTCTCTCTCAACAACATCTCCTGTACACAACAGAAGAGATAAAATAATGGGCAAGATATTACAAGGTCTGACCAGTGTCTATAACACCAAAATCACATCTGTAGACATGGGAGCAAATGCTGTAATAGTGCAGCTGTTGGGCCTCATGGACCACATGTGCCAACGAGATTGGCAAGTTCTCACATCTATTACCACATCTTGTGGCCAGCACAGCCTTCAGAAAATTGGAGCTCCATAAGGTTTTTCATAATCAAATCAGGCAAAATAGAAGCCGCTTTTCCTTTCCAGCATTGCTGCACATTTGCTTTCTTTATTACATGAGGTGTAGCAGCCAATTGCATTGCTACTGAGAATGTACAGCTGGCACTTGCTCTTTTTTGTTAATATTAGAGTTGGGAATTTCATTTGCTTAAGAAGTACCCAATCTATACAAATTCACATCAGATACATACCTAACTGTACGAAAAAAATATCTGAAAAGGAAGCAAGGAGCAATATATGAGAAAAAGTAAGGTAGACTGAGGCTTTTCATGAAATAACAACATATATCATAATTTTCACCTATGAACTTCATAGATAAAAACCACCAGAACATCCCACATTTCTCACAGATCTTAGCAAAGATCGATGTACTTTCCAATTTTACTACTGTATTATTTGACAGTTAAAAGTTCAAGCTTTAATCATTGTCAAATGCTAATAGACCTGGCTATCCCAGATGTACAGAACTGGCTGGAGGGTAAATATGCTTCAGAATTCCTGTCCCCATTAAGTTTAAATTTCACAGTTATGTTTACTGCAGCTTGCTATTTTCTCAGCAGCATGGGAGGCTTTACTGGATTATAAGTAACATGCAAGGCATTCCCCTACTTGTATAAGCAGATTATTTCTTTTATCAAATAATTTTCAGTAAACAGAAACAGACCCATCAGGCTTGGACTCTCTGCACTGGCCTATTTAACTATGCAGCTTGTTTTTCACCAAAAAGATAGAAGGGAAATCATCAATCTTCAGTCATATTTTAGCTGCTGCTGCCATAAAAAAAAAAAGACACACAAAGCATCCAGAAAGGACTTGGGAATTATTCCATGTTATTTGTTACAATCAATACATATCCTGCAGAGGAACTGACACTCGGCATGACAGAGACAGAAAGCTATAGATTTTCTTGAGTAGAAAATATTCCCGATCCTGTTTTCAGTAGCTGCACTTTGAATGGGATGCCCTGAAGCAACTGCAGACAACAATCTGATGAGGCTTGGAAATGGGGACATTGCCTATCATGTTTTGGACCGCGTGACTTTTCACTTTCACTACGTTATTCAGTAACTGCAAAAAACACTTTGAAAAACAGTAACAGTAATAAACTCCAGCTTTTTCACTACCCACTAAAAGCAAAATTGGAGTTTAAGCAGCTGCTCCATGGCCAGATAAGGTTAAGCTAATACTAGCAATTAGCAGTATGAGGGAATGCAGCATGTCTGACGACATTTCTGATTTCCCAAAGTGAATAAGAACTAGAAAGAAACCTTGTACCATCTTTGTTTCTTCCAACATCTAATCAAAAATTCAACAGAAGATCGATCCAAACAACTAATTACTTCCATGTGCCTTATTAAATATTGTGAAGTTCAGCATACTTAGATTAAATAATTTTCTTTTAGTGAAGCAGGACAACCTAAGCCAGTTTTTAAGAACACAGAATGCTGAGGGACTTAACTGGAATTATCTTTGAGTAGATTTAGAGACTAGTAGATTAAAGATTAATTTTTAAATTTTATTTTTAGGGACAATATAGTTTAGACTGTGACAACTGTACTGTATTTATAAGAAGTAACAAATACATTGCAATAACTACTTTTTCAAGGGATTCAGATATGAACTACTGAATGACTATAATTATATATCCCTTTCCCATGTGAGTCTTAATACTAGTGTTTTTGCAAAGTTTACTAAAACATAGTGATTAACAGTAACTCCAACTCTGTTAACTCTGCAACTACTCTAAAGACACACAAAAATAAAATCAATGAAAAAAAATGCTCCCCTGAGAAATCCCACTGCATATTCATTTTAGCCTCTTTTAAAAATACAATGGAGAGCAACCACACTGCATTCAAATATTTTGAGAGAACCATTCACGCATTCTCTCAGCTCCTGCTAGTAAAAAGAAGAGTTTCAGTTATGCAGAACCCATAAAGTGAAATTTGCTTTTATTATTAAAAAAAATCTCATTAGTGTTCAGGACACAGAAGACCTCACAGCCCTTGGCTAAACACTCATATTTCTTTGAATATGAAAATGCATTTCTTCTGAGGGCTGTGAAAAATTTAATGTGTAAGAAAAATGAGCATAGTTGAGACTTCTAAAAAGGAATACTGCTGGGAGTGACAGTGAAGGGTCAGCATTTCACTCAGCAACAGCAAGGCCAGCAGACAATGCTTGGAAACATTGACTCCAGACCTAAAAACAAGTATCACAAAAATCAGGTTTGGCATCCTTAATGTACAATAAGAACATTAAGACTTTCACTGCAAAATAAATCTATCTGTGCCCAGGAAAGCATTAAAACGATGGGATTTCTTGTGAGAGGTTACTCAGGCAAGCTAAGAAGGATTGTGCATACGATCTGTGATTACACAAGTCACATAGAATCACAGAATATCCTGAGTTGGAAAGGACCCATCAGGATCTTCGAGTCCAGCTCTTGGCCCTGCACAGGACAACCCCAAGAATTACAGTGTTTCCATGAGAGCATTGTCCAAACACTTTCTGAACTCTGTCAGGGTTGGTGCTGTGGCACTCAAAACTGCACACAGGGCTTGAGGTGAGGCCGTACCAGCATAGAGTAGAGCAGAACAATCACCTCCCTCGACTGGCTCAAAACGCTGTGCTCGATGCACCCCAGAACACTGTTATCAGCAATTAATCTACAAATTTTAGATAAAAGGAGACCTAAAATGAAGCTATACAAATATACCAAACCCGAAGATTTTAAATTATAACTGTCTCAACTCTATTGTTATCAGGAACAAACTCGAATTTCTTGATTCAAGAACAAAAGGCTAAAAAAATGGATTCTGTAGTTTACAAGGACTTAAAAGTTTAAAACATGATAGATCACAAAATTTATATTCACTGTTCAGACTAGATGATTGCAATCACTCCCCCAAGCCTCATTAAAATCACATTTAGAATGCTATTCAAAATGTGAATCAGGTTCAGTTTTGTTTGTTCGAACAAAACTGGTATGAATGGCAGAATATTTAATCATGTGGAGAAGATAAGAATTAATTGTAACTGGTACATTCAATAGTTTGAATAAGTAGCATTTCTCTTTCAACAATAGAAAATAATACTGCCAACACTTTCCCCAGTATTAGCATGTTTGTTGTATTCTAGACTACAGAAAGTGTCACAAGGCAGGTGAAAAGGAAAACATGAAAACACTCTTCTTGCAGGGTTTGAAATATTTTTTTTTTTATACTGGTACAGAATTTCTACCCCCTAAACATTAATTCCATTATTTTTGCTCAATACTTCCTAAAGGTCATAATGCTGCCTTTTACTTTAGGTGACCAAACTCTTATTTTCACTAAATTGGTCCTGAAGCACAATAAACTGAGTTGATAATCTTGTTTCAGATTTTAATTTACAATTAAGGAGAAAAAAAAGTTTTGTTTGTTTGTTTAAACTTAAAACCAGGGGTGATTGTGGGCAAAAGAACAGAGAATTAGCTAATGTAGCTTGGCAAGAGCACCCGCTGTGCGAAGACTTTCACAAAAGAGTGGGGCAGAAACAAGACAAAGACCACACAGAAATGGAAAAAGTATTCTGAGAGACAGAAAAACCCATGGGAGATATTAAAGGGACGCAATAGAAACATATTAAGGACACAGGAAAGCTGTTAAGTCAGCCTTAAAATAGAATTTCTCTAGGGATTTTTACAGTACACACATTTTGATATCTTAAAAAGGAAAGAAAAATCAATGATAACACATCTTGCTGAAGTGTTTTTTAAAAAAAGCACAGGAAAAACACAAGAATATTATCCAAAAAATTGAAAACCTGAATTTCTCAGAGCTGAATCATCTAAGCATTTGTTTAGTTCTACCTGTCCCCCTGCTAGGTGTTATTTGCAAATCCTGAGCCCAGTTTGCTAAAGACTCAGAAGGAGAAAGTTTATTTGGATTAAAAAGAGCAAGTATTGGTTATGTGCTATCTTTTCATACTTCCCATAAAACCAAACACTTGGAAGCGGTACTTGAAATTTCCTTGGCCTGACTTCAGACCAAGATATTTTTGAAGTTATTTCAGATAAATGTTGAAACTACTGTAGCTGCTCTTTTAATTTAAATAAGTTTTGATTCAAATTACAGGATTCACCAGTTTTTTGTTGTATTTGAAGCTCCATTTTGTGAATTTTCTCTACTGATGGCAATAGAGCCATTCTATTTGGTTCTATAAAATATATCATAGACAGTATTTTCAGGATGTTAGTCTTTAGCAGATGAGCCCCTGTGCAAATGCTATACACAAATAGAGACAGAGGATCAAAGACTCAAAGTCTATAGTAACAGCATCTCCCACAAATGTGCAGAAAACAGTTAAAAGCCTTGAGGTAGTTAGAAGCTCCACCAAAGCCCTTTATAACGTTCAGAAGCTGAACAAACTAGAAAACAACTAGATCTTGCCTGCTATACCTCACCTGCTTTATCTACTCTAATGTTATTGAAATAAGAGCACCCTTTCCCGGCACAGAAATTACATAATTTTCCAATTAGTTTCCAGGTCCCTGCGCAAGGGTGACATGCAAATTTGTGAAGCAAATTAACCTTACCCCAGGCAAACCCAGCACAATGGGGTATGAACTACTTCACATTTCATGTACTTCCTAAGAGAGGACACTTTTCCAAAAGTGAAGTGCAATTTGACACTGCCCATACTTAACACACAGCAGCTAAGAGAGGGGTTTGTTTCTGACAGTAGGTCAGAAAGCATTGTCAGACCTCTCTGTCTCTTGGAAGTTCAAGAAATACACTTGCTTCAAGTGTAACCATCAGAAGTATAGAGCCCAGCTTTGTCTCCTTAATCAGCATACTAATTTGTTGGCAATTTTAGCACAAGAACATTTTTTTCTTTGCATTCCAATGGTAAGCAATACAGTCAATTAACTAATGTTAACTTGTGTTATGAGTGTTTAACATAAGGTTAGAAGCACATGACACAAGTCAGTTTACACAGAGCACTACTAAAACAGCCACCATACAAGATGTCTTGGGTTTATGTGCCTGGGTTTTTGGTAGTGGGGGTCCATAGGGGTAGCTGCAGTTAGAAGCTGCTAGAAGCTTCTCCTGTCCTATGAGGAGCCAATGATAGCCAGCTCCAGGACAGAATTCCTCCTGCAGGCTAAGGCTGAGCCAATTAGAAGCGATAATATAACTGTTCTGTGATAACATATTTAAGAACAGAGGCCTGTTGTGCAGAAGAAAATTCCAGCCCAGGAAAAGCAGAGGAGAACATGAGATAAAAAGCAGACTCCGAGGTCAGTGCAGCAGGAGGGGGAGGAGGGGCCCAGGGGCCTCCCTTTCCCCCTCCAGCAGGGGAAAGACTGAGAGCCAAGGCCCCTGCTGCTGGTGGAAGACCATTGCGGTGTGGAGACCCTCCCTGCAGCTCATGGAAGAGCCCATGCTGAAACTGGTGGTTGCGTGAAGGAGGCTGTGACCCCGTGGGAGGCCCAAGGATGGAGCAGAGTCCTGCAGGAGACCTGTGGCCTGTGGAGAGGGAAACCCAGGCTGGAGCAAGTTTTTCCCGGGTAGGACTTGTGGCCCTGTGGGGGACCCACACCAGTACAGCTCATTTGTGAAGGAGTGACTCACAGGACAGCAGATTGGGAAGAACTGCTGAGGGATGGACTCACGCTGGAGAGGTCCATCAAGGACTGTATCCCATGGGAGGGACCCCCACAAGAACAGGGGAAGGACTCAATGATGTGGTCTCCCTGTAGCCCATGGTAAAGATCATGGTGACGGAGGTGTCCCCCTATGGACCATGGAGGAGTAACCCACAGGACAACAGAATGGGAAGAGCTGCTGCCCAAGGAATGGACTCAATAGGCTGACTGCAAACCCCCCCCTTCCCCATCCCCCTGCACCGCTGTGGGGGGAAGAGGGAGAGCTGAGAAAGAAGGAGGGGTGGGGAGGAAGGTGTTTTTAAGACTGTTTTATTTCTCACTCTTTAGCTCTTATCTTGTTGGCAATAAATTTAAGTATTGTCCCCAATCTGACTTGTTTTGCCTATGAAAGCAAGTGACTTCTCCCTAACCCTTATTTCTACTCAGGAATTCTTGAGGTGCTTTTTTTTCTCTCCTGTGTGGAGTTGCAGAAGGAGGGGTGGGCGGGGTGATGTAGCAGCTTTTGGTGGGTATTTGAAATCTGACAAGGGTCAAACCACTACACAAGATTTCAATGAAGACCATAGGAACCTAGCTGAAATGAAACAGGGAAACAATGCCAACACCTAAGGATACAAGCTTCCCAAGTGAGACACTTAGGTGAAAGTCACAAAAGGATTTGTGGTAGGGGAAGGAGGGCAGAGAAAGGCTGGTGTAGCACTGAATCATTCCTAATATGTCACTTCTGACAACACACTGTTCACATTGCTTCTAGGAACATGCGTGGAAATGTCATTGACTGTGCAAAAGCAGCGGGTGAGGAACAAGTTGCCAAAAGATCAATTTACAAGAACACAAAGGGATGATAAACCTGACAGCTTCCTTTTGTATTTAGTAAGTGACCTCTGCAGTTTTGCTAACAGAGGAGGATGCTTGATGAACATATTCATTATACCAGCAATGTAATTTACCACAGATTTGACGCTGTAAAGCTGTACGTTACAACTCAAACTTCTTGGAAGCACTCTTTCTATAAATAATTTCAAGTAACTTGGCAAAGCAGAAAGTATGTAAAACATACAGCTTGTTACAAAAACATTTCTTTTAACTTAATTCTATGCAAACAATACTAATATATACAGATTAAGAGCAACATTTTTTTCTCAAAACAATAAACAATTAACATTTAACATTAAACTAGAAACACATCTAACAAAAGGTTAGTTCTTTCATGTGAATTCCCTTTTTTAAACACTTCTGCTCCAGTCCTTGAAAATTTTTAAACCAGTCACACACCAAAATTTTATAAATTAAGGAGTAGGTACCTTAACATGAAATGTTGCGTAATGAAGAGAATTATATCTGGAAGAAAATACAAACATAGTCATGGAGACAATTTGTTTTGTCTCACTCCTCTACCTTTGCCCCACATGATAGCTGCATAACATCTAACTAAAAAAGGGGAAAAATGCCAGGTAAAAAGATAATTCGAATCAGTCCTCTCTTCAGAGCTCAGAGTGACTTAGAGGACTGGAACCTAGAACCTAAAAAGGAAAAAGTATCCCTTTCCCCGTTACAGATAGGAAGCTTTACTCTTCAGATATAAAGGAGGCAAAAATTAAAGGACATAAAAGGAAGTTATGTTTTGACCAGTTTTAGCCCAGTGATTATTTTCCAGGATAATATTTATCCTATTTCTCTGTGTTATATTAGTGCTATTAGGGAACAATACTATCATCCAGTGTTCCCAAGTTCTGCATGTGCATCATGCATGTTCTATCTTTACATAATTTCATACTGCATAAATCAACTGTAGTATCAGCATCTGACAAGGTGTAATGTCAAAACCTTTAGCCAAAAACTGTATGTAACTTGTTACTCTGCTACCCAGACCAAAAATCTGCAGCTATTAACCAAATGAGAACATGGAAAATTAAGTGATTTATTTTTTTGCAGAAATCACTACCCAGGAATTTAACAAAAATAATTCTGCAATGAAAAGAGGCCTTCTATAGTCTTAATATGTTACTAATAAGATAAGAAGTCAGTTTAAAAGACAGAGCAAATGATATAACAATGGTGATAAATTTTCCATTTCCTATTTAATGAAATTAATTTTTTTTGTTGACTGGGGGCTTACATTTGACCTTCCAGGAAAACAGGTAATTTAGAGCTATACAAAGATAAAAACTTAAAAACTAAATACTCCAAGAAACAATTTACATACTTAGGATGTCGGATGTCTGGCAATGATCGTTCCAGTGCTATATTGTTGCTAACAAATATGTTGAAGCCATTTTCCCTATAAGCAGAATCATCGTGGTCTTCCTCTGTAAGAGGGTACGGCTTTCCATGTTCACCTTTCCCTATAACAAAACAAAACAATTATTTGCCTCAAACTCACAGCACAAGATGGACTACAAAGAGAAAAATAAGTTACACTGAACTTCAATTAGAACACTGTGCCTGGAACATCTCAAAGAAATGTCTTCCAATATCTTTAGCAACACTCCGGTTACTTCCAACACAAAACCACAAAGTAGGGACAAATAATGAGACTAAGAAGTCCCTCTGAATTCACCCAAGTCATCTAGTTTTCTCTTTCCAGATACACAATCAGCTTAAAGCCATCTTATACAGAAAAAATTGAATTGTAGATTAAGCTAAGACCTTTTTGCATCAGAATCAAGTTTTCATAGCAAAATTAAGAACAAATTTCACTTCCAGAAATACTCTTTTTGATTAATATGAGGAACCAGGTTACTGAGTTGCTTTATGTTTTAGTAGTCAGAACACCTGTACCACGCACTCATCTTTTCAGAAAGCAACTTTATCATTGAAGTTTAGGGTGTCTAACTTTCCAGAAGAAACACTAAGGAAACCAAATGCTTTGCTCTAGGCTCCTTGAACACGCTTGCATTCCTAGGGACAAGCCAGATGTGCTCAGTGCTTCTAATGTCAGAGCACTGCTGACGTGGTTTCAGAAACGGGTCACTTTGTGCTTCCCCAAAGAAATCATCTGCTTGTTCCCTGGCAAACTACAGACTTTCTATTCCAGCTTTTTATTTCCAAGTTAGTTCTCATCATCAGTCACTAGACTTGCTTAGTACCTACCTCAGGCAACTATACCTCTATCTGTTCCAGTTAGAGCACAGAGAACAAACAAAAACACTTCAAAGAAAACCAGAACATAAAAACCTTCACTTCTCAACTATTTTTATTCTTTTCATTCTTGCAGAGGATGTACCCTTCAGAGTTTCAAAGCCCTTCATACCTACTCGTGTTCTCAAGAAGATATGCTTTCCTCTATATTTAATTGATCAGGTTATATATAACCTCTCTGTCCTTCTCCCTCTTGGCCCACTCGTCAGAAAATACTTCCTTTTACCTGGGCTCTTATAAAGAAATTAATCAACTTGCCAGCTGGATTCAATAGGTGACCAGCTGGGTCCTGATCCTCAGCTAATCAGGAGCAGCTGTAGGAGGGGATCAAGAGGAAAGTAACTGGGAGCTGATAGAAACATCCAGTGGTATCCTTAAAGCCCACAAGCCTCTGTCAATAATCTCTTTCATACTGCACAAGCAAATGACAATAAAAACATGGAATACGCAACTTAAGGTGCTGTATACAGTTTTAGATTTTTTTTTTTAGCTAAAATAATACTTTTTTATCCCAAACTTTGTGCGTACATTTACAATTTCATTTAAGTTCTTATGAAAACAATTAATGTTACTTACAATAGGGAAAAAAAGTTTGTATTATAAAATGCATTTTGCTTATGATATTTCATTACAAACAAGTATCTTGTCATTTTTACTTTCAAACATCCCCAAATGCATGCAACACACTAACAATACAAAATCTGAGATTAAGCTTCAATATGAGTCTTTATGATTTCATGCAATATATGGGGGGGAGGAACTATGATATTAAAGAAACATCAGATGAGTCAAAGTACTACTCAAAATTCAATAGTACAATTGTATCAAATTATGACTCATAATAAAGTAACAATAAGCTAATGTTACTCAACCCCCAAGACAGAAATTTTAGTCCCTCTCTTTCATCATATATTCTAGATAGACCAAAAGTAACTATTTTAATTGGCTATGAATAAGGTGGTTACTAATACTGTGAAAATTCCAGAATAAGTTACCTATATGATCACATACTATTACTAATATTTTTTCTAATTATAGAATTTTCTGTATATTCCAGCTATTCACCCTGTATAAAAAAAGGTGGACTCTTGCTTCACTTTTCTTAAAGGAGTCCATTTGGCTATTCAGGAGATGAATATTTTTCATAATACTAGAGTTTCTTCATACAGGGAAATTGTTGGCAAGATAGATCAGCTGTAAATAAATTTGAACATGCAACAGAAGTGGAGTTCTGCACTACTTCCATATTCAATGGAAAGGAAACCTTGTTTAAAACTATAAACAGCAAAACACAGGGCAACAGGTTCTCTTTTCAGAGTCTTTTGGGTTTTCTTTTAGGTTTTTGTTTTTATAATTCAGATGAGCATTATTTATAATTCAATAGGCATGATAAAAAAGATTGGCTTTTCCAGATAAGTTCAAGAAGTTAAACAATTGCTTGACATCTTAACACAGGAAACCAAGTGGATAAAGAACATAAACCACTCAGTGTCTGTGGGGAAGAACTGTGTACAAATCTGAATTATTTACTGCTTATACTCACTGCTATTTACTCAGGCATGACTACACAGCTATACCAAGTCAAGACTATAATTCACAAAAGTATTTAAGCACACCCTTTAATTCAGGCATTCAAGCATCCTTTAATCCAATAACATTTGTAGTAGGGAATAAGAATTCTCCATGTGCTAAAAGCTTTAGTAAATACCAGGAGTTTACTTTAATACATGAATCTACAGATAATTAAGTTTTCTTACTTATAGTGCATTTTTTTATTTTGGATAAGTTAATTCTGCCATTTTTTAAAATATATTATGAATTTTGGCTACTACCTCTAAACATTCCATTGAGATAGTACAACATTGTCTTTGCTCATCACACATAAATTTCAAGTCCATCCTCCCTCTTGAAAGTTCTCACAGTGAGGACAGTTATTTCATCTTATCGTAGAGTAATATGTCAATAGAGAATTGAAGTCCCATGGGGGGTGGGAGGGAGTGATTGTATTTCTTCAACAGAGAAACACAAATTCCAAATGAATGCAGTCACACATCAGCTTCAAAAAAAGTGTGTGGGAAGTAAAACGGGAAATAAAGATCAGCAACAAAATAAGAGCATTGAATCAGACATCTTACTTCCTCTCGCTACATAAACTTCTACACCGTAACATTTTTGATCCCTGATATGGCAACTGGCCAAGTCCGAGGGCAAAAACTCTGTTTAAAGCTATTGTAGCATCTTTTACATAATTTCTGAATTTCCCTAATGCACAGTTGTATACAACTCACCATCTTGCGCTGGGGAGATCAGTATCATATTACTTAGATCAGACTAGCAATTCAAACTGCCAGCACGTTCTGCTTTTTTTAGGAAGTGAATTTCCATTTGAGTACAAACAAAATAATTGTATTCCTTACTTTTCCTCACAAACAAAAAGAAAGGCAGGGTGCAGTACCTCTGCTAAAAAACTAATTAAATTATCTTGAACAGAGAGACAACTTAATATATGCACCAAAAAAAAGGATTTTTTTTTTCCCTGACAGTATACATCTCATCTTCATCTTGTATCAAGAGTATCTACACTTGGTGGAGTTCTCATCCTATTCACAAATGTTGTATTTTGAACCCTCAGGAAGACATACAGGAGAACAATTTTTTAGTTTAAGGGGCAAATCAGGGATTAGTATAGACTAGTCCTTGGAGAAAAAAGGAGAAAAAGGAAGTTTTTATATCAAATCACTTTCTCCTTTCATAATAAGAAAGGAATTGGTTGTTTTGAGCAAACGCCTTCTGTGGTTTTGCACATTTATGTTAATTTCCAATTAAAACGATGAACACTTTAATAAATTAATGAAGGATCTTTGCCAATTTTTATGGAGACAGAACATTAAAACTGCATGTCTCACATTAATGTAATTGCCTTCATATCAAATGGAACTATCCAAATTGCAAAAAATGTGTATGTGTATATATATATATGTATATAAATATATAAAATGGCTTTTCAGAATGAATATAAGGAACATTTTTCTAACTGTGTGAGTAGTGAAACAATGGAATAGGAAATCCAGGGAACTGCAGAATCCATGCAAGCAAGAAATGGTATCACGACTTTGGTCATCTCCTGAGGTTGATCCTAACCTTAAATTCCCATGAACACTACGAGAAACAGGAGGGGAACTGACAATAAGTTCCCTCAGAGTCCAGAAAACTTGCATCAGAAACTGAAACATATTTATGTCAAGTCTGTTCTACTTTTCCCAAACTTCTCAGAGTATCCAAGTCATACAATTTCATTAGCCTAATTTATAGGAAAGGAATTTAACTGATTTTACATCAATGGAAATGGGATCAAAATAACCTTTCTAAAAGTATTTTATTGCTACTCTACCTTGTAACAGCTTGAAAAGCCACTGCAGTAAGATTTACAACACTTTTAATTATTTATTACGTAACTCTGTCAAGATCTGAGGCAACGTAAAAGGCTTTTTCTTAGCATTACAGACACAGCTGTAATCAAATCAAATGTAAATCAAATTTATTTATTACAGTTTCAACATCAAACTACTACAGAATACAACAATCAAACATTCACTCAGTTTTCTGGTACAAAGTCCCTACTATTTTATCTACCTTCAGATGACAGTAGCATACAGAGATTTTCTGTTCAAGGACCATGTAGTCCTTAGTAAGTGATATAGAGATGTCACTGGGAGCAAATATGAGGCTTTAGCCTCCAGACTGCTGCTACAGTAACATGATGGTTGGCTGGAGAAATATGAACTAAATTGCTTCTCTCTTCAGGAATGGCTTTATACAAATAGCATAGGTTGGGAGAAAAGGGAAGAAAAAACATACAACTTTAAATTTTATTATTTGACTGCCTGCTCACATATATAAAAACCCATAAAACCTCAACGAAACAACCAAATCACGAGAACAAAAAAGAAAACAAAACAAAACAAAAAAATAGAGAGAAGAAACGAAAACATGTTCCTTAAAAATTTTAAAAGGGTACATTCATCTTGTACTGTAGTTGAATCTTTGGAGTATTGTTTGCTTATGATTCACATGAGATACAAATGAAAGGAACTGTTGCTAACATAAAACATAGTGATATGTTCCCCCATTCCTCAACCCATAGTTGGTAGGAAGTAGGTAAAGGAAGAGCATTTCCTGGAGAGCAAGGAAATGAGAGAGATAAATAGGAACCTCTGAAATGTACTTATTCTACAGATGTTTGAGAAGCATTTCTGTAAAAAGAAATTAATATCAAAGTGGAAAAAAAAAACTTACAGCTTTGTAACTTTCTTAGACAAAATTTCCAGGTTTCCAGAGACCTACTAGGCCAACTCTTCATGTTAATCTAGAGAGACCATAACTTCTGCATAGGACTGCAAGATAAAAATGGCACATGATTTTTTTTTTTTTTTTAAGAGTCCAGAAAGTGGGAGAAGCTGATTACCAGTATTCTGTATACATCAAGGACATGGCAGTACTTCATATGCATTTCTTAAGAGCTGAAGCAAGAGAAAATGCTACAAAATGACAGTGGTGAGGCAGGACAGCTCAAAAATGAGGAGAAGTAGCAGCAGTCAGCAGAAGAATGAATCAGTGTAGCAAGTGGAGCAAGCAACAGCAACATCTGGCAGTGTCAAAAGCCCCGGATGGCAGCACAAAGCTCTGGCAACTTCAGCTGGGGCTTGTTGACTCCCAGGACTCCACAGTTCCCAAAAGCAAGGAAAGGTTTATTTTTAGAGAGGAACAATCAGCTGGCCTAGCTGTTGCCTTGGCAGAGAAGACTGCAAAATTATTGTTGTTATACTTCAAGAATTAGCTCTTATATGTTACCTGTTAATATTTAATAAAATAGAGTCAATTAATTTGCAAGAAAAAAAAATAGATCAGTTCTCTTGAGATTAATTCCTGCAGGTATCTAGGCATTTTACTAGATGTCACTTTAAGTTTCAACCTGGCCTTTGCTGTTGGCAGTTGTGTCCTAGTAGAAAAGTGCATTATACAGCTAACCACTGGAACAATCCAACTCTACACCTTACAACTTTCAAATAACCATCATGAAATGACACTGTGGTTTATCTTAAATATGTGGACTTTTTCAATTGATAATTAATTGCTAAATCCTATAGCCTGTGCTTTATGGAACATTAGACTAGTGTACCCCTCACCTTTGTCATTTATTTGAAACATTGAAAACACAGCCTCTAAATTTCCAACATACACACTGTAGAGAAAAAATACACTGTGTGTGTGTGTGTGGCAAGTGATTGTTTTAAAATAAATTTTGAAGTTAACTAGTGGCATTGTTTTCTTTTAGCAGAAAAGTGACTGCATATGAACTCTGAAACGTAAATTGTCTGAAGGCTTGAATAAACACTTCACAAAATATGTACTACAAAAAAAAATAAATGTATGGCTTTTAAAACTTGTTGCAAGTACTACAGTGTCTTGGTGGGTGGAAAGACTCATTCTATCCCCTTTCCCATTTTAATAAGTCTAGCAAAAAAAAAAAAAAAAAGGAAGGAAAAAAATAGACCATACTATTTCGTTTGTCCAGTGTATTTAGAATGCCACAATGTACAATGCAAGATAAGCAGCAACACATGCTGTTTTGATATGAGTTGCTCTATCACTACAGCAGAGCAGCAATATCCTCAGTAGCATTCTGCAGGCTGAGCTGAATCTAATCATAACTCTGTAGCCAAGGGATGCACAGTACATCTTCTATTTAGTCTAACTACTTATCACCAAATGTCATAGCCACCAGAATGTTTTTTTCATTTAACATTAGAACAGACTGGCTGTAGACCATTAATCAGAGCCAAATACTGAATGAGCAAGCATATGAGAAACAGAATTCAACCATAAAAAAGGCTTCACAGTTTCATTTAGTAACTGAACAATCTGCTACAATAAAAAGTCCCTACTACAAAACAAGATTACCTTAAAAAAAAATCTACTAATAATGGTGTTTGTTTCAGTACTTACATAAATTAATTCACACAAACTGCATCAAGACAGGCATTCTAAAAGGCTCCAGTGCCAGTGGGTCTTCTATAATTAATGGCTGTGGTCAAGCTGATATCTTGAAAAAGCTCAAACTGAAGTGTTCCTAACATGATTTTATATAGGAACTAAACAGCTCCACAAATTTAATGCAAAATTACAATTGCAAAGGTAGTGTTTCAGAAAACCCAAAAATACAAAACAATGGGGTTCTAACAGCTACAGTTAACATGAGACCTATCCCTCCTCCTCTATTTGTCTTCATTCTAAAACATAGCATAACCATGTGCCATTTACCATATACTATTACAGGAAATCAAACAGGATGTTCCATGCAGCAAACTTATTAATATGAGCTCTTTATTCTTTTTTTTTTTTCATGAATTCAACTTAAACTTGCTCCAGAAGCTGGCTTTGTTGCTGTCACACAAAGAAGATGGAATAACCTGTAAAAATGAATTCAGCTATGTGTGAGTCAACAATGGGCAATAGCGTAGTGTGAGTCAACAGTGTGCAGTAGTGTAGTCACTCTTGTACCTGAAGCACTATTCCATGATCTATATTCTACAAAGAACACATGAGCTGTCACAGCTCCCAGTAAATTTAGATTAAGCCTGTAAGACTCCTACAAAAAAAAATTTCATTCCTGTATATGGAGATAGTAAATATTCACAGTTAAAGTTTGAGCCAGACCCAGGAAGTAGAACTATGCCATCTGATTCCCCACATGGTGACCCGGTGACAAGGTCAAACTTCTTCCTTCTGTAAATGCCTATAAGCAATCAGAGTTTGCACATTCAGAACAACTTCCTCGTGTAGTATACAAGTGGTTTATTGCCTTTTCAGATCCCTTTGGATCTATACATTATACAATACAGTGCCATATTTCTCAGATGATAATGAGTTTAATATGAAACTGAAGCCGGGTATGCAAATAATTACCTGGGTTAACGAACGAAACAGGCACCCCTTCAAATTCAGAGAGACAAGAATTATCCTCAAGGCAAGCAATATAAGCCCAAGGTAGTGTACTGACATGTTAAGATATAGCTAAGTGCAGTTACAGCCGATACAAGTGAAACAAATCATATCATGTTCTTCGGACTGGCATACTAAACTCCTTCTACATATTGTTCTACCACACCCAAAGTAACACTCTGAATCTCAACCATCTTCTCCTTTTCATGTTTTCTTTAGAAAACTCAGACACATTATTCCTATGAAAACTGTTCAGATATTAGGTAACTGCTGCATATACTTCCTACTGCTGCATTTCCCAGTGACTGCCTTTCCCTCTTCTTATAAAAGAAACCACTAATGCTGCAATCATTAATATTGCCTTTTATAATTCATTTTGTGGTTTAAAATGTATTCTTTATTTTAAAGAGTGTTACAACTGACTGACATTATTGTGGTAAGGAAAGCTAAATTTAATGCTTGACCTGCTATGAGCACAGCTCTACACAGCCCTTTTCCTCCCTTGCCATTGATTCACGTCTTTCTGAATAACACAAGTCCAATTAATGCCAACTGTTTTTCAAATGCCTGCCACGAATTTGAGTAAATTCTCTGTATTAAGATCAACCGAAACTTCCAGTCAATACATGCTGTGGAATCAGGCAGAGGCAGAAGTAGAGACTCAAAGAATCACCTTCAGCCATGAACTGAACAGATTTTCAACTAATTAGTTTAAAATATTTTCTATTCAAAAAGACAAGTCATCACTTACAGAACACAACTAAATATTTATCCCAAGGCCATATTTAGGCATAATTCAGCATGAAACTGGTATGACCATTGGGAACTTTTTTGAAAAAGTTAACGTGCTGAAAACTGATGTTTGGATTCAGCCAAAAAGATTTGCTGGTTTTGTTTGGTTTTGTTTGTTGGTTGGTTTTTGTTTGTTTGGTTTGGGTTTTTTTGTTGATACCTGGCTTAAAATAAGCAAATGAAAAATATATTTTGAAAACCAAAATTTTAAAATTACACTCTTTGCTTTTCAAAATCTTATATAAATGACAGAACTTAACTAACATTATTAATTGATAGTTCTGTTTGTGAACCAAAATAATACTTTCTAGTTTTACCATAGACAGAAAAAAGTTTCAAGTATCAACACAGCTTAAAATTAAAATAATCTATAAAAATTTCTTATTCACTGAGAAAAATTTTTAAAAAATTAAATTCTATTATGCAGATTCATTATGTATTTATGCAGCACACAGGAATTCAGAGTTCTACTTTTGGCTGTAAGATCAAAAGCCCCTCCATAAATCCAGTTTTTGAGGAGAAAGGGGGCAATCTTTAGCAACCACATTAAAGAGATCAAGCATACACACTTCCCTAGCCCTCCATAACCACAGATAACAGGAATAGGACACACAGCAGAGATTTACTGTAATTGAAGGCTTTGCTTTAAAAGCATTACCAGAAATTCCACCATTTAATTTGCCAAGTATATTTTGACACTAGAAAAGCGGAAAGAAATCATCATTCCTTATATTTTCCAGAGAGGGGAAAAACCCACTTATTTTGTCTATTTTGTTGCTATTAATTCATCTCTGCATTCATGTGACATGATTTAACTTAGAAGAAGTGCTTCTGAATATGTTTAATTTTCCCTGTACTTGCTTAAATAGTAAACCAACATCTTTACAATAGTGAGAGAAATTATAACAAAGGACTTGGACTGGATTAAGAATTCATGTTCCACTGTGCTGGGCTGGTGCCAGGTACCCACCAAAGCCACTCCCCTCCTCAGCTAGACAGAGAAGAGAAGATATAACGAAAAGCTTGTGGTTGAGATAAGGGTAGGGAGAGATCACTCACCAATTACTGTCATGGGCAAAGCAGACTCGACTTGGGGAAAGATTAATTTACTGCCAATCAATGCTCAGGGTCTCATAACCTCTACATACATCTTCAGACATCTCCAAAAATGAACAGAAAAGATGAAAACATAGTTTATTACAAATTTTAAAAAGTTAATCATTGAATAAACTGGAGGGAAAAAGTAACTTAAATACCATACTGAAGTGGCAGTATGCAACTTGCTTAACTTATTATTAGCAGCTAATTCAAATGTCAGCCCTCTAAACTTTAACCACTCACAGCTTTCATTCTTTTTTGTGACACACATGAAGTTTGGATTTCTTCCCAGTATAACTGCTTTAGTAAAAAAATGGGAAAAAAATACATAACCCCTCCCCCCCCCAAATAACATGCTATTTAGAGGCTTCTTTTCATGTGACAATATTAGAAATAGATTAGTCTCTCAACTAAAAAATCCTTGAAGCATTCAGAGTCACTCTAGAGTGAAAAGAAGACCTGGGAGGACAACAGAATCAGTATCTTTTTAGTGTCTCCAACTTGCCCACTCCACTGGAGACAACTCCTTCCCTGCATTATACACCAGTACTCACTGTGTTTCAGGATAAGTCTCACCTTTTGTAAGCTGCCATGAAATAAAAATGCAAGGAGCAACTAAGAAGTATCAGCAGCCTCACATAC
The DNA here is from genome assembly GCA_035041135.1 of Platyrinchus mystaceus. Lineage (NCBI taxonomy): Eukaryota > Metazoa > Chordata > Aves > Passeriformes > Tyrannidae > Platyrinchus > Platyrinchus mystaceus. The sequence goes on along the minus strand of JAWWLV010000144.1, from coordinate 36,200,405 downwards.
TTTGACAACAGTTTCCAAAACACATACAAGCTCTCCAATTAATTAGCATCTAAAATAGAAGTAATAGTCAGAGTAACCTGAAATTACTTTAGCTATCATTAAAAAATATGAAAACGTAAACTAAAATGTATAACAAAAGAAAGACTTTTTCTATGTTTTAGGAATACCTATAATGCAATTCAAATGCATATCTTGATTTCTTTTTTTTTAAATCTGAGAATTTTTGCTCTGAATTTCCTGGCAAGTTTTACAATTCACATTTCAACACCACAACAAAACCTCTAGTCAGAATTGCCTAAAAAGAAGTTTATTTCCAGCCTGTAGACAGCAGAACTTTCACTTAGGTTGGCAGAACAAAATGCCACTCCTAGAATGCCACTCCTTTTTTTTACTTCCTTTTCGTTAGGAGGACAGATTCCCCCAGACACCACTTCACTGAAAGCATGGAGGGCGGACAACTTCGTGTCACATAATAACATCCAAAAGGTAGCTGTGTTCCTTGGGAAGCAGTGATTACAGGGCATCATTTGATGAGCTAGTGTCTAAAAAGCAAATTATAGCAAAACAATCATACATCTCTGCCTTTTCACATATATTCAATCGATGTCAGACAAATTGTTTCACCAGTCCAATAATTTTCCTCTGTCAGCTTGTATAATGAAAACAGGAAGGAAAAGAAAGTCACCTTACACATATTTCAGTCGTAAACTGCATTGAGATAAGTATACTAGACTTTTGTACTTGTGAACTTAATTCATATCCTCAAAAGGAAAAGCTATGACAGGAAAGTAGGCACAATTTATTGGTGATTTTTGTGGGTTTTTTTTCAGAAATCCAAACATCTTGCTGGCGTTTTGAAGGCCAAAGGGCTAAAATAATACTCTAAAAATGTGTTGGCAAATTTAGCTACATCCTCTGCTAAACTGTATTTTCTATACATGAATGAAAATAATTAAGTTTACGGTATCAAGCCAATTGCAATGTTAAGGAAAGCAAGTGGTGAATTTTAGAGTGTAAAGAGCTTTCTAATGTCTTTGGAATGGTGTGCTTATGATTATTATCACGATTATTCTAGATGATAGAGTCTGTAACATGCAAGGTTAGTGACTAGTGTGCAAGCAGTATCTGGCACTGGCATACAATGGTGATAGCAAATTCTCTCAAATATCACGTAGCTTAGACAGAAATAGAGCCTTGTTCATTTAGCAAGCCTTTAAAATTTAAGTTTTCTTATGCGTCTTTTGACCTGGACTCAGATTAAAGGAATGTCTTTCTTAAATCTTTAAAAGAAACAGACTTTAAAGATGGTTGACAGCAGTTTATTCCATGTTTTAAAGTTAAAAGATGACACAAAAGTAGTAAGGAAAAATTTCATTTTCCCATTGCAACTGAATTGAAAAGTATGGTCTCGATATGCTATAATTGCTGCCAACTACTTGTTCAAGCTCCTTTACTACAGTGCAGTCAGGATTCATTTCCTTCTTCTCTGAATTTGAGTTTTCATAGTAAACCAAGCAACAGTTCTTTGTTCCACTGAGTCAAGCAGTAATTGCCCCAAACTGACAAACTTGATCATCTTTACATCTATCACAAGAGACAACAAGCTCAATTTAGATGGTCTATAGAGCTCTCCTCCTTCTTACATGTAGACAGGTCTAGCCTGAAGGTCTCTAAACTGTTTACTCCAAACTCTCCCTGCAAATGAGACACATGCTTCAGAATAGTATCCAGATAAAATTTGTTTTCCAGAACTACTACAAAATACATCTCTCTTTAAAAAAAACACCAAACAAAAAAACACCAAACAGCCAAGTATCTACAGATGGACTCCTACTAAGTAACAAACGCTTAAAAAGTCCTGAAAAAGTTTAAGCACAGGGAGAAAGACAACTAACAGTGCCCCCAAACCAAAACACCCTCCCAGACTGCAAGTGCCAAATTAAAAGATCCATTTTAGCTGAGACTTCCTTCATACCCCTCCTTCCCAAAAACCTCCAACCCCAAAACTTCTAAAGTCAAGTTTCCTTTATTTTTCAGGCAGCAATTCTATTAAACCCACAAGTATTACACATTAAATACTCACATGATGTGAGTCCACTGACAGCACTTCACCACTATACAGAACAGATAATAATATACTTGGGACTCTTACAAGCAGACAGCAAGATTGTAAGAGAGCACTTCTTAAAATCTAGATGCTAGTTTCAATCTAGAATATGTATAATTGATTTACCGTGTAGTCATAGATATTTCTCGCCAAGTTTCTGGAAACACAATTTTCTTTCTGCCTATCATGGTAAAAATCAACATGCCAATGCCCAGCACAGAAAGGTACACAGAAGATAATGCTCAGTGTTCTATATAATATGAGTCATATTATGAACTCTGCTCCTGCTTCCTCAGCCTCTCTGGTAGCTCTTTAAAGTTAGCTTAGTGGTTTAATTGATGAGTTTCCAATTATTGTGTGTGTGTGTATGAGTGGGTGGGGACCGGTAAGAATACAAGAACAATCAAATTAATTTCAAGAAGGGCCTCAAATCTGGCCAAGGCAACAGAGGCACTGTGCTTTAAAACAGCTCAGCTCTGACTTACGGCACCTTTAAAATCTCTCTTATGCACAGATTTAAGTGTCAAGAGTTAGTTCTATCTTGTGCACACTTTTCTGACAGACACAAATTCTACACAGTGACAGCCTTACTCTTCTTGGCTTCTTCTGCAGCAGTGTAATATTAAGTTGCAACTTGAGATCCAGTGAGGGTGTGCAGTAGCGCAAATTATCACTGAAATAATACTGTGATATGCCATTTCACAATCTGAGTAAGCCAGTCTGTAGTCACTCAGAGAAAAACCTAAGCACTTGTGAAAAAAAACAAACAAACCAAACCATATTTTCTAGATATCGTGGTTTAAACTTCTGAAGAAGGCACCACTGAAAAAAAAAATCTCTTTTCAAATCATTATTTGAGAGTATAATACAAGTTTTTTTTCTGCTTGGCACCGAGCTCCAAACTGATGTCACTGCTTTCAATAGGATATCCTGACCATTAAGAATAAGAGTGGTAGAATCACATCTCAGTCTACAGCACTTTATTTACCGAGCAAATGCATTTTAATATGTGAAACACTTTATGTAACTGCGGTAGATTGCAACCATCTTTCATATTATGTATCCTTTATGTGCTGTCTGTTTGACAAGCCATGATTAACATTACAGTTTAGAATTTTTTAATCATGTCAGACTTGCATTAAGATAAACTGATATTTTTCTCTTTTAAAAAACAATACATTTTAAACTGCATGAAGCATATTCATGATTAATGCTATGAAAAATTAGGTTAGGTTAGGAACGTTTATTGAGACCTTGGCTATCACTACAGCTCCAATTATACTGCAAGTTCTCAAATTCTTTTGAAAAGAATTTCAAGTTCAGGGGCCTAAATTAAATCTAGAAAATTGGTTTAATATATAATGCTGACAAAACCCCAAGTGTATAATCCCATACAATATATAGGATAAGTAAATCAATATTTCAGTATACACGTCTTTTTCTGCACAACTTTTATTACATTTACCTGTATAAGTATCACAGAACTGATTTTTAATAACAAATAGGGAATTGAATTTAATGCTGCTTTTGTTATCATACTGCCTGAAATCTTCTAGTGGCACTTTGGCACTAGGCTTTGCCTTGACAAGTTGATCTGAATTTAAGAACAGGCACTGTTCAAAATTATAAGGTTTAATCACAGAAGTTTGAGGGAATTATTTTACACACTTTATTCTCAAAAATACTTTAACAGAAGTGATGGAATACAATCACCACTGCACAATGTCTTTAGGTCACACTGAAGTCAAATGTCAGATGTTCACTACTTGTTACTACAGTACAAAACCACTCGAGACTTTTGCTTCCTTTAACATTCCACCCCAAGAATACAGAGCTTCATTCTATTTCCATTTTCATCACAAACATGTTCACTTATTTTTCAATATCTCTGCTTAGTTTGTTTATAAAACTAATCAGTATGAATGTTTGTTTGTAGAACTATAGAACATACTGTCTGTTTGTTTATAGAACTAATCTCTATGAAATGCCTGCACTGAGACATGTAAAGGTCAAGATCTTTAAAATCCTCTTCTCCCAGTCAAGGTAACATTTTCAAGAAATAGAAAGGTAAAAACAATACTGAATAAAGGAAAGGAATAAAACCTTCATTCCTCCCCTCCACAGCAGGCCTCCACATACTATTTAAATATAGAAACAGGAGGAACAAAGAATGTGCAAATGGCTCGATAACTGCTGGAATAACTATTGGCTGTTATGGTACATTCTGAAAGGTTTTTCCTCTGAGATCTTATTAGCAAAGGAGCAAAATGGCTCAACAGTCAAACATGAAAGTATTGACAGCTACATCTCAGAATTCACTTCATCAATCCCTTAAACCATTTCTTTTGAAGACAAAGGCTTTTATATATTTATATTTACACAGCTCTTTACATGTCACCATTCTCTCAGAAATTTGCCTATTCCACTAAATTTTTAACAAATGTCATAGAACATAATCATTTCTGCATACACATGCAATCAGACAAAAATATCTCCAAAGCATTATAAAGGAAAAAAAAATAAAACACTGTATTTTAAAAAAAAAAAACAAACACAAATTGATAACAAAAAACCACTGTGGAACTTGCAGTATGCAGTGTTTCTACATGTACCTGATAGGCTATTAATATAATTACCGGAATTGATAAAAAGTTTTCAGAAATTAAACCTTATTTTTTGTTTTCCAGTTCTGTTCAGCTGGAATTTTCCCTTTTTTCTAATACTTCAGTTCTCCTTTTCTAGTATTTACATTGGGAAAGCTATCACTTGTAGTTAGGAATAGCTTTTCATATTAAATGAATAGCACCATATAAAAAATAGCACCATAATAAAATATAAACATTCAATCTATACTTCTTTAAAAGCCCGAGAATTACACATATGAATCCTTCCTCTTATCTGAAAAGGGTTGTAATTCATCATTACTTGTCCTGCTTGTATCTGATGGTAGAGCTGAGAATTTCTGGAGTGAAATAGATAAAATAACTTTCAGAAATGGAGGAACAATGACATTGACTGATTCTTGAGGACTTTTATTCTCACTAGCCAGGACATAAAGATAGAGGTGAAATCAACGTAATTTCTTCTCGTGGATGCTTTTGAATTACTGCCTTAGGCTTTCATGGCTCTCTCTCCTGTGAATCTCATCCCACATGGGAGCATTCAGGGACCTCACATTCCTAGTTCTGCACAGAAAGCTTGGAAAATCTGTGGCCATTGGTGTCACAGAAGCTGCCACATTCCTGAAATGAATGTCTTGGTAGAAAAGCCCTCAGTCCTCCCCAGACAACTGAAGGCAAGTAGGGAAAACTCTGACAAAATTCAGAAATTACAACTACAGTAGCTGATTAATGGCAATATCAGGGGCTTCAGCATCCGGGATCTCCACTCTATTTAGGGATGCAGGTAGGTTTATACTGCCATGACACAACCAGTGCTGCTGTAGCTGGGTTAATATGCAGACCAGCAGCTACCTAGGTTATTACCACACAAGCTGAGTAAAATGCACTCACAACTCTGAACTTCAATGCAAGAGCACTTCTCCAATATACTTAGGACATTGTTTATTACTTACTGAAACAAAAATTGACAGATGTACGATTTGCATTTGTTTACAGTTCTCATATTTTTAGTGCACATTAAGCATATTCTTCATCAAGGCATGTCATCAGTTGTATTCCCAAAGGAAAATAAATTAATAGAAACAGCTCTTATTTTAAATGCTGATTTCTTGTCAAAAAGATGGCATGACATATCAACTCCAATAAAGTCAGTTTCTCTGATTAGCTTATTTGTTCCCTCCCCCTCCATTGTAATATCTGATTGACTTAATGGTTCACTTCAGAAAATGGAAGCAATTAAACTTTTTTTTCTTTCTAAAGTATCTATCGCAACTGTTTAGTTATGAATTACTTCTTGTTAAGGTTAATTTTTGCATTCCTATTCCTATATTTCTGTCACTGTTTTTGAGCTAATGACAGAATAATATTCAGAGAAAAATGGAAGTGATTGGGTTGACTGAATGACATAATCCTCATTTCACTACATCTATTCTGTACTGATTAGTAGTATATTTACAAAGCAAATGGCTTTACTCTTTGTCTTTAAGAGGAGACACCACACAAATGCAGGAACATAAATATTTAATTTCATGAAATGAAAAGGGATCAAAATATTTGGCCGTGAAACAGAAGTAGTAGTGGTGGAGAAACTAGTACCTCTCCATAATTAAAAATTATGAAATTCACATTCCCAGTGCTTAGGAAAATGTAAGCTTTACAGATCAACAGCTAGACTGAATTAAAAGAAATACTTCACTCCCTTCTTCTTTTCTGTGCAATGAGCATTTACTACGTTTCCTGAAATGTCCCGAGAAGCCTTTTCACTGCTGTTATTTCATGCTTTCAGATAGATTTTTAACTAAAAGTTCATTTCAGATATATTTTGTTTTGTTATTAGGAAGAGAAATCACATAGTATGTTCCAAAAGCATGCACTGAGGTAATCTACCTTTTAATTTTATTATTATACTGTGATTTTCAAAAAAAAAAAAGCATTAAAAGCTATTTTAACCTACTGAATGATGATGACAAAAATAATTTAAAAGAGATTTCTTAAAAGGGCAAACTCAGCAACCAGTAAAATAAAAAAATTAAAAATATAAGTCAGTCAGAATATTTGAAGTATTATCATTACCAAGAATGAAAGTTTACTGGAAAAAATATTCACATAGTACTATAGTTCTAATGTTAGGATCAGGACTCGAAATAACAAAGCTACATAACACGTTTTGTAAACTTCTTAGTTGACTCCATGCAATGACTTGCATTATGTTGGCAGTGGTACAGCTATCCATCAGATAATCCTAAGTATTAATGTTCATATAACACATTTAGGAATTAAAAGTACATCAGTGCACACCTCTCAAAAAAGTCCAATCCAACCAGCAGATGTGATATTCTCTACATATGTGCAAGTTCCTACATACATGCTGCTCCTATTTTGTACCTTCTCTCTTAGATATTTGTCATTTTTCAGTTTTTTGGAACACAATAATTTTTACCTGACAGCTCCTAAGTTGCATAGAATAACTTCCTCCTCTTCCCCACCTTTTATATCTCCTAAGCACATGCGTGAGGAAAGGATAGTTTTTTTTAGTTAGGGATCAAAATTCAAAAGAAAAAGGGAGAAACGGCTTACAAAATTAACCTACATTTGCAATATTTTACTTGTTTTACTTGTACTTACTGAAAAATTAAGTACTTACTAAGTCTTATGAATTTGTCAACTAGATTAAGCTATAGAGGTATTTTGGGGGAGGTTTTGGTTGTCTCAAGACAGCATAATTTATTTTACAATAGTAGATAGGCCTCTGTAAAATAATGACTTTGAAACACTGATTAAGGTACAATTCAACTGCTATTTCCCTTCCTTCTAATTTAATTCATCTTATGTTGAATAGTTGTACATTACATTATAAAAGAAGAATTCAAATCTGAACACGCTCTGATGACAGAAAAAGGAATACAAACCATCCTTTGCAATTAGGGCACGCAGCACGAGAAGGTACATTAAAATTGCATTACTCACTGTAACAAAGTGTCCTTCAGTGTATCTGCAAATACAATTTTCTCCCATTTTCAAATACTTTTAAACTGTCAAAATGAAGTGAAGTGGCTTTAGCATTTAGTATTGAAGTCTGACAATGGTAAAAGTGTCAAAAGTTTTCTTCTAAGATAACCTTAGATATTCTTGGCAGCTCTAGGTACTGAACTCACTGAGCTCAGGTTTTATTCATTGATTTAAGGACAACTTGGTTTTAGTTGTAATGTATGTCCCTTTGGAAACCAACACTTTGTTTCAATTTGGTCACAGTCTAACAACTGATTTCAATATGAAAAATATTTTGTTGACAACATTTTTTCCCATTACAAAATTTTACACTTACTAGCATGAAACACAATATTTTTATTGTCATCCGGCTGTTTTCAGAGATAAGGTATTTATGCTTGGTCTGACTCCTAAATTCAGAACACTATTTCCTTGCAGCATTGCAATAAAAAGCAAGGTTGTTAGGAATGCTTTTTAGATGATGTAAAAGAAAAAATAACCATGTAGATAAAGAATGAGTAAACCACTTTAATTTGTTCTGAAGTCACGTATACCTGAACGCATAGCATCTTTTTGAATGCTTTCATAATCATGCCAGTCCTTCCTTTTTAAGCCATCAGTCCAGGTAAAGAGCTGTCCATCTCCCAGCCCCAATGGAAGTGTCTGTGAAAACAGTAAATAAACAAACAAATAAATATACACACACATATGTGGTTTGCATTGTTACAGAGGAACAGTCAAGCAAATAAAACATTCAGCTTATTCAATGCAAATATTGAAACTTTACTGTGGTAAATGATATAGCTTGATTTTTTCCTTAAACTATCACTCGTGCAAAATTGGAGATATATAGTTATATTTACTCTGCACCTTTCAATGTTTCCCTTTCATTTTTTTTTTTTAATACCTGCTGTTGAGTTATTGGTATTTACACAAGGTCAAAGGACTGCAACAAAGCCACAGAGCAAAGAGATCCCCAAAACACTTTCAAATCCTGCAGATTTGATATCACTTCATGATAAGTGATAAGGGGAAAAAACCAAACACACACCACTACAAAATACCCAGAAAAAAACCCCATATGACATCTAGTTGGTAATTTGACTTCCTCTTTCCAGACTCCTGATTCTTGGGTAAAGCTAAGAACTGTCTTTAGCTTCTAGGTGAAATTGTCTTTCTAGAGCTTTTATTTTCATAATTTTTTTCTGCTAAATGCTAGTTTTTTTATGAAAAATAAGAACTGAAAATCCCATTAGAAGTACATGAAATGTAGATCTGTAGGAAGTAGTACAAAGTAGCAGAAGGTTTCAAATAAAGTTAGCCTTTTCTAAATGCTTAATTTACAAAAAAATGTGTTATAAGTGGACAAAATTTGACAAGTAAAGAAGATGACTAAATCAGTAGGTTTGAATCAGCAAGCTGTTCAGAATAAAGAGCAGATATATAACGCATGTTATAAACATTGTTATCAAAGTTCTGTGAAAACACACTCAAAAAGCAGTTCCAGGGACGCAACGTCTGATCAATCTTCTAACAGCAAATATTGAAAGCTCTCCAAAAATCTTATGCATATGTAACAGTGACATTTTGTCCTTCATATATCAAGTCTGTAAACCCAAACAACATGGGACTCACCCATCTGCCATTCCTGACTTTACACTACTGGCTGCACAAAACTGAATGACACTCACTGCCTCCAAGTGAAGTTGTCCCAGCATGCTCAGTTAGGGTTTCTCCCTTTAGGAGAGACAAATATTGCCAATCTACGTGGTGCAGATCTGGTCACTAAGCCTCCTTGAAACTGAGGCTTTTGAATTTGTAATCAAGAAGTGAGGAATGCCAGGCATGACTGGTTACCTCCAAGCAAAAGATGCTAGAAATCCTGGCTGACAAAGATTCATGCTGAAAATCTCTGCTTTGGGTCAGATGAGAATTTTGGATATTCAGAGCAAAATGGTGTGAGCTCAGAGCTCTCCAATAAATCCCTGAGATACCAAGAAGAACCCATCACATTCTGCTAGCATGACCTACATTTTTTTAGTCTTAATATCAAAGGTAATTTATATTACATAATGCCAAAATGCAATCCAGTCTGTGGTTATTTTTCTAGTAAAACTTTGTTGTTTCTGTATTTTAATATAATACAAGTCAGAGATTCACACCTGGAAGAACCAAAGAACTTAATATATCCTGATAAAAATATTTCAGGTTATCAAAATATCTAACCTTTCATGTTCTTGAAATGAACTCAATTCAATAATTCTTGAGTTAAAACAATGCCAATATTCTAATAGTAATACGAAACTGCTTGTTTTTTAAATTCGGAAGTGTAAGGTAGAACACAGGCTGCAAGAGTGTTAATCATGATTCTGGAGCCCAAATTCCTAAAATTATCTACTCTGAAGCAATAGCTGACTCTTTAATTAAAAAGTCAGGCCCAGACAGATTCAATTAAACTTATATCTCTTGTCAGTATGGGTACAGCTGGTGTCAATCACTTGGTCCCAAAAAATCAAGACTGGCATAATCTCAGCAAGGACTGAACACTGCAACCCTTAGAGGGACTGGACTGCAAGAAACTCACCCTGTGTACACACTAGTTTTACCTCTGCAGTGAGCAGGGAACAGGGATTAGGAAGGGACATCGAGTTTCACAGCCAAACTCTCAGGAAAGACCAGGAGTTTTGCAGTGCAAATTCTATAGCTCTGAAGAGGTCGGAACTGCCTTCACTCCCTTGCCAGAAACTGAGGGATTTTCTTCTTTTTTTTTTTTTTTTGACATTGCTATATTGTTTAACAAGATACAAAAGCACTTGAGAAAACTGATTCCTCCATTTCACTTCTGCCTAAGGGTAAACAAATTGCATTTTCAAAGACCCTAAAACACAGTTTCTGGAATGTTTTAAAACTACTAAAAGGCTCCATTGTAAAACTCTTAAGTATGCTCACGTCCCTCTTTTTTCCAGATGACAATGACTAGAAGAGCTCCCATTTCTAAAGCATTTGTAGATGTCAAGGAAGGAAAAAAAAAACACCTAATACAAAAACATGTAATATTCTTATTCTAGTTCTCCAACTTTTTAGATACATTGACAATTTCAACTATATTCTACCTTGCATCAAACTAGAACAAGCTCTAGTATAGTTATACACAGGCTGGCTCTCTGGTATCATGGCTAGATAATAATAATAATGAAGTGTTGGTACTTGTAAGTACACACAAAAAGCCCACGAACCTCCACAGTCCATCTCAGAAAGATAAGTTCTGAGTAGGTGAATATGACATGAAAAGATGGAATGTGCTAATGGATCCTGATTCTGAATTTTTGCTGAACATATATTTAACCATAAGCTGATGGACTAAACTCAAATAAAAATTTCAGGGGTAATGTATAAACAGCCAGATCAAAAATTAATAAATTCATGATATAAAATACCTTATGAATGCAGAACAAAAATGGGTTTAGGCGTGTAAACAAATAACCAAATAAGGTTAGGTTTCAAACCATAAAAGAAAAATTTATCAAAGATTATTAATCTGTGGCTAAGCAAATTATTGAACCATAGATCATGGGAGACAAATTGTTCTGGAAATACACATTTGCCATTTGCATAGCCTGGGTTCTTATATACTTAAATGGCAGCAACACTCCATGACTAGTGTGAAGTGTTAGTTCTACATGTGCCTGTAACTGTAAGAGCAATAATACTCTTTTGGTATACATGAGGGCCTTAGAAATGGGAAGCATGATTTTGGAATACTTTGGCTCCTTCCAACACATGAAGCAAGGCTTCTTTTTGATGGCAACCAAGATATGAGAAAGGAGAAGTCTCAGGTACACCTGCCCCTGCTTCCCCTCACTACCTCATCCTAACACAAAAGCAATGCTTGTATGTATTCTTTAGTGACATATCAATACATAGGAATGAGAAATGAGCTGAACTGATCAGCTGAAACATACTCAGGGTTTTCCCCTCCAAAACATTTCTGTGACTCCCCCACAAATAGTGCAGTCTGCCTCTACAGACCTTAGCCTCTTGAACTCATAAACTATTTTCATCATTTCAGAACAATTACAATAGCAAATATCCCACTGCATACAAAGTATTGGATTTTGGCTGACTGTAAAAAAATTCTACAACAATTTATCATCCAACCACTTTTTACATGTAGTATGCATCTGTGAGTTGCACATTTTTAAGTGTTTCAGTCCAAAAGGGATTACCCATCTACAGGAACATTACATACAGCGTCTGCCATACTATTTCATTTTCACATTAACCTCAACCCTTTTGGGATGCAAGACTGATACACTACTACATAGACTCAGAAGACCCGTTTCCTCCAGAGAAGACTCAACATCTGGTTCAATTACAGAGAATATGATAAGCCCCAAAAATAGCACAATTACAAAAAACTCACTCACAGACCGTTAGGTCCCTCAGAGAGGAAAAAAAAGCTTCTCTGCTGTGACATTTGAAAGCTCCAACTCAGAAAGAAGTGCCTTCATTGAATAATTCATTTATTTTTAATTTCACTCAGTGGAGGCAGACAATTAGAGGCAACTCGGGCAAGGGAAGAGGATATATCAATGGAAATGCACCTTTCTAAAAACATTAAAAGAAAAGAAGATATAATTACAGATTCACTTTGAGCCTGAACCTTTGTTCACTAGCTCCGGGGTTATTTTACTAAACAACAATATACAACTGAATACTGCATTAACAAAACATTGTATGTTGATCAGCATAACCACTTCCAATTGTTTAATGAATTTTAGAAAATAATCTTACTTAAAACATAAGCACTTGTTCATGTGGGAAATAAAGGCATAAAGAAGTATTGAGCATAAGCACCTTCAGGGATGTTTCAAGAGAAGCATAAAAACAACCACTGTTTTATTCCTGTTTGTTCTTGGAATAAAAGATTCTGTATAGTGTTTGTAAACAGAGTTGTGTAAAACAGATAATTCACTACTTTTTTTTCTATACTTGTAACACTGATGTCTCTCAGGACTCTAAGCTCCAACCAAGTTCTCTGATCAAACAAGACAATAATAATAAAAAAAAGAGAACACACTGAACAATTAAATTCATTTCTTTATCAGAATAAAATTAAGGATAACTTTTTAAATAGTGGTGTCACTGGATATTATGATCATATATTTATTATAAATCAGCTGCAAAATCACAACATCTTCATTTCCTAAATTTCTGTTCTGGTATTATGACAGGTATATGAACACAGACATCCTCATAAGCTTCCTCCCCTGTAGCTGGATCAGTCATGAAAACTACTAATTTTAAAAGATTTCCCCTTTTTCTGATTATGCTATATTTTAGCACAGGAACATCAAAGTGATATCTTAGCACTAGGGAACCCAAATCTGAAGTCAAGTGCTCTTTCACTTCTACACTCAAGCAAAATCCGTTCTGGTGCCAGTGACTGGCTGAGGATATTAGAGACGAAAACCAAAACACTATTTCCCCTAAGGATGTGCTTGATATAAGGCAGTCTGATCTACAGAAAAGGTAAAAAATCCAAGCATCACACTATCTCTATACCTTTAAGCTTAAGCTTTGTATACTGTCTGTGTGGCTCTCCTTTCCTGAATCTCTTCAATATTACACTGAAAAACAAAAAAGGCCCTGTATCTGAACTAAGATCTAAAAATGTGGCCAGTCTTCGCGAACGAAGATTTGGGAAAGGTGTTTTTACCTTTCAAGCCTGCGCAATGGATTTTTTAG
>JAWWLV010000144.1:36164215-36186841 GCA_035041135.1 Platyrinchus mystaceus | reverse complement strand
GGCAGTGAGGTCCTCAGGACGTAGGTTTGTTTAGAGTGACCTTCTCTTAGATGGATGGCCTTAGGGGCTGATGAGCAACATCTACCCGGGGGATTGTCCCTGAAGCAGGACCGGGAATCAAACCTGCGACCTCGGCGGTGAGAGCGCCGCATCTTAACCGCTAGACCACCAGGGGTCCCCACTAAGATCTATATACAAGTATTATGAACAATGAAAGGGTACAATACAATCCTTAAGCACCTGTGAAGTTCCCACAGCCATAAAATGAGAGTATCACATGTAGTAATTTGGATCCACCATGAATCTTTCCTAAAGATAACAGGAGCAAGGCATCACATGGGCTAAAAATACCAGCCAGTAGTTCTGAACCCCCAAGCTCCATGTTCCCTATCGGGGTCCTTCTCTGGGATTCTGTCCCTTTAGGTGGGGAGCAGAGGTACATGCAGTGGCAGGCTTTGAGGGGTGGCAGCTGCCCTGCACACTGGGCACCCACCTCTTGATGCCATTCACGGACAGCTGCAGTCAGCCCTGCACCGCTGCTGGGCAGCCACTGCCTGCCAAAACTGCTGCCCATCAGAGAGGGACTTGAGGGACATACAAGACATCCCCAGGGAGAACTGAAGGGACAAGAACACCAGAGGGACATTTGAGGGACCTCATCCAACAGTGTCACTCTCCCACACACTTCAAACAAATGACTGCTGCAGATCTGGATGGATCCTCATTAGGTTGGGAGACACTGATGATGAAGCAAGGTTGTTCAGTAAAATGTAGAGAACTACTATTTGCTATTAATAGAAGGTGGTAAAGACTCTAAATCTAGAATCTTTAAAAAAGAAGGAAAAAGAATACATTAAGATATAATTACTGCCTTTTATTTTTATTTTTACTTCATTTTTAGGTACTTTAAAAACATTTTTAATAATATGAACCCAAATTATTTTCTAAATCTTTGGCTTGAAGCTGTATAATAGAGACTTTAGCACATGATAAATTTCTTATAGGCTGAGATTTCCCGTGCCATTTATTTGTTATGCCACAGCAAATAAGTGTTCATTGCACTGACATTTACATTAGTAGAAATAATTAGTCCAGCACATCAAAAAAAGGGCAGCACTTGATTTAGTCTGCGATATCTGAATGACTCAAGTTTATTTCACTTTTGAAACACTTACTTCAGATTTTCTGTGCTGTTAGATTTTAGAATATCATGGACAACCCAGCAGCATCATTCCATCAATTCCAAATCAAAGCTGTTAATAATGATATTTAGAAAATGCCAAGCTCCCAAGCATTTCTTTACTGAGATTTTTTATAGACATGTATAAAAGCTGTTATTGCTGTACAAGAGTTATATATTTAAAGTCACAAAACTGCAGCCAAAAAAGTAACTTAAAACATGAGTTTTAAGAACTTCAGCATTTCCTACTGACCCATGTACGAGTGCTTGAGCACGAGGTGAATGAGAACTCTTTAACGATGCATTTGCACGCTGCAAAGTTGTGATTTATCATGTCAAGTAATGGAAGATCACGGATGTTTAATAATATACATTGGTATGAGAAGACTAAAAGCTTCTTTAGCACAGACACTCTCTTGCATCCATCATACATGGATTAAGATCTTGCAGTATGCACGGTCATTCAGGATGTCGAATTTTAAACACATGTATTTTACAGTTATCGGGAAATGTGTTCACGGACTCCTATGTTGATTACATCAGGTATTCACCAAGGAAAGTTCTGAGCTTCACAACTCTGCTGTATCTATCCTCAAAACTATTGAAACTATCATAAAAATTATTTCTTTTTATATCTATTTTAATATCTACTTTTTTATATCTATTTATATCTTTTAACATCTAACATCTTCAAAACATCCATTGCCACCCCGACAGAACCAGAACAATTTCAGTTAATTTATCATATGAACAATGATGGCACCTCTTATTAGTATAAAGGAGAAGCAACAACAAAGTTCTATTTCTTGACTGACAAGGATGGCTCGGATAACACAGGCAAAAGGATTCTAAATCCCCAAAGAAGACAGCAGAATGGAAATGAATAGCATCAAGTAGCTATCCAGGGAACATCACAGTATGTCTAAATGGATTCTTCTGTGTTTCAGTCAGAGCCTCTCGCCTCTTACCCTTTCCCTCGGCACCACTAAAAAAGGTCTGGCTCTGTCTTCTTTACTCTGTGGTCAGATATTTTTACCCACTAATATGAGGCATATAAACATCTGCTCTTGTTAAGGCTAAGTAGACCCGTCTTCTTGAGCTTCTCCCCAGAAGACAGATGCTTCAGTCCCTTTGGAGAGGGATGATGGTACTACTATTGACAGGGAATAAAATGCATGGAACTCCGGAGGAGATTGGACTCCATATCAGTAAAATGTGAAACACCGTGGGTTGCCAAAGGTGACCTACAAAGTCTGGGAGTGAACCTTGGCTTCCCAAATGACATTATTTGATCTGACCGTAGGACAGGAGATAGGGTAGACTGAAGGGATAATAAAAAAAAAAAACATAGCAAGCAGCTCCCATCTCTCTGCACGTTGGTCTAAGCTGCTGATAGGTCTGCTCAATAACTAAAACACCTCACTCCGTCTTTTTTTGTTTTATTTTCATTTGTCTTATTTCCAATTTGATGAAAAGAAACCAAATTCAAGTAACATAAGCATCTATGACAGATCCAAATGAACACATGCTGACAATGCACTGCTTCTCCAGGTCTTCTCTTTCAAATCAAGAGTGCTTTGGCAGCACAACAGGGTAAGCTTGCAGAAGAGCCTGCATCCATATTCAACTATTCATTTTCATCAGGTTTAAAAATCCTTCCTGATGATGTGTTAATGCTGAATATTTTTAATGACTTTTTTTTCCAGAAATTATTTTTAACATCAAAAGACATGAAAGGGGTTTGAAGAGACTCAGCAGGATTTTTTCCAGTATGGCTACTGGTTGGTCTTTGAACAAAAAAAATTCTCCAAGACCCTTCTGATGAACAATATAAAAAACAGCTTTGAGGAACTCCTGAAAGAATTTATTATATGCTAGGTTTATGGGGTTTTTAACCATGTGCTACACAATCATAGAAAATTTTAAGTATGTTCTTTTACATGAACAGTCTTCTTCTCCTTACAAACAAACAAACACACCAAAATAACCCCCTACAACACCAAATCCCCCAAACCAAAACAGAATCCTATGTTCATGGCAAAGAATCAAATTGTTAGTAATTTTGTGATTTCTGAAAGTTAATTAAAAAAAAACCCAACAAAACCAGAGAGAATCTATTTACGGTATGTGGACTAATTAATTTTTTGACTACCTGCAGTGTGCAACACTGCAAGGCTGTATAATAAAGACATAACAGTGCTTTTTGCTAATAGACTTTTCATATAATGTTTTTCCTCGAGTTAAGAAAAATGTCTTTAGATTTTTACTGTGCTAAGTGTCATGTTCTTTCGCACTGGCCACAGCAACAACTTAACACAAAAAGTGCTTTTGTTTGATTCAAGTGTCAGGTGTTTTAAGCAGGTGTTTACTTTGAGATACCTGTTCAATGTGATAGTGATTAAAAATCTTATTTTCTTATGATAACTTACTCCTGAAGTAACTTACTTTTGAATTTTTTTTTACTAAAAGCCCATTCCCTCTTAGGGAACAGATTTTATAAACAGTACAGAATGTTCACTACAGTTAGGTTATCCCTTATGAGTAAAATTCAACTTATTTGTTGCTTTATGAGAGAACGACAATAATTTCAGAAGCACTTTCTATTTTGTCTTCTCCTTTGGTGCAGCTCTCACTTATAAAAATACTATTTGCTTCATGAGTGTAACATTGTTAAAATCTCTGAGGTACAACTGATAACAGCTTTGCAGCAAATCTCAAACCACTGATCCAGCAGACACAGTAGTATTAGAAAAAAGATAAGTACCATTTATTATTACTTTTCTTAATAACCCTAGTTGACCAATCTTTTCAATAGAAATGGGGTTTTGTCTTCTGTTTGCATATTCTGTTGTAATAGAAACATTTTAAGAGAAAAGTCAGATGCGGAAACTAAATTCAGCCAAATTTGCTATCTGGAACGTTGGAGCACAAATAAAAAATTTGGTACAAAGCATCGGTTTCCACAGCTTTGAGATAGCATATTCTGTATTTTTGACTGCAGTATAAGGTAAAACTTAATTTGACCTCTCTGAATATTTGTAAAAGCTAAATGCCTTCTATTTTTTAATTTTTACAATAGAAAAGTAATAGATTTTTTTAACAAGTATTTTAATGAGCTTTAAATTATAATCTCTACAGTTACATTAGCTGATAATTAAACAGCTCTGCATACAAGTGAAATACAGTGACTTTTTATTCTATGCAATTACATGCACATTTTTAGAAGCAGCAGAAGGAAAATACTGATTTGTTTAAATAGTATTTTTGAAATTTCTTGCTCATCCATGACACAACAGAATTCATGTTCCATGGGTACCGATTTGCAAAATACTAAAGCTTTTGGCATTAATAACTGATTTTGTAATTTGTAGTTTAGGTTATGCTAGCTTTAAGAAAAAAAACCTAATGCTTAGTTAACTAAAGTAGTGAACCCATGCTGAAAAAGAATTATCTTGCACTTTAAAGAGGACCTTAAACCAAACTAATCTGGCAAAATGAGAGAGACAACCCTTATCAGAAGGCTTCTGATGCTGCAACATATGCATTCTTACATGATCTTTCAAAGAATTCTCTTCTCATGTGGGCATTGGATAGTAATTTCCATTGTCTTAGAGATTTTCAAAGTCCACAGACTGCTGCAGAAAGCAAGACGATTAAACATAACTGATAGGTTTACATTCTTGTTCAGCCCTCTTAAGACAGCACATAGCTGATAAGGAGACCTCGACCTCTTGCAAGGTCTTTGGAAACAAGACAATTTCTGTGCTTTGTGTGAACTCAGTGCAAGTTTACTGAGATTAAAGACAGTCAGTCTTCCTAGTGCTTTCAGCATGATGAAGTCTGCAACCGAAGGAACCAAAATTTTTGGTACATTTGGTTGTACGTTTTCACAGTTGATCACAAGTGAAGTCAGAGACTCATCCACTTAAAACAGTTCCTGAGCCCTGAGCTAAAAACATTGTTTCACTTCCCTACATAAAGTCAGATTGTATTTATACTGCCTTTTTTTCTTTTTTTTTTTCCCATTCTGCACTATAACCCTATTATTAATAAATTCATTTAAAGTTTTTGGGGTTTGGGTTTGTTTGTTTGTTTGTTTTTTTAAAGTCTCATCATGCTTTCTCAATCTCACTCCAATGCTTGTTTTCTTCTAAATATCATACTCATTCCCCCAAATATTTCCTTTCTTCTAAGTGTTTTTAAGTCAAGCTATTCCCATGCATATACCTTTTTTTATAGGCAACTGTCTAAAAATTAAGTAAATTGAGGGAGATTTGACAAAACAGCACAGTTAAATATAATACTTTCATGTGAGAAAAATGTTTTCACTCTTACTTTCTACCAACAGAACAATAACACAAGAATATAATGAATAACTTAACATATTGAAATAAAATAGTTTTTTCTCACTTTTAACTGAATCCAGTTACCTGCAAGAACAGCTAAATTAATATCTTAATATTAAGATATTATGTCAGCTCCTGTTGCAACATTGTCATGTCCATTTCTGTTGAAATAATTTGATTACTACAGTAAGTTTTAAGGTTTTTTGTGTGGAATTCAACAGTCAGGCATAGATTTATAAAATATACCTGGAAGTTCCTTTGAGACATAACCTTGCCCCACCTCAAATCTGGACTGGGTATGACTAAATCACATCTGTCCTTGCAGATTTCCAATAGCTGAGATTGCACAATCACTCAAGGCAATCTCCTTCAATACCTCATTATTCTTGCAATTAGAAAACTTCCCCTTTCATCTAACCTGCATTACTTGCCATAATTTAAGCCTTTTATTTCTTTGTTCTTTTCACCAGGGACAGGAATAACATATTTCCTTTCCAGCAGCTACATTTCACAGACATGAAAATTATTTTCTCCCCTAGACTAAATGTTCTTATTTTTTCAACTTCTTCTCAGTTCTTGTTGCTGACTCTGGGAGTATAAGAAACTTTGAGGGGAACAGCATTACTGTTAGTAATTGGATAAGGCTAAGATAGCAAGTATAAACCCCAAACAAATCAACAAGAAACATGATTACTAAATGGACAAAGAACTAAGACAAGTGTCAGTAGGCTAGCATTTCCTAAAAATAACAGAGATTAAATTATTCACTGTAAGATCCTTTTTCCCTGAGAATAAAATAGCCTTGTTGGGCATTCACATACTTTATACTTGCAACTCAACTTCACACTATTTTATGAAGCAACAGTGAATTCTCCTAATTAAAGTGGACAAAAAACTGAAATGTTTAGACATAACTAAGGCAGTCAAGGTTACATGATGCTAACAAACCTGAAAAGACACTGAAGTTTAACAGGATTCATATACTTAAAATTACCAAACTACTAGCAATAATGATCTTACAGGTCTTGTACTTCTGGTTGTGCCTGAATCAATGCCAGATTTTCCCCTAGCAGTGAGAGTATATTTAAAGAATTCACATATGCAAAGAAAGTCATCCCCAGGTCGGAAAATAGGAGTAGGAGTGAAAGAAGGGAAGACTTATAAGAGGTTAAAATTCAAACAATGACTTAATTTTTTTCCTCTGAACCAAAAATATTGATATTGGACAAACTGATGATTTCCTCTGCCCAACGCTATTTAAGATGACCTTTACATTTTATGCCAATAGTTTTCAATTAGAAAACCAATCACAGTATATTTCACTAAAAGGAGTACTCTGATTAGTTAAATCTAATTTTACCAACAGCCAGAATGTGAATAGCATATTAAAGTAAGATGAAAGTAAGCTTTGATTGATACACTGAGTTTTAATTTCTAATTTCTTGTCTCCCACTCTTTTGGTAGGAATTGAAGGTTACACATCATTGAACAGGGTAAGCTCCTGTAACTCAAATGTAGCTTTAAAGATTTGACCTTCAATTTTTCTCAGATTTTTTTTTTTCCCTCAGTAGTATATAGACACCAAATTGATAGGTCTGGAGCCATGTGAAAAGTTTTAAAACATAAAATCGTTATTTAAAAATACCCACAACAAACCAGGATGAGTTCTTTTGGCAGAAAACTCTATATCCATCTTTGCTACAGACTACTTTTATAGATTTTGAAAAAGTCTTCCTTAAAATGCAGGTCAGGTTCACTATTTGAGCTAATTAAATAAGACCTTCAGTCTTCTAAGAACTAGAACCCACCCCATGTCCAAAGCTAGGTATCTAACGTTGTGTTTACATATATTAATACAGGTAGCCTAATTTTCATTGCTACCCACAGCTCATACTGATGTCAGCTTTTAAGTTTGAATAATGTTAGTTACTATATCTAAACATGTTGTACTTTAGATCTTCCTGTGGCATTGCACTGAGAAATTCATGCAAAGTTTGTGCTCAAGAGCCTTTAAATTCTACAGAAACCATAGCAGACAGAGAAATGGTACTGCACTTTCCACAGTCCTCGCCCTTGAGAAAAGGTGCTGCAGCAAGGTCTTACTGACCCGTCCAATAACCCCTCCTCTCTGAGGGCAGGTTTCCAGTAAACTCAAGGCAACAGACCTTCCTGCCAGCCTCCTGCTGGGTCACAGCTGTGGTACCAGTTAACTCTGGCCCTTGTGGAGGCTTTCATCCCAGCAGGCCCACGTCTGCCTGCTGGCTGGCTTTCACCCGGCCTTCTGGCTAAGAGCTTAGGAGAGTATCCATTCTGTCTTTGCAAAGTCTCTATGCATAAACATAAAATGCTCTTATTCCCTTCACACTACCTTGGCTGAACTCAGTATCCTTATGTTCCCCAGCAGATCTGATATCCAGCTATGCTTCAATGGCTTTAAGGCAAACTCCAGAGCTCCCTTAATGATCGATTCTCTCTACAAGCAGGGCCATTACTACCATGTAGAAACAGACAAAAAAATTATATTATCACACCTAGCACCATGAAGTAGCTCTTTTTTAAAAACTGACTTTTTACTGATGACTGTTAAAATTACAGGGATTAATATTATTAGTCCCCTTTTTCTCTTTGCTGGATATTTCAATATTCAAAAAACCCTGAATTTTAAAATGTCTGGAATCTGGGGAGGAGTCAAAAAGGAAACACATTAAATTGTCAGTTTAATATGTATTAGAATCCATGGAGACATTAAATTTTGCTTTTCATCTATGAATATTAAACATTAATGAGGTCTCAGGTACAAAGACATTAGTGAAACATCAGAGAGCTATGACTCAGGTCGTATACAGAGTAAGAAAGTTCACGAGGGAAGTTAATAAAGGTCAAAACCACAGAACTACCATAAAACCAGAACATACAATAGATGAAAAAGAGAGATTCAAGTAAACCTGATTTTAAAGGGACTATTAAGAAATGCATATGCATTTCCAGAAGCAGAATTTTCACGTAAAACACAAAGAAATGGGAAGTAATTAAATACATAGTTCTACTGGTGTATAATATTCAAACTGAGAGCCCACAGACATTTCTTGGGTGACTTGAGAATAACCTGTAGAGCAAGATGCCAAACCTTAAACTGAAGAATTCATAAGCACAAACAAAAATCATAGTAATAGCTGCATCCAGATCTCTCTTGTTCCTCCCATGCCTCCTGTTCTGGAGACTTCAATGTCTACAGCTAAACATAGTAATTAAAAAACCCAGACACACAGGGATTACACAAAAAGATAAAGTAATACTCATTGATTGCACGACAGCATACACAAAATACAAGGAAAGACATATCTACAAATAAATAGAAAAGCAAAATATCATAGGCCAACCAAGTAACAGCTTATTTTTTGTGCATTTGTAATTTACTGTTTTTCCCTCTATCACTTATTCATACATACAACCCCTCCCTAGAGGTATAAAAGCAGATATTCCTTTCCTCTACCCTGAAGACAAAATTTCTGGTTACAACATAAAAACCAGCCTGGGACACATTCAGTATTTGGAGGCATAGCCTAGCACACTTGACAGAAACATAGTGAGGCAAAATTCAATACTGAATGTTCCATAGATAAAAAACAAAACTGGAAATCACAGATCTCCCTAACTTTATATAGTAACTAGAACTGTGTTTTTAGGTTGTATTTAAAGATGTAATTCTGTAAAATCAGAGTTACAAGCACAGGATGCCTAGCACAGCATATTCTGAATGCTATCAACAGTATAAATTTAACCGAAAATTTTCACTTCTAAATGTTCTATTATCAGTCTGCTATACAGTGCCTTGGCACACATAACATACAATGAAATATGAATAGCTCAATAGTAATTTGTAAAATATCTCAGAAATGTATTTCGAGATAAAGTGAGGTCCTTTTATTATATTACAGCATCTACCACCATATTACCAGTCACCAATACATGTACCTTGAAGAGAGAGGTATCATTACCTGTTACTGTTAGATTTTGGAATAAAAGCTGTTTGAAGAAGCCCATCACTTACGTAAAATTGATCAGGTCACCGTGAACCCTAAATGAAACAAAGCTCTGACAGTATTTTCCTCCAAGTAATTTTCTGAGCAGTAAAATCTGAGCCCCCAGAGCCACCTGCGCACAGTCATGTGCCTCCATGAGTTTACAGCTGTGAAGCCTGTTAAACCTCTAATTACAGGTGAGTTATCAAACTCAGTCAGGGTGAAGGAGAAGGAATAAACTGAAGTTTTGCTTTTAGCTGTGCTCAACATGAACAACGTTAACAGAAGGAAAACAAAAAGATCTAGTTCTGCTACTGAATTAAACACCCTCACCTCTGCATTCATACTAACTGGAAATCTACTGAACAGAAAATTTCTTTTAAAATAGAATTTCAGAGTGCAAGCAAATCTTATTAAGCTTTTACCATAGACAAAGTTTCAGCAACAGTACCAAATCCAGTTGCAATTAAAGTTTTATTATAGATCCTTCAATAGGACAGTGCCTAACAATCATAAGCCTACTTGCTCAGCAGTAAAACCTAGTTTTTGCCCAAATGTGTTTACAATCAAAGCCTAAGAAGATGAGGAGAGAAATACAAGCAATAAGACAGGATTGTTCAGCATGGAAAATTAAGTTTTCAGTGCACTGTGACCCTAACTAGTGCTAAATTCAGTAATCAGTCATCACAACAAAAGATTTTTCTTTTTACTTAAGGAATAGTTACAGTATTTCATAGGAGTTTACCTTGTGCTCCTCCCAGGCACCTACACAAAAGCGAGATCAGAGTTTAGCCTGAGTTCCATGGGCTGATAAGAGTTGATATTACAAGACCTAATGAAAGAGCTGGGGTAATTTCCAAATCACTTGGGGATTAAAATCAAGAAGAGAATGCCTCATGTTTTATATTAGGGACAACAATGTGTCACAGGCAAGGCTGTAGTCTTCTCCTTGTTCTTTGTCAATTCCAGGGAGAAAGATACAACAGTAATTGAGATGCTGATGCCTGAACAAATACTCAGCTCCATGGATCAATAGGAAAGGTTGCATGTCCCTAAAGATATGGAAAAAAAAGCCTTATGTTTTCAATTTGTCTTCAAACAAGATATCATACAGGGTCCTTAGACCAGAAGTACCCCTTTAGTTTGCTGATTTTTCTTGTAACTGGTCTGGAAATTTTGTAAGACACAATTTTCTTCATCCACATCCTTTTATACATTAAGCATGCCTGTTGGGTTTTACACAGTCAACTAAACCCATGCATTCCTGTCCCCCCCATGTCTCTTTATTTCATACACACTGACAAAGGTGGTGACACAAAACCACCGTCAGTAAAGGCCTCATATCACTGCTCTTCCTGGAGAATATGTGCATGACCCTTGGTCAAGTCTATATTTCACTGATTACTTGTATCAAGACCCCACTGCACATGCAAAACCTACATAAAGTGCATCACTTGGGCATTGCAACAGCTCCCCTTCATCACACCTCCTGGCATGCCAATATGCATCAGTCCTGTGCCCACAGTTTCATTCTCATAAGCTGCTCTGTATTCACTGCCATTCAATACTTGCCATTTATGTGTGTTCAGCTTCTCATCTGTCAGATCATCTGTATTTAGCACCATACATAAATAATTTAAAACCAGTTTCTTTTAATGTTTCTGACACCCAATTTCAGTTCAACATACAATTCTCACTCTAAGTGAGAACAGTTCTCCTTAAATTGACCTGAAGAGGAATTAAGAGCTTCAAGAGAAGCTATAACCCAGTCCTCCTCATATCATGGGGGGCAAAACCCCCTTCAGTTATTGCTAACAGTTTCTTCTGAGATGAAAAATAATCTCTAATCTATGCCTACTGCCAATATCTCTAGCAAGTGCAACTTAAGCAATTCATTCAATAAGAAATTCAACTAAAGCAATTTATTCAACTCAAGACTCATTCAATTTCTTCAGCAACTGGCTGTAACTTCTTTTTCATCCAATAATGTTTTCTGCAACTCCTTAAAGGATGAGATTGTCCTGGGATCGATCACCAGGTGCCTCAGCTAATATACACATGGAAAGAAAAAAATCTTTTGGAAGAATTTAATTTGAATTTGTATTTACATATAGCTTTTTTTTTTCCTGTCAATTACTTCACATTATGTGAAAAACTGTCGTTCTCAAAATGGAAATTAGATAACATAATATAATCATTATGAATGTTATACTGAAATATTTTTCACAAACACTGTATCTTAGTAACTAAGGTGTAACTTGGTGGCAAATAATCACATTATAGTCATCTTTAAATGTTTCACCTTTGTTAAAATGAATCAATCTATTAAAAAGCTGCACTATGTAAGGTACTTTTAATACAATATTCTTGTCAGGTTGCTGCATCTCCCCCTCTAGGGTCTTGTTGAGGAGACTCAGATCTTACCCGAGTGGCCGCTGCTGCCAAACCGGGGCCCATCCATGGGCCTGGGAGCCAGTCCCTGACCCACAGGCTGTCTGCTCATGCCCTGCCCTGCCACTAGACCCTGAGGAGTGGCCCAGCCCTACAGCTGGGCACTTGCTGCTCCTGGCCAGTCCTACGCTGAAAATATTACCTGCTTTCCAAAGTTCAAAAGGCCTGAGATTACCTTTAAAAAATACATAACTCACCAGAAAGCTGGAGGTACATTATCCACAGAAATATAACTCACTAAGTGGGATCGTTATAAAATGTTAATTAATACTTAGCATTAACATGACTGCATTAATTAATTGTTACATAATGTGAAGAAAGAACATCATAAAGTCAACTAAAAAGTCAACAGCTGCAGCCACCCACCCACCACCACAGGATCACCCTTGTGACCTGGAAACTAAGGAAAGGTCACAACTTCTCTCCAGAAAGTTGTTCTTGAGGCCTGAGAGCCATCCATCCACACAGGGATCTGCAATATAAACCCAACACCCAGCAGGGCCCACAGCAGACCATCCACTCAAACTGGTTGTTAAACATTACCTAAGAAATGCACCAAGCCTGGGGTGAACTAAATCAGGGCAACAACAGACAGAGGTCAATTTTCTGTGGCTCGTGATGCACTTGAGTTTACAGTGCCTAGAGGCTTCTTCAGAGTACCTCTGGTGAAACCACAGAGGCAGCTGACTTCTGGATCCAACATGAATCATTTACAAGAGAAACACCACACTGCTCGAATAAATTAACATACCTGAAAACAAATGCCATAAACAGCAGTCTTTGAGGAAAATACAAGGCTAGAGTCAAGCAGTACTAAAAGAGCAAAAGGAAGACCAGACATGACAGAATATGCTTGCTAAAACACATCTCAGTCATAAAAAGGGGAGCATAAGGCAAAAATAAAACCAGCAAGAGAAGGGAAAGTTGTGAAGAAAAATCATTTGCTCTGCATGTAAGTCAAATCAATATTGAAAAAGCCTGCCATCTATCTGGTCTAGATACCAGAGATATTACTAAATGAGGCACTACATAAAAGCACTGACAAATGATGTAATTTTGTGCTTTTAAAAAGGGTAATAATCTGATAGAGTGGATTGCAGCCTATGAAATGTGACAGGCTATACCTGCACTAACACTTTTAAAAGTGCTTGCGAGTAATTTGGGGCAAGGGAACATGGCTTTTCATAACTGAGAACTATTAGAACAATCCCTACCTTGCTTTTGTTCCTTATCAACTAGACCATATAAATTTCTGCAATGATAATATCCTAAGCGTCAATTCATATCTGGTTTTTTTTCATTGAGATATCTTGTTTTGGAGACCAGGAGCTGCAGAGTGAGGATGGTGGTCACTCTGTGACAATTGGCTACCATTCATGGAAGTGTTAATAATTTGGGGAATTACATGCAATAAAAGCACTGCTTGGTCAAAGTGTTAATGCAACACAGTCAAGTATCAGCTGTCACATTCCATCATCCAATTTCTCTGTTCTTACATTTACATTTAACAATCATGAAAAATGGTAAAACTCATATCTGCAAAGTACAGTTAACTGACTTCATGACAAAAAAAATAAATACATTAGCTGTAACTCTTCTAAATTTCATTTTCAATCTCAGTAACGTCACATCCTCAAAATGCTTGCCGAACAAACTACAGGCATTATTGCAGTGTGTAGTAGAGCACTGAGTAGCACACAAACAAATTTTCATTACATCAGTTAATTCATAAGGTTTGAATCATCAGTAAGTACATTTCAATTGAGGTACAGTAAACAGACATGAGAGACATTACAATATTACCCAAGATCGTGAAAAGAATGAAATCTATAAAATAGTTCTTGCAGACATAGAAATAAAGCCTACAATGTCTATAACATATGTATAGCTACTATAGCTTGGATGCTTATTAACTGAAAGTAGAGAGAATTTAATTAAAGTGCCAAAGGTGTTTCCAATACCTTCGTCTTACTTGCCATATCAAATACCAGCACTACAAATGTCATATGACAACAATTTAATCACAAATACTGAAACACTACAGCTACTATACAATCAAAACATATGTAGACAGAAGAAAATCTTCATGGTGTCTAACTGTTCCTAAGTAATAAGTCTCCTTATTCCTCATGCCTTAGTTTAATAGACAGGTCTGTACACAACTGTATGGAAGTTGTGACCTTAATTTGACATTATAATTGCCCATATAATTGCTTTGAAACTGTGACCTATGTTTCAAGAACATATAACCCACAAGTAGCTATCACAGGCAAGCTGCTGACAGGTTACTGGAATGACTGTCACCATCTTGGAGAAGTGCCACGAGTGGTGACTGTCATCTCAACATAAGGACTTCACCCTTAAAGAAGGTTTTGTTCAAGAGCATCTCTGAAGTGATGCTGAGTATTGGGTGTCATAAGAACTCAAAGAAAGTTTATTCAATAAAGTATTTCCCTTGGTTAACCACCATTACCAAAGAGGATCTGTACGTGCAAGAAAAGACCTGCCTGAAAAGACATCTGGTCTAAGGAAGTGAGGACAGAAGAAAGACAGGAGACCTTGCTGTGTTTTCTCACTTTTCCTGAAGAACTAAAACTTTCATATGGCCTGAGCCCCTGACCTTTTGGATTGTGCAAAGCCCATGTTCCTTATTTTTTGTGGTATATTGCCTGTAAAGTATTACAGCACATAATAACTGCTTTTGGGCACAGAACTGATGATGGGGACAAGTATTTCAGATCCTGTGTGAGTCAACACAGGCAGGCAGCCAGAACAAACACAAAACCACAGGTGAAACGCAAAGAGTAAATTTATTTCATCACCTCGCTAAGCTGAGGATCCCGAAGCAACACCCAGATGGAGACACACAAGCAGGAACACAGGCATCATTAGGCTCAATCCATCCTAGCAGGTGGTGGGCCTCCTGTTTGCACCCATTTATCAAGGGTCCATGCACGGGTAGTTTACCACCATGCTCTAATCTTCTCTGTGCTTTTAATGATCTCTGAGCTTTGATCTTCTCTCTCCCAAAAGAGGGATCTCAAGCATGTCCATGAGAGTGCTTTTAAGTCTCTCAAAACACCGTATCTCTATGCAGAAATTCCACTTCTCAAAACAGACAGAGGCAATAATATATGTGGGGCTTCCCACACTGTTATTCTCCAGACCTTGGCATTCCAAGCTGCCAGATCACTTGAACAAATCTACCATCCTCCTCACCATTTTCCCATTTTTAACCCTTTCCTCCCCACAGAATCTATGCAGCCTAATACCTGAAATATTGTTCAACAAGGAAATATATTATCCCATGTCAATGATACATTCCCAGTATGGTGCAGTGCCTTTGATGGGGAGGACCCAGGAGATGCCCATGTGAGCACAAAACTCTTTCACTCTCTTGGTACATTTCAGTTTAGATACAGTAAATACACATAAGAGACACAGTAATATTATCTAAGATTGTAAAAAGAATGAAATCTATAAAACAGTCTTTGCAGACACAGAAATAAAACCTACACAGAACAACAATGTAAGAATAGTTTAGACTACAATCTCAGAGCACACCATGCATAAATGTGGTTTTCAGAAACAAATATGGATGGTGCATTGGAGCTCAATTCAAGCGGCGTGGAAAACACGGTTTTATATAACATTGTAAAGCACCTTAAAAAGTATTTTACTTAGATGGTACAAAAGCAGTGTTATCTCTACCTTATTAGTGTTTTTGTGTCTGTCTGTTCTCCTGCAAAGCTGCCACCTAGAATTTTTATCAGCTTTTAAATTTTTTCAAATAGAAACAATATTTTAAAATATGCTGGCATGCTGCAGAAATCTGTGTGTCCATCTATGATTATTACAGAAGATAAGTACCATCAAAAAGCCTCAACATTTTCCAAGTGTCAAAACCCAGTTATTCTAGAGAATAATGAATATATGGTTTTAAAGGAGGGTGGAAAAAAATCATATTTAGGCAAAGATATACCTCATCCACAAACCTGTAGCATTTAAAGCTTGCAAGCAATCTAGATGATCTAAGCAATGACACATCTCTTGGCAAAGGTTCTGTCCACTTACAGGCGTCCCCAGGTCTCCCTTTCCCGAGTATAGCATAAGGTCCTTTCTGTGTACTACCACCTGCCAGACTATTTTCTAGAGAACAACTGGATGAAAAGGCATATCATTTCCACACAAGGTTATCCTATGTGTTTAAGACAGTAAAGAGTAAACTACACCTATTTAGTTTGTTTTGTTCATTAATTAGCTGATTCCCACAACGGGAAAATTAAGTGGGTTATACTTTGGAATAAAAAACTAAATGTCTTTTTTAATTTATTTTTACATATTCTGAGTTTACTTTTGAAAATTTGCTATTTGATAACTCATTTACATAGACTTCAATTTCAATAACATATGCAATTCATTATTCTCACCTTTCTCAGAAGAAAAATAAAGCCATCTGCTCTAAAAAAGGTGGAAGCTTATTCCACTGAAAGAATAAAAGCCCATTTTTTTCTACAAAAGAGAAGATATCCTTGTTAATGTTTTAAATTTAATATAATATTCAACCTAAACTCAGAAGATGTAGAAGTTTATCTTAAAATAACTTCGTAAGTGCAATTAGAAAGCCTAAGTCCTCTCTAGACAGCAGTAGTACTGGAATGTAGGTATTGATGACTCACATGCTCTTGAAAGTTTTTTTGCATTTCCTTTGTGGCTGCTCTAAACAGCAAATTTCAATCAAGTCTCATAGCAAACTCTCACAAAAACTTCAACTGCACCCAAGGGATGAATGCTACATCTGTCATACCACTGACACCATCCTTATGCATTTGTTCCTACAACTTTTGTATCTATCCTTGTTCAAGAAGCTGAAAAGGACTCTTTTGATCACAAATCTCTCTTGAAACTGATTTCTGTGGGGTGAATACTGTGCTTTCTGAGATTGCAAATATTTTTAAAGCCAAATTGCAAGTGGTGGTTTGTTTTTTTTTTTATTTTTAGAACAGTTGTTGACTTTGTTTTTCCAGGGCAGATAAAAAAGCAAAACTAGGGAAAATTATGATCACAGACATAGGTATAGCATTTAAGCAGATACCATGTATTTCAAATGCATCCAGAAACAGAAACTCTAGTGGGGCAGAATGGAGCCTGATGAATAGTACTCTGAACTCTATTTCTTGTTCTTATATGCTGAGTATCTAATAAACTCACACAACAGGGCTTGCTGTCTTATACTGCAGAAGAGTACCCTACTCAAGAAACGTGACTAATCCAGAATGTGGAGTCCACAGCACAACAAAGTACAGCCACACTGACTCCATCTGTTCCCTGGAGCAGTACATTTTCTTTGCACAGATGGCATGAGTGGGACTAAGGAAAGAGAGTTGAATTTCCAGCTGAACTTGTGGAAATAGATTCCTTTTAAAGAAAGAGGATGTTTTTTACTGACACCATATGTCATTTATTGATGTCATATACTGAAAAATAATGAGGCAAGGTGCCCTCTCTGCCCAATCCAAATGCTCAACTCAAACTGTAAGGATAGTTTTTAAGTATCATTCTCCAAGTGCTTTTAAAATTGACTATTGATAAATGGTTTCTCTGCTGTGACTACTCTATTTTCTATCTATCATATCCAGAAGTGAGTTAAACTTGATGCCTGAGTGCTGTCAAATGCTGAGGGAACGTGTGCATGAGTGACCATTGGATAGACACGTGGGAGACCCAAGACAAGGATTTCAGAGCTGAAACATTGCAGTAAGTTTGTTTAAAGGAAGTTGGACCAGAGTTCCAAGACTACAAGAGTGGCCAGAAACTCAGAGCAGAAACACCTAATGCTTGTCCCCTTAGGCTGAGGATTTTGGAACACTTCAGACCAACAGCCCTGTGACCACATGGTTGTAGGCCAGGCTGTAACACGTATGGACATATTTTGAATAATGAATTTCAAACTACCATGTATTATTGCTGCTTCCCTCACATAGCCTCTTGAGTTCTGGTCAAAGTTTGATTTTTAACACTTTTGTCCTTCCTCAAGTCAGGTTGAATTTCAGCTCTGAGACTAGGTTTCTTTTACTTGTAATTATGCAACACTACATCACATCATATGTTAAATCCACTCTTTCTGTTTTAATTAAACTAGAGTCAAAAGAATTTACTTATATTTACTTTCCAGATGTGCCAAGCAGATGAGTAAGGTATAGAGAGAGTGGATTTGGAGCTTTTAAGCAGGAGCCATGTAAATAACTTAGCTGCTAATAATACCACTTTGTGCTGTGACAACCCTAATTAGCAGATCTTGTGCTCTCTGCCTGCTCTTCCTCCAAACTGTCTTGAACACCTCTGAGTGTCTAAAGCTTATAGCAGCACAGGATTCCTGTGGAGACTTCAGGACAACTAAACGTATGCTCTCACTTTCACAGGATTTGGTAATATGTAAAGACAGAGCAGAATTCAGAGGATGTTTACTGAAACATGACGGTTATGGTCAAAAGCTTTATTTTACATGACCACTGTATTTTTTTATTAAAACATCTTTTTATTTTAAAAATCGTATTATGCAACAGACCTACACTACTCTAATAAATTATTGTTACATAGATGGATTACACATACATATAATACACATATGTAATATATATAGTGTTTATAAATATTGTTCAAGTTATGCCTGACCTTTGTTTACAATGAATTACTTGTCATTGAGTATCAAGTTCAGTGTTGGTAGATTTTGACACAAGGGTGCATATTAAACTGTAAACTAACAAAAATCTGCACATGATCAATGCTTATGGAACTATAAAATACACATTATAGTTCAGCAAGAAGAGATGAAGCACCACTGCGTTTTAAAACTGAAGCATAACAGCTTTCTTGTGTTATTAAAAGATCTTATACATTGTGACAAGTACATGACCTTTCTAAGATCACAGAATGGTTTGTGTTGGAAGGGAACTTAAAGATCATTTAGTTCCAACCTCTCTGCCATGGGCAGGGACACCTTCCACTAGACCAGATTACTCAAAACCCCATCCAACCTGGCCCTGAACACTTTCAGTGAGAGGGCATCCACAACTTCTCTGGGCAATCTGTTTGACTACCTGACCATCCTAACAAGAAGGAATTTCTTCCTAATACCTCATCTAAACTTATCCTCTGTCACTGTAAAGTTATTAACACTTCTTCTGACATTACTTATCCTTGTAAAAAGTCATGGAGCAGAAAGATAACCAAGTGTGAATAGTGATGCAAAGAATGTGTATTTCTAGAATAGCAAACAATCATAAATATACTCTTTGACAATAAGACATATTAATTGTACTACCAGTCTGCATTACATGTTTATGTTTAATTTCTGGGTATGTGCTTTTGTCTAGAAAGACAGGTTAAATAACATATTCCTTGTGTCATAGATGTTTATTTTGATATAGTATAAACAGGGCACAGTGAATTATTATTGCAAGTATGGTAAAATGCAGCAGAATACAGTTTACTGGACCCGTTCAGGTCTCAGCACTGATGTTCTGTCTAGTTCTCAGCTGCATCAGGACCTAGCAGCTAACAGTGTGACAGAAAGTGAAGGGACACCCTCAGCAACTCCACACCTGTAAATACAGTGATAGGAGTAGTAAGCAGATCAGGTTCCAGAGTGGAGTCCAAATGCAGTGGATGCTCCAGAAAGCAAAGGGGAAAAAAAAACAGCAGAGAAAAGAATATGCCCTACATGTGCTGACAGAAGAGAACACAGAGAAATGTTATTTCCAATTGAGATTTTTCTGTCATGGACCTAGAAATTCTTATTCTACTCCTGACATGATCATTAGGAATATTCCAACTGATGTGATATGAAAATACACGACTATGCATGTAAACATGGTGACCATTTTTAACTCCATTCATTTCCCAAAACAACACAAAAGAAGTTCCAGATTGCTTGAAATAGAAAAAAAAAATAATTATAAAACAAAGCGCTTTGAGGTCGGGGTGTCAAAATGAACCATTTTAACCTTTCAAAACCAATTTTGTTCAGCTCTGTTCTGATGCTGTATATCATACTACTTACACTGGAATCTGAAAAATAAAATTGAAATATATTTAGTCAAGGGGATTCTAAAGTTGAAACTGTAATTCAAATTGTCTTAATTTAATTCATATGATCCCCAGATAAGACCTGGATGTCATGATCCTATTTGAGGTTGACTAAATTCCCACAGGCTTATACCTAAGAAGATAAGTAAATAACAAGAGAAGATGCATTGTGTTTGGCTGACAGAATTTGACTTGACTGAAACAACCTCTAGTATATTTTAAACCAAAAACTTACCAGCTTCATACACCATAATATTATTATTTGCATGTACATTAGTGTAAATAAGCATTAGTAGCTGTAATAAGAACTGCAGATAGATCAAATACAAATAGTAAATTTTTTTTATAATGTCTGAAGAATTTCACAGAAGCAGATGAACTGCACTTGAATTTTTTTGATTTAGGTCTTTCGGTAATAATCGCTGTACCAAAATCTCAGTGATGCTGAGACTGAAGCATATGATATAAGAGTACATCCATGATCCTTTAAAAACCATTCCTGAAAGACAGAGAACTGAATAGCCTGTACAGCAGACAGGTCAACCTTTCGATAATGAGTTCAGCTGCTTTAGTGGCTGTTGAGATAGATTAGACAAGCTTTTCCCACAGACTTAAAATCATCAATATATACCATTTTCTTTATCAGAATTCTGCAGGTGCCTTATTTCCTTTTTTGATAGCATTACTATACTCTCATGAGAAAATACTTCTGTCCTCAGCTGTCACATTCCTGAATGATCCACACCATTCTATCTAATGCAGATTTTAGGTAATGAAAATAAATTACGCCTTTCTGTATGTATTGTGGAACCTCTAAGTTTTGCACCTTGGAGTCTTTTGATTTAAAAATTCCATTGTTTATCTCAAAGTGGTTTTATGATCATCGAGATGTTTTCCATATTTCTATCTAAAAACTTTATATTAAAAATTCAGGATAGTCTCAAAAGTTACATTTGCTAGAATGAAAACAGTAAGAACTGCCAAATCCAATGTTTCAAGACCTCTATGTTGAGAAAGAACTCCCTTACATTAGTATTAGAAGTTCATTATAGATTCTTTCAGTAGGTATTTTCTCTGATATTTTCAGCCCTGTCCAAGATAGTGGCTAAGACACTGGTTTAAGCTCTTACACCTAATTCCTATTAACATTAGCAGCAAGAAATGTCAGTCTATCAAACTGAGAGAAAAAAAAAAAGTAATTTTAAGGGATTATATAACAAATAAAATAAGACAGTGATACCATAAACCTACTGAAAATGGATATTGGACTGGGTGTAGAAAGATAAAATAGGTAAAATTAGAAGAAACTGAGAAATTAGATTTACATCCTAACAGAAGTTAATTAACTATCTGTAACAGTATGGAAATTATAGAGTAAAATGCAGCTGCTACTCCCTGGATGGAATGTGGCTGGCTGCTCCAGTACAGTAAGAACCTGCTAAGAGGGATGGAATGGAGGGTAGAGCAGAGCAGACTCATCATGACCAGGCTCTGTGGAAATGCTTGCAGGGAGGGGAACTCATTGGTACTTTTCAGCTGATAGCTGAACAGCATCTGCCAGCCAAGGGAGATGTCTTGCTGCTGAGCCAACAACTGTGGCGCAATCTCTCTGGATGAGCTTGGTTCATTAAAGCCTAACTGTAATATTAATGCACACCTCCAATCCAAAGTTACCCACCTCCAAGGTACAACCACTACCCACTGAGCATGCACCCTCTATTTTTTTGACTGTATCTTTAAAAGCAAAGTGGGAAAATTTTAAACCAATCAGTAACAAAGGTATTTATGACTAAAGTCACTCAAGCTCCATTTAAATACAAAGAAATTCCATAAAAGTAAGTTGACAATGGGGAAAAATTTAGGGAAGACTCCACTGTAACTGCTGGGATCAGTCAGGGCTGAACCAGATTGCTCCCCCACAGGGATGCCTCTGGGTAAGAACTGTACTCTATGCACACTTAATACTTTTATTGGGCACTAGAGCTTGTCTGTGTATTGCTTTGAATCTGTTTTTGCAGCCAGATACTATCACCAGCAGCCCTCAAACCTTAACCTGTCACAGTTTTCTATTGATGAAGTATTATTCCACAAACTCTTTGTGTGAGTCCTTCACAGGAACTGGTGGCTGCCAGCAGCGGATAACACACTCAAATAAAGTGGGAAGACCCACTGAGGGGTCTCCCTTATGCTGTTGGTGTATTTCCCTGAATAAGTCTGCCAAACTGCCCTCCAATCCAGCAGGAGTCTAGTGATGGGTCCCCATAACAGCACACTGACAGACTGGTCGGGCACAGGAGTACTTGGCTTCCCTGGAGTACTGACAGACAAATAAATCACAAAGGGAAATCTCCCCTTATCATGTGACACTGACTTTTCTGCGAGGAACACGTTTCAACCATTTCATTAACTGTAAACCTGTTACAGGGACTACTAATGCAATTGTTTAGATCTTAGTAATTTTAGTAAGGCTCAACTCTAAAAATTTTCCATGTTACAACACCAACTTCTTACAACAAATTATAGCTTTTGGATTATAATT
>JAWWLV010000144.1:36111946-36147424 GCA_035041135.1 Platyrinchus mystaceus | reverse complement strand
GCCTGCTAAATTAGATACTAACAGTCATGCCGCATTGATAACTTCTCCTAAGTCTGAATATAGTGCAACTCCACTTACATATTTCAAATGCAAGTTGGTTGTGTTGCTCATCTGCATTTAAACTGTTCTCCAAGGCAAATAAAATTCTACACACATTACCTTTACATGGACATCTTGTTAAATATAATGATTATTATTAATATCTCTTACAATATTGGTACTTTTAAAATGGCTCATACCTCCATAGTAATCTCATATATCGTGTTTGGTGACATACTCAATGATTAAAATTTTCTTAGGACTAAGAAAAAAGGTAAAGGATCTTATTTAATACTCATTTGACTGATTCACAGCTACTGCAGTTAGCTACAGAATTAAAGATAAGTCAAGTCTGTTCCCCAAAAATGAATAAAATACAAGTTACAAGTTTCCTAAAGCAAAACCTTTGGTAGGTCTTGATCAAAATATCTGAATCTATAGACAATGTGTAATGTCATATAACAATGTGAACCTCATTTACCTAACCTCAAGAATAGAGGAAAGAGAAAGAAAATGAGGGTGCAAGAAAGACACCACTTGAACAGTCAAAAGTACAAAAACGATTAGCAAAAAAGAGTTGTATAATTAGACCTAAAATACTTCTTATCTACTGCCTACAGCTTCTTGGCCCACCACAAATGCAAATTTATTCATAAAAATATTTTTTATAATAAAAGTTACTTTATCAGACACGTGATCCCAGGTTTATACTTTCCCTGTCCCAGACAAGAACTGGCAATAAACTGAAATCACTTTCTGAGGCCTCACTCCTGCAATGTCAAAAACCATGAGAGAAGTACAGGTGCAATTACCTCGGAAAATGAGGCTGTCTCTTTATCCTTGGCCATCTCTCTCCCTGCTGCAGCCATATCATTATTCTCAAATGGTATGTCAGTTTTTCAATTTACATCCTGGTCTTGGCCATAAAATGTTTCAAAGCCCATCTAAGGATGCATATGATTTACTGCCCTACTGTAATCTATGTCACATTAAATTAAGTAGTAATATAATTCATTACTTTTTTAAGACTAAATACTTCTTCATATATTATTCCATTGGAAATAACAGGAATAACTGAATCCTTGACATAAACTCTATGAGAAACATGAATATGGGGATTCTGCATCTATATTCCTTACACTTAGAAAACTACTGAGAGAGATATACTTTTATTATTTACTTTCTGTGTTATATAGTGTGTGAGACAACATGCGATAGGACACAGGTGAATGGTTTTAAATTAAATGAGAGAAGATTTAGATCAGGTATTAGGAGGACATTCTTCACTCAGAGGGTAGTGAGACAATGGAACAGACTGCCCAGAGAAGTTGTGGATGCCCCATCCCTGGAATAGATCTAGGCCAGGTTGGATGGGGCCCCAGGCAACCTGACCTAGCGGGTGGCATCCCTGCCCATGGCAGGGGTTTGGAACTAGATGATCTTTAGAGTTGCTTCCAACCCAAACCATTCTATGATGATTCTATAACATAACCATCAAAGGAGAGCTGTTAGCTTCCCAAATTTTAAAAGAGAAAAAAATTAATGAAATGGTCTGTTACGAATCAATTATGCATTAAAAATTCACTATAACAAAATAATGCTTTATTTTTATTCAGTAAACTAAATATTCTGAAGTTTTTCTGTAGCTTACCATTTCTTTTCCAAGTTCACGTTGTAATATTGTAACTGCCAATTAATGATCCACGAAAAAATATCTTATACAACAAAAGTACAGAGATTGGGTCCTCTGCATATCATCTCACAGTGTTTCATACCACAATTAATCTGTTACTAGCACAGTCTTATGCCATTATTCAATTTTGTATGCCTCAATCATTATCTGGCTATCTAATTGGCTTTAACTGGAATATATTTGGTTCTTCTCAGTTGCTTAAATAACTGCTGAAGCAACTCTACATTTGTCTTAGTTAAGCTGAGAAAAAGTTCAAAAATTGAATTTGTGTACTAGAATAGGACTACCATGACTCATGTCTAGTGACGACACAATAGCTGCAGACGTTAAATAGCCTTATGATTATGTTAATGGACTTCCACTTCCTCTCTAAGAAGTTAAACAGCTCTATCTGCTTCCACTGTATTTACAATTGAAATATGTCACTGACTGCTAGCAGAGAGCCCTAATGATATTCTTAAAAAGACTCAAGAGCTCTCTTACACTGTAGCAAAGAACAAATGCAGTAACATGAAACAGGTGCCAACACTGCCACGCGTCCAACCCAGCCCCAAATCACAGTACAGCTGAAGAGAAGAGCACACAGAAGGTAACACTGATTCAATGTCAAGTGTCAAAGAAGAGTGGAAGCAGGAGCTCTTATTAAAACGTTCAGCCTACAAAATCACTGCTGCTTGGAACACCTCTGCATGTGCTGTGCAGCTGACACCCTCACCCTAATTAGACTGGCTACTTAAGGATATCGGCAGCTGCATTGCTTCCTTTCTCCTCTACACTAAGAGTTTCTGTTAACAAGAAGGTTTACAAAGACCTTGTAAGAGATAAAACATTTTGCAAATCCATCCTCAGTACTCTATGTCTTACCAAGACCCTAAGAAGTGCTTGCATAACCAGAACCACAGCCACAGAAATCAACAATTGATGAAGTCATGGCAACATATATAGCCATGATCACGTGTCACATTACCACACAAAGTGGCAATCCCTGAATTTCAAAAATAGTACAAGAGAAATTCTGAAAAATGCACAGCATTAATAGAAAGGTGATCATGTAAAAGCAAGATCATATCTTAACCAGTGCTCTGCTAAATAGAAGAAGGTGGAGTAAGCAAGGATAAGGTGAAATCACAATTTTTTTCTAGAATTAGGAGGAGAAAACACTCTGAAGTGGTTAACGTGTTGACTAAAGATATAATATTACAATAATTTGAATGAGACTTTATCTTCTTGGAGAAGAAAAGCTCTAAGGGACAAATATAAACCACAGAAAATACTGACTAGGTAATAGTATTAACTGCAGGAAGAGATATGAGAAAAAAATAAAACGTGAACAGAATTATAAAACTAGCAGTATATGCTAAAGATTGTACATAGAGAGGCTGCACAGAGAGTTTTAGTGGGGCAATTATCTGTCTGATTGTATTGATTGATAAACACAGAATACTGTAAATAAGCTGCTAATCTGTATATTTAAAATAGTGATAACAAGAATGCAGAACAGTAAAGAGTTATGCTGTAATGCAAGAGCAGTAAGTGTGATAAAAATTAGAAGGCATACTGTATAAAGAAAAAGGTGGGGCAATTAGTTAATATACACCAGATAAAAAATACGATTTAAAGAGTATAGTACCTTCTTATATTTGTGTAAAGAGAGCCAATGAAAATGATGAAAATATATATATATAAAGTAGTTACTGTCAGAACATGAAGAAATGGCCCTTGAAGTATGAGAAAAACAAGCATAAACAAAATGCAAGCATATTTAGTGGGGCTAATTGGCTGATTTTGCTGAAAGAAAGACAACAGGGTCACCATCTTGGAAAGTGTTCACGAAAGACCTGGAAAGAGGCAGCAGGGGAGTCTAATGAGTATGCTGTAGAAAGTCATAAATAACTTTGAAGCATTGGAATGGAGTTATTGAACCAGACTCTCCTTCCAACCCCATTATCCATGAATGCAAATATTGAATTATGGAGGATGAAGAAAAAAAGGATTCTTCAAAGACAGTTGTCAGGGAAAAACAATACACAGTCACTCCTGTACTACTGTGGCATGAAAACATGACAGGCAATACATGAAGAAAAGAGAACAGTAACATTAATCATGAAACTGCTTTTCAGTAACATGAAATGAGATAACAAGTTTTATCTAGAAATAAATGTAAATACCCATGTTGAATCTTTTAATTGAATTCCAGAAATATTCACAGTCTGTGACTATTTAAAGCAAATGAGGCATTGGTTAGGAGGTTAGCTGGACTCTGAATCTGGCCTTAATTAATTTTCTGACACTGGTCATATTTTGGCTAGGAATTTCAGGCTCAGAGTTCAATCCAAAAGGCAGGTGACTAAAAAGGGAAACGGGTTTCTAAATATCTTTGAGGATCTAGTCCATCCTCCATCTCTTTTTGTTCAAACTTAAAATATAGGAATGAGGGAAATGGTTTCATGGAGCCATAGTCACCATGACATCACTTCATCTTGAGTGTATACGCATTTTGGGGCAAGAGTCAAAATTTCAAAGTTATAAATCTTTGCTTGTAACTTTTTGCACAATACAGACATCAAATAACATAATGCTTGTTCTTAAAGACCACCCACAAAATGAAAAAACCCCACACATTTTCTTGTACTGGTCATACAAAGAAATGGCAACAACAAAAAGCATAACTTTCAATAGTTTAAATAACTTAAAAACGAATAATAGAAATAATGGAATATAAAAACTGCTGTGGCGTTCAAAGCAATGTTCTAGCTAAAGAATATTTAAGGCTTTCCTTATGTGACATTAACCAATGGTCACAAACTTACATCTTAAGTTCACTCTAATGAATCATTTTGCCAATCAAGACAGGTGGGTTTAGAGAGGATTTATGAGGGAGAAGTCCATGAAATGACTACACTGACAGAGCACGAATCACAAACTGCATTTCTCATTCTTAGGAAGGTTATTACATAATGTGCTACCATTGCTATCTGAGTCTTAGCAAACTTACAGTATAGTAACTGCTTCAGCAGTGGAAATCATACAACCTCTTGGATTTTTTCTTTGTTTTTTAATTACTTTCACAGTCCATTCACTGCAAGCATCTTCTGTAACACTAAGTCAGATCATAGAAAGATAATCACTTTCAGAGATAGCATGAAACAAAAGGTTTTGTACCATACCCAGTCTCTGGAATTTCAGCCCATTTCCATAAGAGATGGTACTGCTCACAATATAACCGGCTGAGAGACTTTAATTACTCCTGAAACCATCTTAGAAGCACAATTAGAAATTTAAATAATTAGCTGCACAGATAATATTAGTTATAATCGTCTTTTATTTCTCAAGTACAGATTTAACTTTTCAACAGATAAGTTTTCAAGCTACAATTTAAACTTCTTTGGGGAAGTCAATTTGACATATGGCGAAGAGCACTACAAAATTATCTGGCAAAAATCATGTATACCAAAATAAGTATTTTTATGGTCCTTAAATATCCAAAGTTGAAAAGTAATTTTTAAAACTGTCTTTGTAACATCAAGTGGTAACACTAGAATCTGTTTTTTAAAAGTCCCATTTATATAGTTTTACCAATCTCATCATTGTAATCTAGGCTTTGCTACTATTCCTATTCCTCTCTCAGAGCTCCTCTGCTAGTCACAAAGTATCAGAAACTGCTTAATATTTTGAAAATATTCCTACTTGGTGAGACAGAATTTCAATGCAAAACAACAGCAAGCAATTTCAAAAAATCCCTAACCCTAACAATGATAACACACTTCTATGATTCCTTGAATAATAAAACAAGAAAATAATAGGGACGTTTGGCATATGGTGAGAGTACAAAGATGATGTTCCAGCTGAAAATGGTACTGGTGTCCTTGTGCATTTAAAATAAAGTTGAGAGAGAGATAATTTTAGAGTAGACACGAGGACAAAACAGATGCTCTTGTTTCTCACAAATATATTTCTAGATTTCTATGCTTACATCGAAGTTCTATTGAGAAATGCAGAGTAAACTTATTACTTTTTCTCTTAATTTGTGGCAGAACAGCCACAATTCTTGTTCCTGAGTGTCATTCATTTTGATACTTACTTATTTAAACTTACTGATTTTTTTACTCTACTGAGTAATTAATTATTTTCCTTGTTTTCCAAGAAAATGGAATCTTTTTATATTTAAGTCTTGCAGAAGTTTTATATTTAGTCATTCAGATTTTGGTTGATTGTAAATGTTCTCTCAGTTTTCAGAATTACAGTAAATTACTTGTATAGGTGGGGTTTTTGTTCTTTTTTGTGTTTTAATTATTAGTCTAACTTGATGTCAACAACACTAAATCTAGGTACCAGTTTTCAAGGAATCATCAAAGGAAGGGAAGGGGATCAAGGAATTTATCATGTTGGCAAGCTCAGCATCTTTCAGTTCTGCACAAAACAAATAAAAATTAACATCTCCTTAAATTTGCTGGGAGTCAGTTATGTGTAAAACTGTGTCATGGTTTAAACCCAGATGGCAACGAAGCACCAAGCAGCCCCTTGCTCACTTCCCACCCCATTAGGATGGGGGAGAATCAAAGGGTGAAAGTGAGAAAACTTATGGGTTGAAATAAGAACAGTTTAATAACTGAAATAATTATAATAGTAATAGTAATGCTGCTGTTACTGAAAATTTAAATGGAAAGGAAAACAACAACAAAAAAAAGGAAAGAGAAATAAAACTCAAGACAACTTATGATATAATGGAAAAACACTGACCAATGCATGACACCATATGGTATGGGATATCCCTTTGGCCAGTTAGGATCAGCTGTCCTGGCTGTGTCCCCTCCTAATTCCTCGTGCACCACCAGCCTCCTTGCTGGCAAGTTGGGGTGAGAGGCAGAAAAGGCCCCAACTCCATGTAAACACTGGTCAGCAATAATTAAAATATTCCTCAACTATCAACGCTGTTTCCATCACAAATCCAAAATATAATACCATACTAGCTACTAGAAAGAAAATTAACTCTACCATAGAAAAAAACAGCACAAGCTG
This sequence comes from Platyrinchus mystaceus, assembly GCA_035041135.1. Classification (NCBI taxonomy): domain Eukaryota; kingdom Metazoa; phylum Chordata; class Aves; order Passeriformes; family Tyrannidae; genus Platyrinchus; species Platyrinchus mystaceus. Next base: position 36,140,673 of record JAWWLV010000144.1, on the reverse strand, counting down.
GAAAATATACTTTTCTGAACTAACTGAATTTATATTCCTCTGTTTCCCTTTTATAACTGTTTAAGTGCTTACACTGAGACAAAGAATGATACCTTATTATCTATGGTTAAAACATAAAAAAATTCATAAAACAACTGACTGGGCAGTGAGTCGAACTACATGAGAAATATTCAATATAGGTTAATTCATCAATTTCTTCGGTAAATCTAAATCATTCACATATAATCCATTCTGAAACCTGACATTTGGACAAACCCACCATAAAACTGAATTCGGAAACCAGAAATGAAAAAAAATATTAGTTTTATAAAAAGCAATATTGCTGATCCTATAAATCAAAAATTATTTGCCTCTCTTTTCTATCACAGATATGGCAAAGAAATGTAACTTTCTGAAGTAAACAAGCAAACAAAAAATTAATTTGCATTTTCTTTATATTTGAAATACCATTTCAAATGAATGTTTTTTGCCTTTGTGGATCACAGGCTTTGTCTGTTCTCTCATTACGCTAAAAACACAGATTCACAAGTGAGGACAGAACAATGTGTTTCCCTCTCTTCCCCTTTACTCCAGCTCCTTCCCACAAGCATACTAAATAGTAAAGCATTTCAAAGGCAGTACAAGAGCTGCCAGAACAAAAGTATTATCACGTTAGAGAAATATTCACAAAAGATTTTTACTGGAGCAGTGAAACCACAGATAGTAAAAATAATAACTCTAGTACAGTTTGTGCTGTACTTGCTTGTCCCACTGCCTGTTCAAAAGTAAAGAAAGGGATAGAACAAATATTGGCTCTTTATTTCCAAAGATAAACTAAAAGGTGCCAGAAATAAGAAAGCAGAACAGAAAGAATAACTTTCCCCTTGTGCAAGAGCTATTTTTTGAAAGAAGTGTCCCTTCTTCAGATTGATACAATTCCTCTGTGCATGAAATTTTTTGAGGAGTGGATATGCCAATGCTGAATGCCTCCATCTAATCAATACACTGTGTGAGATTTTCTAATTTGCCCAAACTAAGAGAGAAAAGTGATTGTGATAATTGCTTTAAAACAATGAAGAATACAAACTCAATTTCTTTTTCCTTCTTTTAAAAGATTATTCTTGAAGAGAATTGTATAAAGGATGAATACTTGAAATTTTAAATGGAGATTTTCTGCTTTATTTTTCCAACATGATCATCTTTCAAAACACTGAAAGATGAAAACTTGCTGAAAAGCTGCATGTTGTATCTTTGGTTTTGGGCAAGTGAATAAAGGTACAGAGGAATACCAAAGATAAGATTATATATTTGCCTTAACTCCTAGCAATGAATGTGGATGTAAAGCATTATTTTTTATATTCTTTATTTTTAATGTGCATGAACATTTTAGTCTTTGTAGTGCCAAGATGTCAGTGCCTTCACTCGACACTCACTTAGTGAGGTGCAAAGTTTTACATCAAAATGTCAGAATGACTTTAATTTGGGGTTGAGAGATGAATCATTCTCTTTCTTCATCAGACTTCTAGATCTTATGGTCAAGCAAATAGCTCAGCTGTCAGACATGCCCAGAAAATAGTAACAAAGAAGAGCATAAATTCCAGCTCTGTTCAAACTTAGAAAAATAAAAAAAGTTACAGATACTTAAACGTCTAAGCTATCATGCAATGTAGTAAGTAAAGCACATTAGTTTCTGAATTTGGAAGATGATATTCTTCCAATATGTGCTTTTTTTTCTGATCAGCAACAAGCACACATTTTTCTTCTTGATGCTTTAACCAGTCTGCTTACCTTTTTTCTTCTACTAAGAGACATCCGTTACCAACTCCTTTGTACTAATCACACTATATTAATACAATATAACCTAATTGAAAGTAATATATTGAATAATGCGACTGCATAATTTAAAGTATTTCTAAATTGGTCTAAACCTTCTAGTATTTAAAATATTTTATGTCATAATTTCCAGTCTGGCATATTTTCAAAAGGTGTTGCTGTTGATGTCACTAGCAGTGAAGCATACAGCACTCCTACATATCTGGGTCTAAATTTTCTATGTCTGACTATACCTCTTCAGAAGAAAACCCAGTTGTGATTGATAATTTTCTTTCACAGCAGAACAACCAGGGCAAGTGCTCCAATTCAAACTAAGGACACAGGATAAGGATATTTCAGTTTTCAAGTTCAATCAAGAATTAACTTTGAATGATCTTTCTCCTGCCAATAATAGAGATCGTACCTTATAGGTACATTTTCTGGGTGAGCACGATTCACAGAGGACCTGGCTACATTTCAGTATGTCAACAATTCCTTAGTTTGGAGCCACTACAGAACTGTACATACAGACCCCCCCAAGAAAGAAAACATACAATGCAAGACCGCATTTTGGCTTTTTTCCTTTTTGCCGGAAGAATGTCCTTCCTTGTCTTCAGCTCATGAAAAACACCTTGAGGTTAGCATACTATGGATTACATGTTTTAAATGCAGTGTTGTAAAAAGTATGTAGTAAGAAATTAATAAAAGGGAATGTTCCTTAGCACTAATTATCCTCTAATTTTTAGAATGTAATTATAGCAAAAATGATTATAGTACTTGTAATTACATATTTGGTACCAAGAACAAATTTAAAACCAAAACTTTTCCATTATTTTCATTAATCTTTTCTTACTCATTTCACACTTACACTTATCACAATGAATTGATTTCTAGCTGTGATCAGTGTACACTTCAGACATCAGGGCTTTTTTACTCTGTTGAACTAATAATTTTAAAATGTCCAGCCAATTTTTCAATATTTTCACATGTTGTGTAGGGCAGTGAGGCTCCAATCAAAAATTCTGTAGATAATGAAGACTCTTAAAAATGTTTAACCTCTACTTCTCTAAAGGAGTTGCTGTAAAAAAGAAGCAACTCTGTGCATTACTATTTGCAGAGTGAAACTTCTGAAATGAAAATCCAAACTCCAAGCTTTTGGCTCTTAGTGTCCGCAGTGTTTACAGATGTAGCTGATTGCTGATCGGCATTAAATTGTTTTCCAAGAGGTTTGTTAAAAGACAAGGGCTGATAATCCAGGCAGGGAAACAAGAGGCTCAGGCTAGCAACATAGCAAGGGTTAACTGTTACATACAGGATGCTAATATATAAACTACAGACTGTATCCCCATTTCCAGCTGACAGCAGTGGGTTATGCAGCAGCTGGAGGACAGGATCAGAGCTCTCCCTTCCAGCAGCAAAGAGGATGAAAGACGATTACCTTGTATCATCCTAATTCTTCTGGATTTTGATTTCTACCTTCAACATTTTCAGAAATACACTCTTGAGAAAACCAGATGGGATTGAAAATAATCAGTATGAAACTCTGTGACTGTATTTACTGTGGAATCATTATCCAATGCCTAGCTCCCCTATCACAGCGTGCCACCGAGAGCAAGACTGCCTTACCACTCAGACCTGGTAGGAGTAAATCTTAAAAAAAAAAAGAACCAAAATTAATAAAAAACATGGCAATCCTTTTAAAAAATAACCCAATCTTTAGCAAGGGTTATGCCTGTTTCAAGACCTCATGCAACTTTAATCATTCAACAGTTGAGGAAGCAGAAGCATTTTAACTCCATTTGAAGAGTGTAGTCAGGATGTCACAGTTTATAATATTCATACAAAATACAGACATCAACTAGTTAAAATTAGCTGGAGAGGCCACACCTAGTGCTGAATGAGAAATAAATAAATGTGTATTATGATAGCTTTATTCTAAAATACTAAGGATATTTCAAAAATCTTTTGAAGCTACTGAAAAGATTTATTTGATTCTCATTTGAGGGTAGTTAAGTAAAGTTTTGTAAAGTCTCCTTTATATAAGGCAATAGCATTATTTGTGACCTCAACATTTCTTCTAAAAAAATCCAAGCTTTACTATTTAAGTACCAAAACACAAAACAAAAAAACACAAAAAAAAAAAAACCTGAAAAAAGGAGAATCTTCAAGTGTTGTTATTCTGTCTCTCTCTCCTTCCAATGCACTACAGTTTAAATTAGTATGACATGACTTTTTTTAATCAAATCAGAACTCATAGCAGAGAGTGCACAATTTTAAATGGATACAAGGGACCAGGAATTCTTCTTGCTAGAATCACTCCCAGTGCCAATGGAGCAATTTTGTCACATGCTCTCATGTCAGGAAAAAGCTTTTGGCTAGACTCCATCCCTCTATTCAAACAGACAAACACTTCAATTGCTACATTTTGTTCTGTTCATTTATGTTGAAATATTATATTTGGCATGAAGTTTTAGAGTTTCAGAAAAAATAATTCTGTAATATTCCTCAGGGCTTTATGCTTGAGAAAGACCGAACTGTTTTACAGGCTTCATAAACTTGTGGCTTTGAAACAACCAAGAGTTTTACATACAACTACTCAACCAATGTTAGATTACTGTTTGCTTTTATATGCAATTATTCTACTACTGCATCCCATACACACATCAAAAACACAGCCCAGGCACCAATAAAAAACATTTCTGTAGGCAGACCTAAAAGACACTCGTGGTGCACATCAGCTGTCAGCAGCAATGTGATGTTATCACAATTATCCTGCTCTTTTCCATGCCATGTTCTCTCCAAATGTCTCTGCTAAACCTAACTGAATGTCTCCTGATTTAATTTAATCTGGGTTGCCCTCTATCAGTAACTTTACTGCCCCGCTCAGACTCTCTATTGATCCAAAAGCTGAGATACACAACTGATTTTACACCAGGAGATAAGTTGTAATGCTAGTTTGTGTTCCCGTCCTGACTAGAATAAAGTGCTTCTGAGATGGGAGAGGGAGGTTTTCTGCAGCCCTGCAAATGAGCTGGATTTGTACTTTTCCAAATCCTTAGCAATTTGGAAAAATTGGACATGTGGACTGATAAAGAGCAAATTCTTCACACATGCAAACTGGACATGTCTAACCCTGAATGCCATCTTGATCTAGATCAGAGGTGCTAGGCATGTAGAAAGAAATAATTACACAGCCAAAGTCAGACACCCACTTTTCCACTCCATGCAGAGCTCAAGAGAGGTCAATCACTCAACTACTAAAATTAAAATCCAGCTGACCAAAATTCTTTCATTTTCTGAAAAAATATTAATAATTTTAACAAAACAAAGGGTAATACTGTATAGAACTTCCTTTACCAAGGAATTAACACATTAATGAAAAATATTATTTCATTTTTGGTTATAAAACCATCAGGCTGCAATCTACAAATCAAAAAAAAGCTCTATCAATTTATTCTTATGAAGTCAACATATACTTTTCTTTATATAATTCATTCAACAATTCACTGTCCATCTCCGTTGCTTTCCTAACCAGTATTTTGAGATTTGCAATTTCTTTTTCAGGTTATGGGGTAAGGAAAATAGCTAAATAAAATTCAACTAATACATCTTTTTGACACATTTGTTATTTACCCAGTGGTGTGCACCTTCCTACTGCTCATATAATAAGTATCTCCTGTATTTTAATTTTAATGTTTTAGGCCACCATAATTGTTTAATATATTTGTATACTATATATCCACTGTAAGAGAAGACCACAGACTCGCCTTGTTTAAACAGACAAATTCAAATTAATCAAAAGCAAAGTCCAAAACAAAAAAAAAAAATCATGCTACATTCAAGTGCCGCTGTCTCAGTGAACCTTTTTCATCAGCAAATCAATAGAAAGCTGCAGGGAACACAACAATTGAAGAACAGCAGATGATGGGTCAGTCAATTAAACCACAACAGTGAGTAACAGAGGAGGACAGCAGGCACCCTTTCCATGCTTAAGCTCAGTGTAACGATGTTATGAAACACAATCCCTAGTAAGGTGTCTACAATCATACAAAACCCATGAGTCATTTTCCCCTCCAAAATTCCGAGTACAATTTCTATTGAAACTGTTAAAACAATGGCCTGTCTTCTCCCACTCTGGAAAAACAACAGGCCTTGACAAAGACTAAGAGACCAAAATACTGGAGATGAATTTAGTATGCACCTTAGTAAAGTCCTGACATTTAATATCTGATGAGGCAAAGAGAATATTAAAGTATTGACCTTTCAGTTTAATTTTTCAGCATAATGACAGGATCTGGGCTTTATGATAAATTTCTAAACTATACTTCTTCTCCTAACTTCTTTATTGCATCTCTCTTTGTTTATTACTGCTTAACTTTTGCCATGCTAACAAGTAAATCCCCTTAGTAATCATGAATAGTCTAGCTGAATTAACTGAAAATACAGAGATACAAACAGTTAAGTAAGTAGATAGGTAGAGGGTATTTTGAAGATTTAGTAGGATCAAGCTAGCTACAACATTAGGATACAACCTGAAAGTAAGAAATTAAGTCAGAATGTACTAGAAACTTTTTTATATTGAAGTAATTAAAAATAGTCATGCAGGTATGGCAAGAAAGAAGAGATGCCGTAAGATAACAGCTTATTGGATTTTTTTTCTATTTTCTACTGATTTTCTGCTGATTGCTACAAATTTAAGTTGGTCACAGCCACATGAAAACATCTCTGCCTGTAGGCAACAGAGAATGTCCTTGCAATAGGGATGATGCATCTTCTACAGTAATGGGGATGTCCCAACAGCTTCAGGATATTTTGAAACAGCTAGGAAAGGCCAACGTAACTTTTGAGGAACTCTGGTTAGAAGAGGGGGAAAACCTGGCATACCTGCTTTGGATTACTGTGCCAGAGATCCACAGCAATAAGTGGACACTGAAAAACAATAAATAATCAAGGGTGAGCAGGAGGTTCTCAATGGAGGCAAGACATCAGAATTTGGTGCAATGGGGACCAGAGATGGCTGAGGTGGGGATAAGGACTGCATAGCTAGTGAAATAAGAGCCAAGAGATGTGGCTTTGAGGAGTCCATCAAGACTGAGGATATCAATAAATAATTGAAATGGTATAATTCTTTACTGACTCAGAGCACATATTAACCTGTACCGTATCTTTCTAGAAGGCACATATTTCAGTTGTGAGGAAACTACCACATAGTTTAAGTATATTGTATACAGGACTACTCCAAATTTAGAATTGTGTTTTTGGATGAGTCTTCAGCACAACCTTCTCAAGCATCATAAACTGAAACTTCAATATTTTTGTGCTATTCTGTTGAGTCTGTCTGCAGGTGTTGGCTTGGATTTACATATTCACCCCAATTTCCAAAGTCCATCTTCTCATCTTCATTAACTTCAGAGCTACTAACACTCTAGATACTTTCCGAGAGTCCTTCCTGGTTCTGTCAAGACAGAGAGAAAGAAAATATGCAAACTGCAATTGTTTTTTCACAATCTGCATTCTCATGTCCATCCAGTTTTAACAAACTCATCATTACTGACAAAAGGTCAAAAGCTGCCCCTGGTGAAGGCTGTACCTGATGACTTCTCTCACTGTAATGTTAGCACTCCATTCAAGAGCACGAATCATTATCTATCATTGCTTGCTAATATTCAAATTAATATATTCATAAAAATGTCTTTAACAATATATAAGATTAAAAGGACCTGTCCATGGTATATTTTCCGTAAAATTTCACATTTCCTATGTGTTTCATTTTCTTATTCTTTACAAACATTAGTACCATAATATATTATTACTTGTATAAACAACATGAGAATGATCCAAGAATAGCTAAACATTAATTTAACTGTCTGTCCTTGAAAAAATCAAATCCGCTCCCTTAACAAGTTGTACTTCACTGTAAAATAAGCTAAAATTTAGGATCTGTTCAAAATCCTATAATGTCAAACTTGAACAAGTCTATGATGCAGTAGTATGAAGGCAGATAAAAGCCTGGTGAAAAATTACATATGGGAAATGTACCTTACTGAAAATGTTACCACTCTGAGCAACTGCTCTCAAAGTACAGGTTTTTTATATTTTTGTTTCACAGCTAACCAGTACAGTCTTTTTCACTCCCTCTCAATTCATTATTATTTTAACTGATTCTAGATACACTGAAATTAGTTTATAGTTAATTGAAAATGAGCAAAAGTCCGGTGCATTTCACACTACTTTCATAACTTTTTGGTGTATTTATCACATAACGGCAGTAAGTCCCATCTTTCCTCCTCTCAATTTCATGCTGTTTTCTGAACATGCAGAAAGTACTACATGCTCTAAATGGAACATGCCAGATTATAATTTAAGAGTCAAGAGTTTCCACTGAAGTATACTACTTTACAAAATTGCTTGTAAATTCAAGAAAAATTCCCATAGTTTGCTAAATTCTATTCATAAGGGAAGTAAATATGATGAATTACATCAAGGACAATATGTGTGAACAGGATGCAGATTTTTTTTTCATATACTATCCATAATTTAAATTTAACATCCCTTTTGAGGAAGAAACAAATCCTTGCTGTTCTTTTACCAGAAACTGAAGGCCAGAGGTAAAATAATCTGTGGCTCAATCAATAAATACAATGAAGGATTTACAGACTGACACCTGGGAAAAGGTAGCTTTATTGATGTAACTGACAGGCCGATGGCAGATTTACTAGCTGTGCAGGACTACAATAAATTTGACTTCAGCTATGGGCAAATCATGTTAAGAAATACTGCCATGACAAAGAATTTCTCAGAGATGTCCATGTTGTATAATGGCATGTCACCCGAGAATGTTATACTCTTCCATGACCTATTCCTCAACCAAATGATGAAAGAGATCAATTAGTATTCCTTATTTAAAAGTCCCAGAACACTGAAAAATGTCTTGATTATCTCACATCAGACAACAAGACCTACAGAACTGAAATTTTTTTAAAAAAGTAATCTATTACTCTGGAATGTAACATATTACTTATGTAACATAATGCTTTGTTATGTGAAAAGGGCAGGATACCTGTGATCCCAAGATAAACAGTTACCTCAGTATCTTTATAATCTCCTTGACTTTCGCATCTCTGTGTGTGGCAAAGCTGACCTTGAATACTGCTAATACTGATAGACTAAATCCAAATTTTTATAATCATCAAATCTAAGAACTTTTATGGAAAAAATCAGGTGACATAAATCACTTCAGTTTGAGGGAAAGCTATGGTTTTATTTCAGAAAATGCTGGGATGGAAGTTAATTCTGTGGTTTCTATCTAGAATATTAATAATCTGAAATGCCACTTCTGCAAACCTTATGAATATATAATTTTATGAGAACTCTTTTGAAGTTAATGGAAGTTCATTTGAATTTATATACACATGAACAAAAGTATATAGGGGATCAGTATCCAGAAAAAACCCAGTAATTACTGATGAATGGGAAACAGTAAGTCAGTAGAGTAACATTTCATGGCTACCCTCATCATTATTTATCAAACTTCATGTTCATTTCTTAAGAAAAACAATTAATCCCCTGCTGTCCCTCTCTCTCAAGATTTAATTATCTGTAGCACTGACCACAATGCATGCATTCCAGTAAAGGTTCTCCTGCAGTAAAACGTGCAACAAATCAAATATCTTTCTTCAAAAAGGCATTTTTACAGGGAATACACATAATAAAAAGCCAAAAGATTTCTAGAAGCTACAAAACCATGTATTAGAATACTAGAGCAACTAAAATCCAAATAAATTATCATGAAGTAACGCAGACAAGCCTGAATTACTGTATAGATTAATGTCCACTGCCACAGATTTCACTTCTGATATAACGAAAAGATCAGATTTTTGTTTTGCAGATTTTTCAGTTGAAAAGAAAGTTCAGGATTGATCCTCTTTCGCATCAAGTCTAAACCTTGTGTTCAGAATTTAAGAATTTAAAAGCCATACCTTTTCACTGAATGCTAAGGAAGTTGGGTATTTTAAACAAATTTTTAAGTGCTTCCATGACTACAGATGGATTTGAAGAAAATGTTATTTATTTTTCAGAAATGGGTCTTGCATAAATTAGCTCTACAGGGCTACTCTGTCAGCTATGTGATACTCAGTGTAGCAAAGCACTTAGTCATCAACATGAGTATCTCCACTGCTCAGAATCTACCACCAAATAACAATATTTACACAGCAGTAAAAGAAATTATGAAGAACTTTCTGTATAATAAATTTAAATTCATATTACCTTCAGATCGTCTACTACTACTAGTGAAACATTAGGACGGTATATTTCCGACTACAGAAATTTCATTGTGAATTTAGTAGGGGCACTATTTTTGGTCAAGAACGGATAATCATGTCCCATTTTGCAATTTGCCTGCAGTGTACAGCATCTGCAGTTTACACACATCATTTCACAGAATTCCTTAAGGAATCTACCATAAGTGATATGAGTACCAAATAAAACGCAGCAAAGTACTGAATAAAATGCAGCAAAAAACCCACCTCTGTACAGCCAAAATACACTGTTAGAGGTACTGGTGAAATGGAACAACAGCCTGGGTTGAGAACAGCTTTAAAATGTATATATCTCATTATTTTCAATGCAATTTGTATCACAAAACCTGCACTTGACTTTACTTTTAATGAGTAACTGATGAACTCGAAGGAGTGATACTATACACACTTTCCAAGTTTTCATACTTTACATTTTCATGTGAAGTTATAAAAACTCCAGCCCGCTCAGGACTTCATCCACTACGGTAAGTCTTAGACCCACTCTGTTTCCTCCTCTCAGAACAATATGTTCTGCCACTACCTTTGATTTTTCCTTACAGATTAGTCAAATTAATTTCTGAAGCTTTTGTTAGCTTATCCTCTCCTGCTGTTAATAATTCTGTATCAACATAATCACCCACCGGAACTTCTGTTCTTTCAAAAAACTCTGACTTCCTCTCAGCTCTTCAAAAATCTGTTTCTCGCACAAATACCTCCGCTGTCTGGAAAATGGCTGTCTGTAGTTCAGCTTCCTATTTGTCTCTTTGATAATATAAATTAATAATAATTCTATTTTAATCATATTTACAATTTTAAATCATCAGTTTCGGTGCTGATCAGGATTTTTTCCCCCTTGCATTAGAGTATATTTTCCATTAAGGTATTATTCCAGTAATTATAATAAATGAAAATGCATTTTCAATCAACATAGTCAAGTGTGACGGGAAAAGAATACTTTCACTTGTGAATTATATTTTCTGTAGAAGACAAACCCGGAGATATATGTTGCATGTTTGTGTATGTGGCTGAGTATGAAGAAGAAATCACAGGTCATATTCATTCTAATTAAGCCATTTTTCTAGCTGACAACTGTCAAAGCCATCCCAGAAACACATGAATATTAAAGTGCTGTTCACTGGCACATTTGGCATTTTGAAGCTGGGCAAATAGAAGTCATGAAATATGAAAGGAGTGCCCCATGTCATTTTGTAGAAAATGTTGCCATTAAGATGATGTATGGGAAAATTCGCACCTTCATCATCATGGAGTGCTATATTATATTTTCTGTATTACTTTGCTCCAAAAGCATTAGTAGTGGCTTCAAGACTTCTGTCTTTGGCTGAAAGAAATTTATGAAACATATTATAGTCAAGATTTTAAATGCCTGTTAATATTGACATATATACTTATCTAAAACTAATGCATTATTTTTTTATTTATTGTGAAATTCTCTGCTGAGAGAGAATTCTAATGTAATTAGATTAGTTCTAAAAAGAAATATTTTTTTTTTTTACAATTAAAATCCAACATAGAATACAACAAGGAGAGGGGACTTCTTTAAAGTTCAGACTCAATTTTATCTGTGTTTTGGATCTGCAAAATTCTCAGAAAATTTAAATTCTCATCACAGAACATATTTGCTGGTTCCAACCTGCAAAATATTTCAGAAATACAAGACTTTTCCCCAAATTCAAAGAATATAAAAAATATATTAATTGAGTCTGCCTGGTTTATGTACCTAAACATGTCATCTAATTTATAACATAGATTAAACACAATAACAGGATCTTTGACACAGTTATCTGATCTATCTACTAGCAAGCAATTTGCTAACAATCTAGATGTCTGTTTTGTCACTCACACATTTAATACATTTTAAATATCCTATCAAATTCACATTTAGAAGCATGAAATACACATGCCTGGCCGAGAAAGCAACAGTGCCCCACTTGGCAGAGCCCTGCTGCCCGTGCCCATGCAGCCCCAGCAGCCTGTGTACTCTAAATTTACTTGCTTAAACCAGAAGTACAAACAAAGGCTGACATTATTCCCTGGACTTCACACACACCTGGAACCATCCTACAAAACCGTAATGCTCCAAGAGACCTCAGACCTTGCCATCAAGGGCCCAAGAGGAGGCTTCAAAATACTGTCTCTAACCATCACCACCACCTTGGTGCTACTGTTCATTATTTTGGATAACTTCATCTTATTCTCATATCCAAATTAAAGCTCTTATGCACAAATAAGAGCTGAGCTGCAATTCAATAGCAATTTTAAAACATGTAAAGCAGGAACATATTTTTGATGAACAGGTCAAGAAGAAATGGCCTTTAACTGATTCATGGTTAGACTTGAGAAAGATCTTCTAATGAAGCTCTGAATAGGCTACACACTGTTCCAGGGGGGAAAAAACCTTCTTTTCCTGAAATACGTTAGTAGCAACATCCCAGAGAAATGAGATTTGATTTCACACTGACAAAGTGAAAAGAAACTTCTTAAATTAGCCAAACACTGAGATTAAAGACACCTTAAAAAATGGAACTGAACTTATGTGAGACACTGCACACAATAAACTGTTCAAACTCAAGTCCTCCTCTGACACAAAAAAACAGAGGATCTATACCTTAGAAGCTGTTAAGTACTACGAATATTGTAATATTCTTTTTCCAAAGTTCATTCCAAAGATGAATTATACATTCTCACTTGCAATCAACTTTCACCCAAGAGAAGAATTTCAGATGGACGAATAAAGTTGGTAGTTGTGGCACAAAAATTCTAAAAAGTTAATCTGCCTTGCTACAAGAGTACACCTTGCTCCTGTATTTCTCTGCACGATCATACCATTGGTGCATCCTTGAATGCAGATAATCTATGAGTAGCTGTGCAATTAACTGTTTAACGTACATGATAAATTTAAAACCTTTCTGATTCGACATTGACAAAAGTGCATTATAAACATTTTTTGGAGGAACATTTGCATCCATAGCCTGATAACAAGGACTGACTAACAGGAACAGCATCTAATTGTGAAACTGATGGCATTCAACCAACGAAGAATGAAGATTAGATAGTAATAATATAAATATAACATATAACTATATGTTTTAATGCACATATAAATATGAAATTGTCCACAACAGGCCATCTGAGCATATTCAATGGATGCACAAAGGAATGATGTAGTTAGTGCCTGCACTCATTTACCTCTTGACTCTTCAAACTGAAAGAAAGAGAATTTAGAGTATCACCAATGGCGATGGCTTTCACAATTTCTCCAGTCTTCTCTGCAGGAATCAACTCACCTCTGTGGTACCACCATATTCTGGAAATTTCTGAAGGAACCTGTCTTCCCTTGGCCCCACAAAGTGCTTTTACTGAGCCTAACTCTGAAGTACCTGAGGCTGAATAAGCAAATATATATCTTCAGATATACCTATAACAAGCTGATGTTTCACAGGAAATCCTGTTAAGTCAACCTCAAATTACAGTGCTCCATTCTAAACGGCCATGGCTACTGGATGCACCAATCAGGAATTTCCAGTAAATGGAATTCTGGAAATTTACTGCAAATTCCTAACTGATGCATCCCAGTACAGCATCCAACATTTGCACGCACACCTTTCCCGGGAAAATCCTATCCACCTGTTCAGTAAGTTGAGCATGCATCGTTAAGGGGCCACAGCTGGACTTGTCTCAGCAGTTTTTCACTGTCTGTATTTATCTGACACATAAACAATGTATTTCTTATGATTGCTAATGGTACATTTTTTCTTCTTCTTCTGGCTTTAGTTCAATTGATTAAACCAAACAGCAAGAGAACGATGAGCTTTTTGGAAAAGTACTATTACTATTCAATTTTCTTTTTTTTTTTAAGAAAGTCTTTTCAGCATTGTTATTTGAGCTTAAACCCCCAAGTTCCTGGCATGTCTGTGAGCTATAAATCAATACATCATTTCATCAATGATGATTTAATTAAGATAAAAAGGCAGTCAAGTATTTGTTTCTTTATCTAACAAACAGCCCCTAGGAGTTTGTGATAGCATCCTGTATGCTACCAAAAACACACAGAAATAGAAGAGAGAGCTGCTTAAATATGCAAGGAGATTTCAGATGACATGGATTGGAATAAAGGACCCTGAAGATACTTTTGTGAATAAAAACACTAATATTTAGCTATTGGTTTATCAAATCCTTACTCCTTGCAAATGTACTCCTTACACTGATTTTAAGCTGGCGTATCCTAAATGCAGTTAGAGGCCTACTGTAAATGCAGACAGGAAAAACATCCCTTTTGCTGCACTCCATACAAAATGAGTCCTGACCTTTTGGCTTGATAAAATGATCTGCAATAAATACTTCTCATGTTCCTATATCTTTAATAATTCAGCCAACAATAGCTGTAGGCACAGTCTATTATGATTAATGGCAAAAGCAGTGGCCTTTGTGTAACAAAGCCCTACTGCTTCTAGAAGTTTTCAAGGTCAAGACTTCATGTAGAAAAGTTCTGCCTATGTTAAATGTACTTTAAATATGTCCAAATTTTCATGTGTACTGTCTTATAGGAAGGATGATACAAGAAGTGTATCATAAAATTTTAGATTAATAAAATTCACATACACTTCAAGGAGACCTGTAGTGGGAAGGTAAAGGTGTTGTCATCCCTCATTATGTGGTGAAAGTACAATCCACAGCTCAGATAATTTTGCCACATTATTATTTTGTTTGCCACACTCATCACCTACACATAAGGCTAAAGCTAGGTAAATTAGCTTTAGCATGGTCTGTTCAGAAAATGAAATACTGATAAAAATACGCTGTGAAACTTCTGATGTCATTATAAAGTAAGACTTATTTTCCAGGCTGCCTTAACAAATAGCTGTACCAGAAGAGAATGACAGCTTTTTATCCAAAAGTTTTGCTCTTAGCCTTTATAATACCTGAGAGATTTATCACTCAGAAATTGCCATCACTTACACACTGAAACATTCATCAAACAGTATGAAAGATAATTATCACCAAACTTTCCACTATAAATACATGTTCCTGGTGGTTTATGTTCCCATATTAGTTTTAATAGTCATTGCCATACATTAAAACAATTTACTGCACTTAACAGGATGTCTCTCTTAAAGAGAACAATAAAATTTCATACAATATTATATCTTTCACAGAGAACATATGCTAAAATACTTCACAAAATCAAAGTTTATAGCAGTGGTAAAAGGAATATAAAGAAATGTAAAATATCAGGTAACAAATAAATCCCCTCCTTTTATATTTTAAAATGATGAAAAAAAGTGTGAATACACATAAATGGCTAAGTTTAAGCTTAATACAGAACAAAAACTGTTCAAAATAAAAGGAGATATATGCAGACTCTATTAGAAGTGATAGAAAAGGTTCAAGAGTACGGAAATGGCATAGAAAATTACTAAAATTTTAGCGATTCTTTTTCAAAGAATGTATTAGAGTTAATCTCTGGCTCCTAGAATCACTCAGTTTTATGAAAAACCTACCATTCACTTGGCTAAATGTATCTATAGTTTCTTGAAGGAAAAAAAGAGCACAATATTGTGACCCATGGAAACCTAAAAATTTTTAACTCTGTGTTTGGACACAGTGTAGAAGCAGTCATTACTTTCACAAATTCAGGAAACCATGAAGAAAAGATGCTTAGTCACATACAACAAAGTTTCAAAAAAATTTAAGTAAATTGCAGAAAAAAAGAGGATTTAAAACTGCATTCAGAATAAATTTGTTTGGCAAAAACGAACAAGAAAAAAGAATATTCATGTCATTTTTGACCAGTGTAATACACAAACTGCCTCAAAATAGGACGAGGTGAAGCAGGAAATAGGGCCTAGGCAGGACTGCAAGTCCCAGTAAATCAAAATACTACAGTACCTGGTACTTACGGAGGGACAGCATTAGGCTTATTTGCCCAAATAAATCTTTGTCTATTTAATTTAGGGCAACTGACATGTATCAACGAGAAGATTGTGTTCTTCCAATGATAAAAATAATCTACTGCTATATTTTGCACACAGTACTGTTATGGATCTAGATGACAAAGAAACTAGTCAATCATTCATTGTCAGCAGAACTGATAAGCTGCAGCCTTTAGTGCTGTTGATGCCTCTGCCAGAAGAACCCAAGCCAATTTCCACTGTTTGTGAAACTTCACCGTGCAAGAGTTAACACAAAACTAACAGAAACAAGCAAAAATGCATTTACAATCAAACAAAACCACAGAAACAACCAGCACACCACCATTATAAAAATCACATACAACACCATAAAAAGATATCTTTAGTG
The DNA here is from genome assembly GCA_035041135.1 of Platyrinchus mystaceus. Classification (NCBI taxonomy): domain Eukaryota; kingdom Metazoa; phylum Chordata; class Aves; order Passeriformes; family Tyrannidae; genus Platyrinchus; species Platyrinchus mystaceus. The sequence continues at coordinate 36,124,264 of JAWWLV010000144.1, read as the reverse complement.
AAGTTTAACATGTCCAGACACTTATTTAAACAACTTAGTTTAAACACAAGATCTAGACAGAAAAAAAAAAGAGGAAAAAAACCCAACCAAACAAATCACATTTCAATCATGCAAGAGAAGGATAGAATTGAAGATAAAAATTCATAAAAGAAAAACTGAGGTTTTATTCTTATAATAATATTAGCTTTAAACTTAACAAAATCATTACATTTAGAGGCAGAAAAAAAATGATGCAGGTAAATGCACATTTTAAAGCAGTATAAATAAACTCCAGATAGCAGAACCAAGCCTGGCTCATGACCTGGTCTATTAAATCAGGCAGTACATCATTTTGGATTAGTGAAAAAGACTGAAAGATAGTCCTTGTCTTATAGTTGAATGTTATAAAATAAATTGTGAAGCAGTACATAATGACAAGGTGCAATATAAAGGTCTACAAGTGAAATAAAAATGGACATATAACAGTTGACTGTGATTGCTTAAGAGAAACAAGATGCTTAAAAGCATTCAAAGGTGAGTATATCCAGAAGATATATTGACAGACAAGAGGATGTAAAATGTTTCAAAGAACATGACAACCCATTTAATCACATTTCAAGTATATTTTTGTACATTAAAACTACATATACTGTGGGCAAGATTTAGTTAGGACATCAAGTTGTAATAGCACCTGATGTGAAGTACCAAATCTACCATGGCATAGATATCTTATATACTCTGTAGTACCAGCTACTGATTGCACTGTGTATGTACAGACTGCTTATAATTCACCTTTCACATAAATTTTACACTCTTATTGACTTTTATTTAAATTAAAAAATCATTAGCTCTCTGGCTGTCTATTCTGGTATCTGTTGGATTTTTATATACTATTGCAATGTAAGAAAGGTGAGCTCTAGATGTTAAGCTTGCTTTCGCAGATTGAAGGATGGAGGTCCCTAGTCCTGAAAGACTGGGACACTCATTCAGTAACATTTCAATTTGTTCACAGAAAATATTTAATTCAACCTTCGATATGTCAGTCACTAAGACACCACATTATGCATCTTTCCCATTTTTAACAGTCTAAACTCAAAAGTCAGTTTAATGAATAACTTCCATATAAAAAAACCCCCTCACACTATTCAATTTTTTCATTTTCTAATGTAAGTCCTCACAGATACCAGGTGCTGCTTTTAGAGCTTTGTAAAAATAGATCAAGCATGCTTTGCAATATTAATCTGGAAAAAAAAGTAAATCTGCACTTTCTGGTGTCAGCAAAGAGAGTTACAAAACTGACATTCTGTAAACTGACTTTTTTTACTTACTAAAACCTGCCTTCACATACAGTAGCTGTGCAGGAAGGCTGGATACTACTGTCACCTTCAAGAAGCACAGGGGAAGGCGTGGCACTGACCTTGATGGTCTATTTGTATTACTGATTCAGTGACTTTTCCAAGTAGTTAAGTAAGTGTCACACTGAGTCGATGTCCTCCAATATCCTACTGGTGACCACTGACGAAAACAGAACCTTTATATGGGTTTCACTGGCATAAAAGGACATTTAAAACATAGATCATCCTGAGTCTAAGTTTACCAAATGGTCTACTTCCCCCCTACATGAATGTTGATGAACAGGGCCTATTAGAAATATCTCAACATAAGCACAAGAAGGAAGATTTACTGAAATTTACTCAACAGAAATGAATAAAGATTGCTCCAAGTTTTGTAATACATTTTACAGTGGCAACGACCCACATTAACTGGCTGCTGTTAGCTTGGTGCCCCATTTCTGCTTGGTATGTTTGTGCTTGTCCTAGCACCAAGTGACACCTAGGAAATTAATAAGATCAAGTTCCCCTCTTCCCAACCGTGACAACTGGTGATAATGCTGATAACCTTCTGTTATCAGGAACTTGTACCTCAGCAGTGGGGAAATACGTGTTCATTGTCACAGATGTGTGTGCCAGAGCAAATGCAGAGGCAGGGAGGGTGGTAATTACTTCTTTCATATTAGGTCCCCCGCTATCTTAATTATATCACTGGCAAGACAAGAGTGCTTAGTATACTGTTTTGTTTTATAGTTGATATTTTTTCCCTCCATTTTCTTTGCTCAAGACATGAAAGCATTCAAATAATACTGTTTCAATGTTTCTTTTAAAATTCAGTATTTTTTTAATCTTTACTAGTAGAAATACTGGTAGATGAAAGCGCAAGACGAAAGTTTACACCTCTGCAGAATTAAAAAAAAAAAAGTTAAAAAACAATAAAACAAAACCACACTAGTTGACTAATTTAAATTTCTTAAACAGTACAATATTCTATTTAAAATTCATCCAGTTGCCTCTAAAAAATAACGTAAATGACTAAACTGAGGGTTAACACCATCTTGCATATGCAAGTATGAGTCTAGGAAAATAGAAATTCCCACAGACAAGAGACAGAACTCAGTCCAGGACCGAGATTCTCTTGTGTATAAGGAAGGGGCAAACCACAGCAGCAAAGACATTTGGAAAAGAATTAACAAAAACTAGTAAATTCTCTCCCAGTGTGCCTTCTCATCAGAGGAAAGTGAAAGAAAATGGACAAGGACTGTAGGTAACTTAAAGAAAAACAGCTTTCAGATGAGAGTTAAAAATCTGAGGAACAGATAAAAATAGTCTGTCCTTCTTCCAGAAAACATGTCTATATTAGAGCATAACAATTCACCAGCAGTAAAAGTATTTAATAAAATAAAAAGGAACACTACAGTATCTCATGGGATATGTAGCTGTAAAGATAATTTGATAATCTATATTTAAAACACCTAGAACAAAGGTTTCACTAGGTCAGTATTTCATTGACATTTTAATTAAATAATTGGTCTAAATTCTAAAGTGGAAAGTGAAATTATGATCTTATTTAAACAGAATAACTGAGGTCATCAAATGACTTTTAATTAAATTGTTAATTGATTTTTCTTTAATTCTTTAGGATGATTGATGGCCACACACTTAGTTGCTGCATTTGTTAATTACCACGAGTCAATTCCATGCAGTGCACTTTGGCATGACTACTGTAGTTATCTCCATATTAAAAAAAGAAAAATTTTCATAGTTTTGCTACACCATTTTGTATTACTCATGCATACTTCCTTATGCAGTTTACTTTCAAAAAATTGGTAAGGTAGACCAATCACTTTCATAGGATGTAGGCTACATTTAACAATTAACCTGCATGTGAATTAGTAGCCCAATCATTTTTTTCAGCAAATCTTGCACCAACTGGCTTAATAAACTTTCTACGATTTTCTTATGTTCATTTCATTTTTTGAAAAATATGCAAGACAAACTGCCTTAAACTTTAACAGTTGATGTAGAGATGGCTATTTTTTTGGCATATTCTCTAGCTTCATTTACAGAGTTCTGTAATCTCCTGACAACAGACCTTCTGTGATTATGCACTAAATAAAGACCTAGAGAAATGACAGCTTGTTTTCACACCTAACTACTGCTATCTGTCCTCAGTTTGTTGACAGCATAATTCCTATTACCACCAGCAGCGCAAAAGCAGTGTAACTGTTTCACCTTCTTTGAACATAAACTCTGGATTTAAACTTCGGGTTGAGATAAGCAATTATTGCAGCTCATAAAACATTAAGACTAAATAAATAAAAAAATAAATAGTCTCTGCTTTTTTCTTAACGAATTCTATATTCCTGAGAATATTACTAGCAAGATCTGAGCTTGCAAGAAGCCTCTCTGAATGTGTATCTAAACAATTACCCAACAGTAATCTTTCTCCCATTTATAAGTCGATAAAACCCCAAAAAAACAAGTAGTCCACAGTTTATTGAAGCAGCTGTTTCAGCCTATCTCAGTAAGAAGAACATCATTGCACCATCTCATCACCATCAGGGATAGCAGAGAATCACAATGCATATTTTTGAACACTATTACTAGAAAATTTGCAAAGGCTATATAGAGAAAAGCACATTTAGACTACCACCTTACTGGTAATGTGAACCGTTTTAACCATTGTATACTCCAGAGCCAAAGAGAAATTACAAGATCCCTTTTGTTATTTTACCTGTGATTAATGTGCCAAGGATAAATCTTCAACACCCATCACCACACAGGAAACACTACACTGTCAGATGAAATGTAACTGGCTAGGCCACAAATTAAAAAAAAAAAAATATAATTTTTTAAAAGTAGTGATCAATTTAGACTGGAAAAAATACAATGGGGACACAGTTAAAACAAAAAACAAACAAATGGAAAAACCCAAATGACAGATAAATGCATAGTAAACTTATTTTCTACATAGTTCATTTTGACCACAATTACTTTCTTATTGATTTCTTTGGTGATTTTTGCTGAAAGTTTCAGTCCTCTTATCAATTGATTATTAACACTGATGAAGTTCAGTGTTTTACTTGAGTGTCCATTTGTTCAGAACTGGAATACAGAGTCAGAAATAGGAAAGCATACATCTAGTAATTTTTTCCAGTTTATTCACTATGTTTGAGGAGATGAATGGTTAGTTAGCACCTGTCTCTACTTTGGACTTCATTTAATCTTAAGGTTTGCTAAACCGAGATGTTTGAATGAGATAGAGTTTTAAATCGGGCATTCCACCTGCAGCATAATTCTAGGTTTTGGTTAATAAAAATAAATGTCTTCTGTTGCTCCAGCATATCCAGGAACTTTTAAAATCAGGAATAAATTGATAAAAAGAACCGTTCTGGAAAGAAGAAAAATGAGATAATTCAGGACAGTAAGAGATGCAAGCAAAGGTTTTTGTTCCTTTTGAACTTTGACATGCACATGGGTATGTCAACAGATTTTTTGCTTCATGTGGGCAAGAAAGGGGACAAAATGGACACCTTGGAATTATTTGCTGGGTGCAAAAAAGCAGAGACAGCAGAGACACCACTCAAAATGCTATCTGAGAAGAAAAACTCATTATAGGTCAAAGGAATATGAGAAAAAGTTGAATAATGGAAGGAGATTCTGTTTACTGGATTTCAAATTGTGACTTTATGGAAATGTTTTGCTTCCATTTTAAAATATATTTCATCAGGTTTCAAATATGCCTGCTTATGAAGAGGGTGGTCATTTTTCCCCACAGGTAGTTTTTAAGAACTGAAAATAGCCAGCCTTTATCAAAATGTCTTCAGCCATAAATTTTATGCTTGTGTTAGTGAATTAGATCCTCTTCCATTGTTTTCAACATTAGTACTTCACTACTAGAGGAACTAATTGAAGAAACCCAGTTTGTCTTATCATGATTTTCAGCTTTACAATGTACTCACATCCTCATTTAGCAAAAGGTTCTGAGTCCTTGCATGGGACAGCAAAGGGAGAATCCCCCTTTTTTAAACTCTTTGGACACCAAAGCTTGGAGGCAAGCATGGACAGGATGGCACCCATGATCCCAGCATTTATACAGCATGGGAAGTAAAACACACTGACTTGCTTTCATTGTTTTGCTTTTCTACCTTAATTTATAAAAAGAACAAAGTAATGGAAGCAGTATCACAGCTTACAGACAGAGGTTAGGAATTCATGTAAGGCACCTACAGACAAGGAAGATACAATACAGGGTTTGGCACAGAAACTCCACAATCCTTCAGGTGATTGTTGTTCTGTTATTTTCCTTCCAATTCCATCTTTTTTTTTCCTCCATTTACCTTTGTGTTACCCAAACACTTATACAAAAGCTTGACATCTAACACCAAAGGAGACTTTTAGCTACAAACTGTGAATTGTAGGGGTTTTTCTCCGTTTGCATTCCTGCTTACAGAGGCAGCAATTAACCCTTACAAGCTGTTTTACAACATGGGCCATGTCTTCCTGTTTTATATCATGTTGTCAGCACTCAAAAAATTACCCTTATAGCCATGTTCATCTTCCTTGCAGTGTGCAATTCACACACCAAGTTCTGACCCTACAAGTACAAAATATGACTTCATATATTTTCACTGATATTTAAAAAATTGTATTCAATCTCAACCAAATAAAATTGGATAGATGGAATCATGAGAAGAAAATCCTTACACTCACGTAACAATGAAAAAGAAACAGAAAATTGTGAAGATGACTGCAGATGAAAGGAGGGAAATAATGCCTGGGAAGGATACAAATGCATTAGTCTACATTGCCTACAGAATTATATTTAAAACTCTAGGTTCTGATCCCTCTATTCTGTAATTTGTTTCCTATTTTAAGTCAAAAAACAATTTATTTGTGGTATATTGTGGGATGATCATTATACAGTTTATCAGTAAAGATATTCAATATGAAAAATTCATACTTCTAGATTTTGGTGTCAAGATTATTTAGGGTTTTCTGTTAGCAAAACACTGTCTTTGACAAAAGTGTTCTTGGCTTTAAGTAATTGCAAAATCAAATGTCATTTTTTTCTGTCAAAAGAAAGAAAAGAAAAAATACCAAGAAACTCTTCCTGCTAAATACCCCTTGTGCACCATCTATGGTTATCCTAATGGACCCTGTACTCAGGTCATCTGTTCAAATTAAAGAAACTGCCTTCGCAGTAAGAAATCTGCATAGATTGTCAGTTGTTCTAGTTCATTACCTGTTAGCAAATGTGAAGAGCCAAAGCCAATTCCGACATCTATGTGTAATCAATTCATTACAATGCCGGGCACATTTAGCTTTGGAAGAAAAAACAAAAGGACAATAAAAAGGAACAATGCAGATTAGATTTTTATTGAGAACGTTTGTTGAAAGAATAGTTGCTGGAATAAATTCTCAAAAGCTTATTTCAGCCTTTCTGAAATCTCTTTTTTTTTAGTAGTTTATTACATAACTTGTTTTAGATTTAAGATATGCATATATAATATTTATAGAAAAGTGGATTAAATAAAATAGGGTCCTATCATTAAAACAAGAGGCAGCTCACCTTTTAACAGATTATACTAATATAGTACTTCCGATTTGCCTGGATTTCGGGAAACAAGAGTGTTATTTGAGCATCTCCACTCTACAATACAAATATACATGTTTAATATGATGTACTGAAAGAAATTTAAAAAGTATTCAAATAGATAAAAGCTTTATTTGCAGATTATTTATAGAGAAAAACTGGGGACTTTTTTTACTGTTTTCTGTATTTACTTTCCAGATGGAACATTTTTTAAATATTCAGAATTCCAATTACTATACTTTCAAAAGATGAGTGTTTTTAAAATATAATCTCCAAAGTGCATATCAATTTGAAGTGGCAACAATCACAAAAATAAACTTTGCCTGTCCTACAGATGCGTTATGTTTGTTCCTTCTATCAAGGCAATTTAGTTCACCACTTATAAATATATACATACAATTCATAATATGGTTATATTACAGATCATCTAAAAAGGTAGCATGAATGGGATTTTCTTTTGAAATGATTAAAGAAAAGGACACAAAATTCCATACTTAGTGTGAACAGGAAGCTTCAGCTTCCCAGGCATGTGTTTGATACAGAACACAGCTGAAAACAGCTGCCCAACAAGTTCTTGAGACGTGTTAGGAACCATCTTTAGAAAATAAGGTGGGCAATCAATTAACAAACTCTTTCACGTATGTAGTGTGGGAAACATACCTGAAAACTCATTGCAAATGTTACCTTATGAAATAAGGTGGCACGTTATTTAGTGCTTTTATTTATGAGTTACTAAATTTGCAGGTAATGTCAAGTTTTAGGGGAGCAAATGCTTTGTGATCCAATAGAAGAATATAAAATATTTTTAAACAAATCAAGAAAATTAATTAGATGGGATATTAGATCAGGACAACTGCAAGATTTTTGGAAGCATCCGCTTTTCAATAAACAAGATAGGAGAACAACTACTCTGGCCTCCTATTCTACTTCATAGAGTATTTCTTCTTGAGACCTAAGAGTTTATGAACTGATAAACCATATTTGATATATCATGAAGTATTAAAATCAACTGACCTTTGCTGCCTCTCACAGAGGCCACTTTTCAGAATATCTTTGCCTGGAGCATCCCAAGTACCTCAGCACCGGCATCAGGCTGACAAGCAACACACCACCACAGTTACATCCTCTTCTTCAAACCCTTCCACAGGCAGCTTTTTTGATTTTTCTAGCATGGCCATCTCTATGCTGCAGTGTCAGAGCGCCTGTCCCAAGGGAGCTGCTTGTCTCTCTGATACAGGTATCTCACCCTGCCCAAAGAGCATCATGAGGAGCCAAACCCTAATAAAACCTGTCATGGACACTGGAGTGCTACTCACCCGCATCAGCATGACAACCACACCTACCCTCAATAAAATTTATAGGCAATGGGGTTAATGATGCAGTTTTTCAACAGGATTGAGCCATTACTTCATTTCACTCTTTCAGTCCTATCAATAAAAACATTTTTAAAAAAGGGAGTGAGGGAGATCTATGACTACATTATTACTTAATCAGATTATTTAACTATAGTTATTTTTTTAAGGGTCAAGCTGTCTCTCAGCTTGAAGAATACATTAGCAACAGATTTTTAATCACTTTAGCTTAACTTCTGACACCATGATTAAAGTAAAATATGGCCTAACTGAACAAACCACCATTACTGTCCTGTTACGCAGTATATATCTCTTCACAAGAAAGGTGGAGAGGCAAACCTCTGTACACATGCAAAACAGAGAGAAGTAATGAAACACCGGATTTCACAAGTCTTATATTCAAAAAGTGCCCTGACAGCTCTCTGCCTTTTTGTCATTTTTGCCTCTATCCTTCCGTTTTCTACAGCTGTATGAAACAGAAATTTAATCAGGAGATAAAAGGTTAACAAAATCCCTACAGAAAAACTACAGTCACTGACTAACTGGTTTTCACTTTTGTTTAGCTATATCATTTTGATAAGCTTTTACCCCATGGTAAAGCCAAAAAGATGCTGCTGTTCTTATCATTACAGTTGATCAATCTTCCCTGTTTCTGAGGGGGAATCCTGTAAGCCTTGTCTTTTCAGCACATCCATCAGGTAGACAAAACAAAAGGTAAACCTGGCAAATACTGCTTGTTCAAGGTAAGCATTAATCTTAATAGCCGGCTGTAATTAGGAACAAGACGTATAAGCAGACAAAAAGCAATAAATAATCTCGAAACCAGAAATGTGATAAGCTTTAAACTAAAAGACTGCACTTGGGTTTATTCTAGCTAAGTCACTTTGCTGGTTCCTCTGTGCAGCAGCATGTAAGTCAAATTAATTCTAGAACAATTAATATACAGAGCTTTAATGTTTTGGATTATCAACTACAGAGAAATGAGCTCATGATTTCACAGGCTCCACTGCATGTTGACCCTATTCATTCAGTAAGCCATTTCTAGTCCTTCAAGGTCAATCTACCACCTACAGAGGTCCAGACTATCATCTGAAATTCCTGTATGGAAATCCTGCTAACCATTCCAGGCTCTCTTACCTTTCTTTACCACACCTTTGGTTATGGTAAGGGCTTCTAGTGCATTTAAAATAGTTCCTGTGTATGAAGTATCATATTCACTACCACTTCCAGAGTAAGTAGACCATTATCTAAACAGCTTGACAACTCACCCTGATACACAAGGCATCATATGAAGAACTGCCCACAGGAAAAAATCAGAACATTTACTTATATCCCATAATCAGAGACCTTTGTTAAAAGGTGACCGCATCATGAGAAACCAATAAGCCTAAGACATTGTGAGATTCAGTGAAAAACAAACTGGATACTTTAGGGGAACTTTTTAAAATCAATGCAATACCAATACAAGAAAGTTTCTTTCAGATAAAAAGAAAATAAAAATTTAAAAAGGCTCCAGAAATCAATGAAAGCCTGAAGCCTGATAGGGTGGTTAGCTGGCCATTAGAAAAAAACAAAACCAAAAACAAACAAACAAACAAAACAAAAAACCAAACAAAACCAAAACCAAAAACCAACAAACAAAAACGTCATCATCATGGCTAGGCTTCGCAAACAAAGATTTGAGCAAAAACGTAATGACAAAAAAATGTGTGAAAGGCAGGAAAAAAAGTACAGACACTCTGTGAAGAACTTTGAGTTGAGACATGTTTTAATCCAAAAGCATAAACAATCCTATATTCTTATTTAATTTTGTTTTCGAGTTAAAACTTCTAAAATAGTGATTATCTGAAATCCTTCTACTTCCTATACACAAGAAAATATTGTCAGAAACATTTCAAACCAGAAGATGTCAATTTTTTTCTTGGTAGCTGAAAATGTGAACAAATAACATGGTGCTGAGACCTCCAGTTGATTCAACTGAACATACTTTGCTTTCTTTGTATTCTTGCTTACTTGGCATGATATAATTGGTATAATTAACAGAATAAAATGAGCTCAAAAAATGCCAGCTTCTTTGTGATCTAAACCACCTAAAATTGGCAAGTGGTGCCCAGGGACGTATTCATAGCCCCATGCAGAATTAAAGACTCAAAACAGCTGCCAAAAGAAACAGTAATGTTCTGTGCCATTTCTTAGATATAACGGAGAAAGGGGTTAATACATTTTCTCTTAGTCCATTCCTACTGATCAAGACGAAAAAGAAAGAGAAAGCAATTTTCCTCTGGTGTTTCTCACCCGTACATGAGCATAAGCATCAGCTTGAAAGATCTACCCCAATGCGATTACTTCTATGCTTTCGAATCACTGTATCCAGGTTTTCCACAGTCACGAAGTAAAGGCTGACTTCATTCCAAAACAGGGAAGTCCATTCCCTATCTGACAGATAATAAATAGCACCAGTGGCATATAACGGCTTTCCAGATTTACCATGTTCACTGTTTAACTCAAAAATCAATTTCCTGAAAATACATTGCCCTGAGACAAAGCATTTAATTGTGATACATGTTTTTGAAACACCAGTGACCAAATTCTGTTGCCAGCTAATGGAATCAAAGTATAAGTCAAAAAAAGAATTTGTCACTACATTTTAATGTTATTCTATAAAAATAAATTAGCTTAAGAAAAAGCTTAATTAAAAATATACGGTTGCTGTTAAGAGGAAAAAAACCTTCTTTTGACAGTATGGTGTGTGTTAGCTAAAAATATTATTCAGGTTTTAGAGTTTTAAAACAAAACTCTCTCATACAATCCCCACACTGCTTCAGCTATTACAAAACAGTTGTGAGCTTATGTAGAAGTTCAAAAAGTTTTCCCATCTCACAAGGCTTCAGACTTAACTGACTTCTGTTGTATAAGCAATTCTATCACTTATATGAAAGCCTTCCTAACAAATTAATGAACAAACTTCTTAACCAACATGAGTGCAAAGTAGCAAGGGATAGACAGCATTTTTGTTGTTGTTTTCCTAGAAAAAATGTCAGCATAGACAGAATACAGAAAAAAACCAAAGCACACAGTTTAAAAAAAATATTTATTTAATATGGCCTCTATATTGATTTTTAAATAAATGTAGTATAAAGAGAACATCAACAAAATAATTCAGCTCCTGCTTACGTGATGAAAAAACAGGGGAGCAGAATTAAATGCTGTCAACTGCAGCACACTCCAAAAACAGAGCCACAACTTTCATTTACTCTTTAAAATAACTCAAATAATGAAAGCAAAGAATAACAGAAATGGTTCTTTTTATTTAGGCAGTGCAGTAATAATGTCAGACGCAATGGCTGCCATAAAAAGGTAAGAAGGCTTGAAGAGATCATCAAGTACAACCTTTAAACAATCACTCCTTGTCAACTAGACCACAGCACTAAGTGCCACATCCAGTTGTTTCCTGAACATCTCCAGGGATGGGTGACTCCACCAGCTCTCTGGACACTGTTTCAACGCTTGACAATCCTTTGGTGAAGAAATTCTTCCTGATGTCCATCCTGAACCTGCCCTGGTGGAGCTTGAGGCCATTTTCTCTCATTCTGTCTCTGGTTACCAAGGAGAAGAGGCTGGCCCCCACCTCGCTACAATCTCCTTTCAAGTAGTTGCAGAGTGATAAGGTCTCCCTGAGACTCCTTTTCTCCAGGCTAAACAACCCCAGTTCCCTCAGCTGTTCCTCATATGACTTACTCTTGAGACCTTTCATCAGCTTCACTGCTCTGATCTATAAGATGATATTATCTACATGAATTAAACATGCTTACTGTAAAGAATGGATGCAAATCTAAATGGGAAACTGTGTACCCACACAACCACAGCCATCACGTGCTATACCATGGGCACTCTATTTGTCTGTATCACAGACAAGTAAATTTTTCATAAATTTAATGTCCAAAAGAAATTAGGAGTTGCTATTTCCCAGAATCATAAACGGGGACCCCTGGTGGCCTAGCGGTTAAGACACTGGTCTCTCAGTGCCAAGGCCGCAGGTTCGAATCCTGGGTCCCCC
>JAWWLV010000144.1:36053609-36094479 GCA_035041135.1 Platyrinchus mystaceus | reverse complement strand
GTTTGTTTAGAGTGACCTTCTCTTAGATGGATGGCCTTAGGGGCTGACGAGCTCCATCTACCCGGGGGAGTGTCCCTCTGTCATCATAACTGCTGTCATTTAGAGTGTACTAAAACTGCAGGAAAAAAAAAATAAGTACTTGGGCCATCACAAAGAAATTATGAAACCCAAAAATTACTGTCTCCAAACCAAACATTGCTTTGACAAGGGATTAATCTAAGTTACCAAGTAACACCACCATTTGACAGTATTTTGAAAGAGTGGTAGACTTGAACCATAACAATGATGTCATTAAATAAGATGACTTTGGAGAATAAAATTTTGAACCAACAGCCTTGCTTGCTTCTGTTAGTAAAAGAAATCAGCAAACTACAGCCTCTACAGCAGACTCTGACAGAGATGTGGACAGATCTGTTCCACTGCACCTCTGCCAACTAAATACAACAGCAATGAAGCATTTAGAGCTGTTTTATTAAAAAAAAAAAAAAAAAAAAAAAAAAAAAAGTAAAAAGTAAACTATTAGTTTTCTGTAAAGACTTCCAAATACATCCAGGAAATCAGTCCATTCTAAATTATATCTATTTTGTCAGTTAAAAAATATAGACTAAAAATATCCTTAGCTATTTTGGCAGAGTGTTCCTCATTTTACAGTACTAGCACACAAGTGTACAGTAGCTAAATTATCTGGCTTATGATATATGACATAAAATTTTAGGATTTACAAAGGTCTGTAAAAAAGAACATACCATAAGATAACATGAACAAGCCTTGAAATCTTGATTCAGAGATCACAATCTAATTTATTTTTGAAACGACAGTGAAAACAATTTGCTTTATCTATGTTCTCTTCATTATCTATTTTAAAGGCATTATGACACTAATTCTCAAAAAGCTTTCCCTGCAATATAAATAATGGTAATATAAAATACTTCTGTCTATGATATGCCAATGATATTAAATCAATGTGCTTATCTTTGAAGAAAACACATCTGTAAGAAACAGATACAATTTTTTCCAAATATCAACATCCACAGAACTAGTGATAAAAAAAAATAACAAAATAAACCTGAGCAAACCCTAACTTCATGAAACTCTTTGCCCTCTCATAGTTAGAGCAAACAGAAAACTCCAAGGATCCATCATGCCTATAACCCAAAGACTTGCAGGGGCCCTGCGCAACCCAAACTCCTAAGATCTAAGGACTAACCTTACATTACAGGGCCGGGTTCCTCTCTCCTTCTATCACCTGGCACAGTGATATTTAGAAAATAGTTTCAACAAACACTCAATTTCATTTAAGCACAAAAATTTGTAGTTGAAAATCACAGATGCTTGGATAGCCCACTGAATCTGAGATAGTATTGTGTGCCATTGAAGCAGCAGACTTCATCCAAAAAGCAAACATTCACAACAATGAAGGCACTTGGGGAAGGATCCTCTCTTTGCACAGCAGTTCTGGCAAAAGCAGCAACTCACAACAAAAAAAACCCCAAGCCTTCAAAGGCAAAAGCAGTTTACAGAGAAGGCAAAGCAGTTTCTTCTACAAGTATGGAAGAGAAGAACATTGCTGCTCCAGACATACATTTTGAAATTTTGGGTAACTGCTCCCTAGGTGCAAAGGAACACACACACGCACACATGCACATGCAAGCTTTAATCCCTGCGCATACCACAACAAGGCAAGTACATTTAGAAATTGAGCATGGTTTAAAAAAAAGTGCATTTCAAAATTAACATTCTTATGCATTCTTCCATCTAAATGAAAGACTCAGGCATTCTGAATGAATATTCTCAACAAAATTAAATGAACAACTTTAAAAACTCCTTTATTCAAAGAAAAAATTGTTTATGTTAGCAAACGTATTAAAGAGTCTAACCATTGATAATATACATTTTCTGACCTCATTCATAATTTTTCAGTATTTCAATATTGAAGCCACTGGCATATACAAATTACTATATATGCAACTTATTTTAGTTTCAAATTGAAGAATTCTGTATGTCAGAACAAATAAAAAGACCTTATGCAAAAGTTTTATTTCATAAGACAACTACCACAAGCTGATTCAAAGCAATTCTTACTTTTTTGTTTCTGTCTCCTACCAGTTCAAAAGAAATAAACAAAATATCTTTCCCATTTACTGTCACTTTCATAGGAAATGATATTTTATTTTTAACATTCTTTTCCTTGTAATGCCTTCCCAAACAAGATGAGAAAAAGGGAATACTCTTTCATTAGTTCTTCCCCATGGAGGAACTTCTTCCCCCAGCTTAAAAAAAGAACCACCACCACCAAAGAAAATTCAACAACTCCCCTCCTTAACCACATACACAAAAAAGAAAAAACAGTGGTACTTAAAAATTAATACAAATTAAAGGGCTTAAGTCTAGCTACATAGTTTCACAGAGATTTCAGATATGCTGCTTTTTAATCGTTTACTAGGTTTGTGCATTTTACTGGCCACATCTAGATCAAAACCTCTACTAACAGTAATGCTGGTGCATTGATTTTGGTTGAGTATAAAAGGAACTGACTATAATCCTATTGAGCTGTATTGTAGTAACAGTCACCACGAAAAAAAAAAATGTTTCACTGGAAGCTTTCTCTGCCATGCAAAAGAAGGCACTTTTATCTTGAAATTGAAATACAAAATATCTGGGAGGTTATAGGAAGCTGGGTAGTTGTAGGCTGCTCTGAGCTGAGAGAGACTGGTACCCACCAACTGAGGGGAGGAGGAAAAACAGGAGTAGTGTTTTTGTCATTTCTGGAGACCTTTGGATGGCATAAATTGTGAGCAAGCTGCGCTACTTTGAAAAGAGCTAAGCCTTCATCACGAAAAGAGGGATGTACCTTATGGCACTTGGTTCATCAGAAAGAACCAGAGCTTACATGCCGATCTGGCAGCCACAGAAGCAAACAAAAGTCAAGAAGGAAAATCAACAGAAATCAGCTGAGGAAATCTGATCTGCACCTAGAAACTGATACTAATAATTTGTCATTTGGAAACCACACACTACAGGATTCTGGGAGGTGGGTGAGTGTGAAGAATAAGGGAAACTGATTTCATTGGCCCTCATAAACAATATTGAAATATTTAAAAGAAAGCATTTTCAGTCATTCACTAGCCAGGCACACAGGCTCCCCTGCACCTTTAGACACTTGGAGATAATGTTTTTATTAGTTGTTGTTAAGAGTATGTCTGCAATGCAGCATTTGTTCTGTTAATGATAACAGTTTCTTGACACACCACATGAAAAAGGAAACACTACTGAGACGATTTACTAATGTGAGAATAAAACTGTTAGGTTGAAGCCAACAAAATTTTTAAAAGTATTCACACTTCATACCCAGTGATAAGACATGGTATGCAGCAGTCACTAATGGCTAGGTAATCAATACAGAACTATGAGACTGGTGTTTTTCTTTTATGGATATTTTTGTAATCAGTTCCCTGGCATTCTACAGAGTGATTAAATGAAAATACACCTACCTGCTTATATTAATGCAGCACTGGAAAAATTTTCTTGTGGAGAATTCCCAGATAACAGAGGGAAAAACATTTAAAACAAAATAACACATCACTGGCATTTGCAATAGGGAATAGAGGGATTAGTGACCAGCTCACTGATATTGAAAAAAACTGTCTAAGGTATTTCTTGTAATTTGGCAAATTTATGAAACAAATAATAAAATTTGGCATAGCCTAAATACAGGTTGAAATCCGCACATACTGTAATTCATATAATCTTCACTTTAATGTTATAGAGTGTGCAGATGGCACTGTATTTTGGAGGTTACTTATTCCTATATCACTTTCTAAGGTACACATATGACTTTTATGAATACACACATTTACACTTTAACTCCAAGCTGGGATTTGTTAACACAGTTTAGCATCACATAGGAGTCTTGCTCCTGTCTCTGTCTTGTCTGCCAGATGAGATCATAGCCAACACCAAAGCAGATTTTGTTACTATATAGGGACTTTGAGTTGCTATAACGACTCTGCTTCACCTTGTGCAACCTGTTTTGCAATAACGAACTAATGCCAATGGTAAAAAGACACTGTCATCTGTAATTCAGAAAACAGAATACTACAAGGTCTAAGGAAATGAAAAAGAATACTAATTCTTTGCTCGAAGATTACTGTCTCTGTCAAATGCATATCATTTCACCAGGAATAACATTAAATTTGATGCTTGACT
This sequence comes from Platyrinchus mystaceus, assembly GCA_035041135.1. Taxonomy (NCBI): domain Eukaryota; kingdom Metazoa; phylum Chordata; class Aves; order Passeriformes; family Tyrannidae; genus Platyrinchus; species Platyrinchus mystaceus. The sequence goes on along the minus strand of JAWWLV010000144.1, from coordinate 36,090,273 downwards.
TTCTTTTTACAATAAATTAGTTCCACAACAATAAATCAAGGAATCTCCTGAGTAGAGAAAGACATATTACAGTCTAGGATGCATATATGTGGAACAGCATAGACTTCTTCTGTGAGAATCAAGTCCAGCCTTTGAGCAAATATCACCGTATCAATTAAACACTATCACCAAGTGCCACATCTACTCCTTTTCTGATCACTTGCAGAAATAGTGACTTCTCCATCCCTGGTGAGCCTGTTCCAATGCTTAACCACACTTTCACTGAAGAAATTTTCCTAATATGCAATCTGAACTTCCCTGGGTGCAACTTCAAGCCATTTCCCCTTGTCCCATCACTGGTTGCATGGCAGAAGAGGTGGACACCCACCTCGTCACAACCTCTTTTCAGGTACCTGTAGAGAGCAATAAGGTCTCATGAGTCTTCTTTTCTTCAGGCTAAACAACTCCAGTTCCCTCGGCCACTCCTTGTACGATTTATATTCCAGACCCTTCACCACCTTTGTTACCCTTCTGTGAACATGCTCTATTAAACTATTCCAACATCCCACATTAAAATAGACAATGTCAATCAACAAAACTAAGACAACTTAACATGTAAGTCTGACCCTTAAACTCGGACTAGTGCTAAAAGAACAGCAATCCAATGTCATGTAGCTGGATGGTAAGTAATCTCATAAACATTTCTGTAGCATTCTTGGAACCAGTCAGGGAAGGTGTAAGGTACAATAGTCAAGCAATATGTTTAGGACAGTAATCTAGATAACTTTTTTCACCACAGCAAGAGTGGAATCATTCCACAGAATCAGGAGCACACCTGCACCCATATGTGTGCACAGAGAAAACCTGACCAGGACAGCAGCTGCATTTGCCACTTGTGACTACTGGGAAGTCAAACGGATCAATCACAACTAATCACTAACAGGGAACTTCTTAATTCGTAGGGTATTAAGAGATAACGGCTTTGGTTTTGTGACATTAGAATGTATAATTTTGCATTCTTAAATGGAAAATTACACTTTTCACATCGGGGAGGGTGGTACTGAATTACAACAGCTCTTGATATTGGTTTCACTCTTTAAACTGATTATAGTGCAGTATTCTTTGCATTTGATTTGTAATCACAGCTTAACAAGCACAGAGGCAGGTGGGGCAGGGGCAGGGGAGAGCAGTGAGAACACTAACCATTCATAAAATACAAAGCACAACACCATGTTTTAAAGAATATAACCTAGACATGCACAGAACTGAGTCAAAGTTACACAAACAAACTTGTTTCCAAGAACTTTATGTAATTATAAATGGAACTTCAACCATTTACAGACATTCCATGGAAAACATTAAAAAATCTTTAACATTAGAAGTTTTTGTAACTACAGTGAACATCTCTGATTACATTAGCAACTTTCTGTGTAAGAAGTTCAAGATATGGTTTCAGAACATAATGGCTTTTAATATCTATAAGATTTTTTTATGTTTGGGGAACACTTCAAAATCTGTTCATAGATGCAACACATTTTTTGATTTATTGCTGTAGGTAAACAAATTGCTCAAAAGCTATTCCTTAAAAAACACAAAGAAAATTTCCTGCAGTGAGTATACATAAATCTTGTCAGTATAGATGTTTGTAGTACACAGTATTTTTTCCATACAGGCCTTTTTATCTCAGGATTTTGACATTTTCTTAGTTAATGGTTTGCAGATAAAGGAAAAAAAGCTAGCTGCAGGAAGAGAAACATATTGGGGGGATATATTTGCATATTCAATTACAAATGAACAAAAAGGTACCTAGCCTAAGGTGTTCTAAACAACTTCCATTCTGACACAGTCCATTTTGATAACAGTTCTACATCCGTCTGTTTTATTACTACTAAACATGGCATGTTCATTTGTATTAAACAGTCTGGTGGAGCTGCCTGAAACCAAAAAAAAAAAACCACAACAAAACCTCTAAATAACTGTGAGCCACATCCTCAGCTATTTTGCTTCAATGATGAAAATCTTTCTACAGAGGTAGGCTGATCTTACAGCTGTTCTTTGTTCAAATTCTCAACAGCTAAAAAGAAAGTTTACTGCATGGAGAAATCACAGTGAATGACAGAAATTTCTGACCTAGTTAGGTAGAAGTTTTGAGATACAACAAAAGAGCAGAAAGAGACTATCATTTATTTTAGCTTGTCAAAATGGTTTCATTCAAATTTTAGTTATTCAAAGTAATGAAATACTTGGGAGCATAAAGGAAAAAGGCGATATCTAATTCTTCCCTGCAAAATAATGTTTGCAATCACTCTACTAGTATTATTGTATTTTTTCCTATATGTATGTAGCACTTATTTGTATCATATTTGCAATTATATACACACAAAACCATGCAAATAGTCATATGCAAAAAAAAGATACAAGTTGCAAAGTATATATATTATCTACTGCATATTATAGGGTGTCCTTTTTTTCTCTCTTTTAATCCATTGTTTCTGTGGAAAAATAATTTGCTTGGAAAACCTTTTATTTGAGTTTAGGAAAAACAAGAATGTGAAATAAACATTGATCTACCTACCCAAGTGTCACTGAAAGCTGGAGCAGCAAATAAAAATAAATTCTTATTTTCTTAGGAAAGAAAAACCAATTTCAGTCAACGATTAACTCAAGCTCTGATTCTGCAAATAACAGACACTGCAGTGGTAGGGAAATAAAAAAGTAAAAGAAAAAAAAAAGTAAGCAAGAAAAACAAAAATCCCCAGTTTTATTTTTTTTCTGCAGGGCTTCTACATTTGGGAGGGAAAGAATAATACTAACAAAAAGAACTAAGAACAAAAAGCTATACCTTTTATTATAACATTGAAGTTAACCAGAATTACAGGATTGGCTCTGCAAAAATAGCAGTGCAGTGAACAAAGAAAGCACTGCAGTTAGAGGTGTAAGAATTAAGAGGGAGTTAATGTGTGTGTATACATATATATGTACACATGAAATACGTAATGTGCATATGTTTCATACATAACTTACATTCTTAGTGAAGAATATATGAAAATGTAGCAGTCCAAATTCTGAAGAGAATAAATTACAGAAAAGTCTTATGATTCCTTCCTGAACTGTTTGTGAACTGACACATTCTTTCAAAGAGAAGAAATATCATCATTCAGCTAACCAACAGAGAACAAGATAAAATTGAGGCTAACACTGAAAACACCAAATAATTTTATTATAAATATAATCCTTTAATATGTCGAGTTGAGCCACACATTTATTTAATATTCTATTTTTCAACTTTGAAATTACATAGTGATCTTCAATATTGTTGATATCTGTCATGGAAGTACTTTGAAGATAAAGGGAGAGTATTTTGCACCCTTATCACTGGTTCGAATCACAGCCTCTCATTCTCAAAAGCTCTGTGTGGCAACTTAGGCTTTTCTAGTCTCCTTGAGGAGACAACAGTCCTCAAATGTGTAATAATCACTCTATTGCACATTACATAGTCTATACTCCCCATCTTTCTCTATATATACTATTGTGTCTACAGTTATGGTGGGATGAGGATTACAGAGATATGAAACCATGTAACTCACTAAGACATAGGTATTGCTGTAATAAGCATGATTATTTTTAAATATCTGGGCTTTATTACACATTAAAGTAACAGCAAATCATATTTCACATACTACCCTTAAATATCTCACATTAATAAAATACTCCTTAAATCTCGCTTCTTTTTTTAATATTAATTTCATTTTCTTCAGCTTTTCATGAGTTTTAACCCATAAATAATGCTAAAAAATTCTCCACAACCATTCTGCCTCCAAAGCATTTCCCTTTCTTTGAAAAGCTGTATAACAGGAGACCTTCATACAAACGAGACATTCCATTTACCAGCTGTTTCCCATGCAGGACAGATTTTGCCTTTGAAAGGTTTTAGCAAGCCTGCTGGCTTTGGGCTGCCTCGTTCAGCTGCTCTCCATTGATCATGAACCTTCCCAGGGAGCTCTCTACCTGCTACAAGTTATTGTGGGATTGCCACACTGAGAGAAAAGCAAATCCTCTTGTAAAAGCTCCAATTATAAGAGTCTTAGCCGGAGCTTCTTTATGAAAGCTGTCACCAGCTGAGAGCGCAGACCGTGCATCTTTCCGTGTAACAACCTCACCAAAGCAACAAGAACAAAAGACATGAATTTCAATTCCATATCTGTTACTGGTTTGGGTTTTTTTCTCTTTTTACCTCTAAGCATAGCCAGTGACTTCGATAAGAAAGACCAGATCCTATATGCAAGCCGCTGAAGAGACTTGTTCTTACTTGTGTAGATTTTCTCTGCATTGTAAAAGGTCTAGTAGAAGGGAAAGGGACTGGAAGACGCAAATGAAAACACCAAATGTCTAGATTCTAACTGTTCACTCTGTTCAGAAAATCACACAAATCTCACAAAGACTAGAAAACTCTATCTTTAGAGTCCCCAACAGTCTCTATTTGTTAATAACAGCAGCTGCTGATTCACTGTGATTGTCTTTCTGCAGCAGATTTATTTGGAAGCAAGTATTCAGTAGCAAAATAAAAGCATATGACCAATTTTTCACCTCTATTCACTCAGGATGTATTAATTTATTGTTCGGCATACTACGAGGCAAAGACAATCCATTATAATAGTAGAAAAGATAATGGGAGATTATTAAACTTCTCATCATTCCCTTTCCATTTACAGCCAATCACCCAACCATATTGACAAAGCTTAAATTTTACACCTTGTTATATAATTACTATTGAGGTGTTAGAACAGAATTTAAGTTTGAATGAGTTAGTTCCAAAGTAAGATTAAGCAATTTATAATTAATGCAGCATTTTAGGCCTCTCTTTTAAAACATTTCAACTTTATTTGCATTATCTGTCTTTGCTTCCTTGCCGTCAATTCATTACATTTCTCTTTGGTTATTAACCATGATGTAATTTTTGTACTGTTGATCTTTGCTGATTTTATAGCAAAGATTACATAGATACTGGACATAAATTTCCCTCTTCTTTCTATCTGAGGATCAAAGATTTTTTACTGGAGATTTTCAGGAAAAGATCCCTGTGCACCTTTGGAAGGCAAGACATGTTTGTTTCCCTGCTAGTTTTTTATGAACATACAGGTAATCTCCTTGTAGCATTCACTACATATATACCTAGAATTGCACATTATTGCTTGTAAAAAATACAGTAACTCATTTTTACAAGTACTTTATCTCCCCACTTTAGAAGGAAACATTCTGCAAGATGAAGAAAGAAATAAAATGGTTTTCTAATGCTATTACTAATGTTTTAGAGCCCTACAGTTTTAAAAATAACTATGTATGAAAGCCTTTCATTCATTGGAATCTCCCGAAAAGATTCTGGAATACTTTGTCACAGTTGATATATGAAAAGCAAAAGAGATTTCTTTAATGTCAGCAGTCCGAATGCAGATTAAGGCAATATTTACTGCAAATGTACGAAAAAAAGGTATTTTCTCCTTTCACCTGTATTCAGTCAAGAAACATCTGCAGCTATCCACTACATAACAGAACATAAAGAGAAATTAAATACTAATTTCTCTGGACTGATTTCTGCTTGGCTCTTCTGTAAGGTTCCAAGATGTAGGGTAGGAGAATATTCCATTTCTCCATTATTCCTTTTTCATCTGTCAGGTGATGTAAGACATCGCCATCATTTCTCTTTCAAAGGCTATTCCATATGGTCATTTTTACTGACTGAACCTGTGGGAATGGACACAGACAAACTACTGAAACAAAGGGATAGGCACAGAGACTTCATAGGAAAAAAAAGATACCACGTGGATTTTTGTTTTACATGAGTATGGAGAGAGGAAAAAAGCAGAAATTATCCCAGAATCACAGAACTTTTAGGGTTGGAAGGGATCTCTGGAGAACACTTAGTCCAACCCTCCTGCCAAGGCAGGGTCACCAAGATCAGGTTACACAGGCACACATCCAGGTGGGTTTTGAAAGTCTCCAAAGAGGGGAGACTCCACAACCTCCCTGGGATTCAGGTCAATCTGCTTGTGTTTTAGCTTACAGCCATCAATCCTCATCCTTTCGCTGGGCACCAAAAAAAAAGAGTCTGGCACCATCCTCCTGACAACTTCATGTGAGATATTTATATGCATGTCTACTATCATATGATAACATACGATATTCTACTTCCAACTCAAATGTCTTCTTCCTAGCTGGTTCAACTTAATTGGTGCAAAATTCTGAACCAAGAAATGGTTTCCAGACAAAAAGATCAAAGCTGAACTATCTCCATCATGCAATGTGAAGTGAGATCATTTCCAGAGCATCTTGTGAATGATAACAAAAAACGCTGCTAGTGTGGCATCTCAGGGGGGAGAGAAAAAAAAAAAGTGAGGCATCTAGACCAAAGTTAAATACTAAACCATTTTTATGATAAATAATACAGCATAAACAGTGAGCAAAACTGTTACCCATTTCAGTTAATAAATTTTAATTGACAATTAGGTAAAAATGATACACAAAGCTGATTCTGTGGTTATTTTTTTTTAACCATAAAAGCTGTAATGAGTAAAATAAAAATTGTACTGTATTCAAAAAAACTTTTTTGAAGGTGTGGAGGTTTTTCCTGGTGCAAAAGTTGAAGACTCTAAACTCCTTTCAAACGATCATTGTAAGTTAAAATATAAAAGAGAATAAAGATTCCTCTGTTTTTTTCAAGAGAGAATTCACAGGCATGACTATGCAAAATGAATACACTTCTTAAACAGGTTATCACAAAATTCTCAAAAAAACCCCCCAAAACCGTAAAGGAATTATAAAGGTGATATGTAGAAAGATCAGATATCCCAAGTTTTCCTGTTAAATGTTCTCTGTTTTGGGCACAACCTCCATGTTCTGTCAGTGCTGTCTATTTACCAAAAAAAAAGTCACATGAGACTGGATGAAAGCAGAATATTCCCCACATACTACAAGTTTCGCATTGAGCTTTTTAAAGATAACCCAAAAATTCAGGATGAAAACCTCTCTTTTAAGAACTAAATATACCAGTACATTTTTAAAAGGTGAAATTCACTTGTATATGGAACACCAGATAAAGGACACAAACAGAAATTGGTGTATGCAATCAATCTCATTTTATCTTGAGGACAAAAGCTCAGATCCAGATAGTCTGAATTCTATTTATGTTCCCGAGACCTTTGGGTCTGGAGGCTTACAGGCAGTCAATAAAGAAAAAAATAGATGAAGCAGGAATCTAGGTAGAATTCAGGTCACTTGGATTTACACATAACATTCCACTTCTGCAAGGTGTGACTCTGCTTGCTGACTTTGAGAGCTCTGACTGAATGGAACAAGCTCAAGGACAAGACTATTTCAGCAACATGTAAACAACTGATCTACCACAAAAATGAAACTTGCACTAATCAAATACTTGGCATCGATCTCTGGGGAGAGGACACTTGACTGTGTGGTAGAGTTACTTTCAACACACAGTTTGCTTCTCTTCACCACCAATATCTCTTAAAGATTACTCAGTGACATAGCCATACACCATCTAAAAAATGCTCAACAATCTGCTACATAATTTGCATACAGTATTGATGGGAATTCTTTTTTTTTATGTCTCTGATTTTGATATAATTTATATGCTATACTTTTAAGGTCAGGAACTATAACAAAATATTTAATGGAAATTCTTTAATATTTTTTTTTTTAAATTGTACAATACAACTCCAGTGTTTTCAAACCATAAAAAAAGGCTTATCTCTCATTTTCAGCCTAGGGCCTAAAGAAACTACTAACCTAGCCACAAAGACTTATAACTCTAAATCAAAATGTAACATTGTGGAAATAAACTCCCTACTTAAGAAGGGAAACATGGTTGATAGATTCATTTTTATGTTTATGTTTAAGTTACTGTCCAGCACTTAATTGCTCAGGACAGTAGTATGGTCTTGATGGATATACATCTTCAGATATAGGGCAAGGAAGGAGAGCATAAGAAAACAACAATTTATTGCTTAACAACTTAATATATTAACACACATTTAATTACCAGACATTACACAAGGACCACTTGCAAATGCATATTCACAAAGATGGGCAGGAGTGCTTGGTGGTGGTCAGAAAAGGCTGGATCAGGCAGACAGGAGTTTGGGTTCTTCTTCGTAACTGTGGGGCTTCAAAAGACAGTTGACTTAAGCTCAGCTGTGCTTCAAAAGAAAAAGCAGTGAGGCACATCTCCTTTGAAGCTACAAATTGCCTTAAGAGAACTGGGTCAGCACGACATTCTGAATCCCCCCAAGCACTTGGAGAGCCGAAAGGGAGGTTCTAAATATCTCTCTGGCCGCTTCCAGAAAGATGAAAGAAACTACCTGAAATTATCCTGCACTATTTAAAATTCTAAGTTTTAATGCATTCTTCTAGAGATGTAACAGTGTAACTTCATCAGGCTCATAAGTTCTGTTTGCCAAGTCATTATCCTAGTTAGGAAGGATCCTGACATTGTAATCCTACGTTCCCTCATGTTTTCCTTTTGTGAATTAGAAAGGCATGTTTTAAAATTAAAATAAAGAACTGATGTCAGAAATGGCCACAGTTTCTACCCTTTTCAGAAACAGAGTGGTACAGTTGTTCAGCTCCAGGGAACACCATCTGAGGATACACAGCGCAACCACAGATACACCAAGTCAAGCACAAACTATTCCCCTGCTCAGTGGCCCTCAGAGATGACATTTAAAATTAGAAGTCTGTATAATTCAAAAAACCTCCCAGTGACTGTCAACTCTGACTAGAACTTCATTTTCTTTAAGGATATGCATTTTTTTGCACAGTACAGTGATCCTGATTAGAGTTATCAGATGACTAATGAAATCATGTCAGGTGCAGAGTTTAAATAAAACTAACTATAGAGCCTAACTTTAAAAAAACATTATTTATGAATGAATATCAGAAATTCCTTCCAGATTTATCAGTTCCACAATCAGTCCCCACTAAACTCATTGAGGGGGAATCTATTGCCCACCTGTTTCTTTGTCTTTTATCGGACACCTGGATAGGTCCAAAGAACTAGAGTACATTTCTCCTCCAGCTTCTTTTACATCCCACCCCACAGACAATTTATGGTTTGATACATTCTCCTCTTTCACTGGTATGACACTAAGCTGTATCACTTTTATGATCATCTCCTTTCAAATACATTTCCAGTTCTAGAAAATTCAAATATCTGGGCCCATTAATTCTTTATGTAGTAATACTAACACTTGGCATACACTAAAAAAACCCCTATGCATAAGTCTATCAAAAGACTGTTTTGTTATGCTCTTTTTGTTATGCAATCTACCTGGAAATAAAGTTATGCATAAATCTAGAGAGAGCATGAGAAACATTTTTCTCGTATAAAGAAAAATCTTTACTGATCAGAAATATTCAGTGTCCTGGATTGCCTTGAAGTCATAAAGCAAACTATTCGACCACATTTTGACATAAATGAAGACTGAAACAATTCAGAACTTTGTTTCTAAAGGAAAAGTTTACAACAAGCCATCTCAACTTTCTTTGATAGTCTACAATTATCAAATCAAGTACCATTCTACCAGCTCATTTCTGCAACAAAGGAGCATTTTGCTCACAATACAAAAATGTATGCAACCACATAAAGGGTTTGAAGTCAGAAGTGTAATATGCAGTCTCCTTTCAGAAATTTGTCCAGAGTAGAGAAGATAAGGCCACAACTTACAGAAGCTGTGTGCTAACAGCAAGTCCAACGTATCCAAGATGACATTACTGTGAAGCAAAACTGATGCCTGCATATTGAGTCCAACACCATCACAACTCCTTAGACTTGCCAGGCTCAATCTGCAAACCCAGACCACACTGCATTTAGCGGCTATGTGCTCATTCACAATAACCCAGAAGCACTGGGCTCACTGTACAAATGCTGCACTGATTAGAAATGGGAGAATCCTATGCCATATTAATAAAGACATGAAAGCCAATGGGCACAGATGGGACTAAAGCAGATTCATACTTCACCAGAGCAAATTTCCACCCTGTTTGTTAAATAATTCAAGAAGTAGAAGCTCCATCCTGCTTGCTCTTCAGTTATCTCACATTATTTCATCTAAATTTAAAGTTCTTGAACTAAATTTGAAGTTCTTTCATCAAGTACCAAACATAAGTATTTACTGGATCCAGTGGCAATGGGGATCACAAACAATACTCCTACGGAAGTCAGTGAGATAAAGTGAACACCATTTATCAGTACTCCCCAAATTTAAATACATTCTTAAAAATATGAACATATATCATCCTCACAAAAGGGAGAAATCAGAGTGCACTTCATTAAAGCAGTGTGACTAGATACACACTCTGTCTCTGCTGAAAACAAAAAGCTATACAAGTATACTTCAAAACAGTAGAAAACATTAATTCTCTACACAGAAATTCTGAGTTTATCCCCTAGAATGATACTCTTGCTGGAACACTGACAGTATGCAATAGCTCAGTCTCCTGTTAAAACATTCATCACACATAGTTGTGCTCAGACCAAATAATGAAGAGTATCACACTTTCTCGTATATTGACACTCAATGTTATGAGTCCCAGATGACTTTTAAGCAACAGGTTTATGACCCTTCACTACTCTACCTACTAGGTGAGTGGCACTTCAGATCTTTGGATTTCTTTGCTTCAGGAGTCTCTACCAAACTGTATCCATGCTGCCATTATGCTGCCAGACAACATTATTCGCTTTGACTTCACTGCAGTCTGAACATGCAAAACTTAGCCTGGGCCTGAGAATCTTTTGTTTGCATTTATTTTATTCATTCTTTTCCCACCAGGCAATAGAACGGGCAATAACTACAGCTGTATCAGTTAAAAGTAAGGAGCAATTTAGTACCAGTAGGAAATCAACATTTAAATTATTTCAGGAGTTGTAAAATTTGTAATAATGTTAAAATGTGTATTATAATAAAATGTAAAATGTAAAGTGTATCACATAATAAAATGTGCAGTTATACTAATTCATAAACTCTATCATTTTGATTAGCATATTTGCCTATGCTGGGTATCTGCTATACTGAATTGGCTTTGTATGAAATTATTATACTATCAACCATAAAGTGTGTGGGTAGCACAGGAATGTGACAGATCATTAAAGGAAGAATTTACTTCTATGTATATGAAAATATGTGTTACACTAAATAACATGTGTACATACATAAACACATACATTTCATACACATAATTACGAACACGTATCCACATTACAAATAAACTAAAATGGTCATTTTTTCTCACATGATAATTACTACCACTGAAAGAGACATACACATGAATGCAGAACAGAAAACCCTTCTCTACTTGATGTCTCTCTCGTGAATATTTTGCCACTTATGCAATGAAATCTCAAGTTTAATTTAAATTACTGTCAGTTAAGATTGAACACAACATCTTATACCTAGAAATGAATGACAACACTGGTAATGCCCTCATTATATCTTAGTCTTCATTTGGCAATAATGCTTCTTAAATAACAAATCTTGTATACCTGCATATAAAGTATCAGCCACACTGATCTTGTCCTAGTGATAAAAGCTGGCAGCAGTATGAAACCTTTTTTTTTTTCTGCTTATCCAATATAAAACCGGTAAGAGACATTATAATTTCACTTCTCCATTATTTTCCTCAACAACAGTCACATTTGGAAAATCTCCAATTTTAAAGTTGTGCTCTTTACAATATTCCTTTAAAATAATTGGACTGGACTATACACAATTTTAAGCACAAACCAAAATAAATTAAACTTACAAGAAGGAGTGTCAGTACCCTGGAAGAACAGCTGCTTCAATTGCCATTTAAGCCTCCTATGAAATGTATTGCAAAAACCTAGCAATTTGAGAAAATTAGAAATGTAAGAAATAGATGGTTATAAAAAATCATTTTAGTAATAATTGGTAATCAACTGACGGAATTCATAATTTGAACTCCCACACTGTAAATTGCATGGCACAGTTATCCATAGCTAGAAGAGAATGATGAGATTTCTTAACATACTGTATTAACCATTTATTAACAAGAACTGCAAAAAACCCTCTTATGTTTAATTACTTAACATGATTTCAGATTTACAGTTTTATTTACGTGCTACCAAATGTACTCAATCTTTCAGTAAATTTAAAGATAAAATAAATTTATATTATGTAAATAAAATACAGAAAATATTTATAAATATATATATAAACAGAAGAACTTTAGAAGTCCAACTGATTCACATAAGATCTTGGTTTTCATTATTCAGATCCTTACAGGACTTAGATTACCAAGTTGAATCTAAAAATTAATATTTAGTTCTCTAAGGATGTGGACCTTTTGTGTTTAAATCACCTGTGAATAAGGGACATATATTACTTCCATTTAGGAACAGATAGCCTTTTTAAACTGTAACTTCCTTGAGCCCAAAAGCAATACCTTAGTGCAACTCCCACTCACCACGGAATGTACATACACAGATATATGCGTATATAGAAGAGGGCCATTTGTAAAAACATTTTAAAACTTTGCCAGAGTTGTGCTTTTACTATCAATAGCTGATAATATACAAGAAGCATTATGAATTATTTTAAAGCCTACACTAGAAAGGACTGTATAGATTCATACTTGATACACAAATCTGTCCCTGGTATTTCAAAGCTGATGTTCTTGGTGCTTCAAACATTTTAGGAAGATGGCTGATATGCATATTTATCAATTTACAACAAAAATGCTAAAGTCCATTAAAGTTACTTAGTATAAAAAGGACAGATCTAAGAAATCAGAAGAACAATTCTATCCTACCTCAGAAAAGGCAGAGATTTTCTTGATAATAAAACTTGTTTCAAGACATACAGCGTATCCTATCCGAAGAGAGGATTTTAACTTCAGAGGCATTCCCTAATTAGACATGCTTTTTCCACACCACATTTTTTCCACTAAATTAAATTAAATAAATTTATTAAGGAATGAGTCAATATAATTTCAATTAGCTGAATTAATAGATTAATTAAACAATGGTTTAAAATGGTAGAGCAATGACTTACAAAGTTTACTCTGGAACTCTATAAGGATGGTACTTTCTTCTTCAAAATCTGCCTTTTGCACCTTTTATTTCCACAGCATGGTCATGAAACAAACATCTGCGAGGGCTTGAAATACCTCTCTGCAGAAGGTCACTGCCTACAGAGCGAACAGCTGTGCGCATCCATCTGGGTAACTGCTGGCTGTTTGGCACAGACACCCAGTACATCATCAGGGACATCGGAGTGATACTGAAAAGTTTATGAAAACTTGGCTTTGTATTTCTAAAATTTCACAAGGTAACTGTGGTGTGTATGGGGTTTCTTTTTAAACTATATTTAAGGAAGTAACATCTTCGAAACAGATTTTCTTTTGTGTAGAAAAAATGTCTTATGCCACCAATTACTTCTGATGAGATCAGATTTTACTATGGTACTCTAGTACCAAAAACTGTCACCAGACTCTGCATAATCACTTTTTTCCCCTTTTTAAAGTATAGATAAATCAGGGAAGTTTTGCTATTTTTTCAGAAAAAAACCAACACTAATGTTGAATATTTGATATGCAAACCCTCCCATACATGAATAACTTGGTTCTTTTGTGTAGCTCCACTGATTTTAATTACAAGGCATATTAATGGTCACTTTAGAGTAGTTGGGTACATAATTTCAGTGTTGGTAGGGTAAGTTCATTACAACACAAAGAGAGGAACTCCATTCATGGAAAACATCCATCACATTCAACGGCACTTAGAAAGTGTTTCCATTATCACAGTTTTTGTGTAACGGTGTTCTCTCCAACTACCTTGGAAAACATACACATTATATGCATCCTTCTACAAACCAACAGGTTACAGTAATGATGCCTCATGCAATTATTCAGGGTTGTGCCTGAAATAATGCTTTCTGTCCTTAACATCAAGGATCATGGTTGTGCATCTGGAGAAGACATTGGTCTTTGCTCTTCCCACTCAGGTGAAGTTTACATCGTATGGTCCCAAAATATCAGAGCCAGAGCTAAATGACCTGGTGGCTCCAAGAGACAAGCAGAGCAGATGTAATTTCAAATCCAGAACCACACACAATTTCTGTTACACATTGTCACTAATCTCCAATCATCTTTACTGATGTCAGTTATATTTAGTTACCTGGGCAGAATCAACTCAAGTACCTTAGACATTTTAGGTGAGTTGCTGAGGTAAATAATTCTTATCTTAATCAAGAAGAACATTGCCTTGAACTTGTTCAAGTTGTAGCGCTCCTGTGGTACACATTTGCCCTTATCACTAGGCTAAAATAAAAAGACTGCAGAAAGATTATGGCATTTTACAGACAATATGCAAAAGTTTTTGTTTTCATTGCAATACAGACCAAGTACAATTCTGGATCCCTCTCAGGTGCAGCAAGGGTGCAGTGCTCATGTCCAGACCAGTGCTCAGAAAGGAGCTGCTTTCAGAATCTTAATAGTGGATACATTTTTGTTTTCTCCTTTTTTTTTTAAACTTAAAATTTCTCACACCTCCTTTTATTATCAAAAGTGATGCACTGTCTCACTTTGAAATCACCTGGTGTCATGGTTTAGGAATGGCATTTCCTAATTTACTGCCCCCTCCACTGAGACTCTCCCAAACTGGGATGCCACTTGCTTCCCCTCCCCCACCCGCTGGTGGGAGACACAAAAGGCAGAGGGCACGTGTTGAGGTAAGAACAATTTACTGGAAATAGCATTGAGATAAGAGAAAGAACAGTAACTACAATAACAGTAACATCAACAGTGGACAGAAAAGAGAGTGGTTTACCTGCAAAATACTCACCAAGTTGAGACAATGAACAATGGCAGATGGACCCTACATCCACCATATTTACCCATGTCCAGAAACCATATCCCTTCTTCTTGGAAGTGTGATAGTCCCTTTCCACCACCCCTGGCCATGATGTAAGATGGTATCGAATAACACAATGTCTTGGTCGCACCCACAGGGTTCCAGGCTTCACCCCCTCACAGCTACTGCAAAAAATTAACCCCGTCCTTGGCCAAAACTCAGACATCTGTTTAAAATCCTTTGCTTAGAGGTTAAGTAGGTTTTGAAATATGAATAAGATATGAATCTCAAAGAACTCGTGCCTCCAAATGGCACATAGACAGATTAGCTGTATGCCACTGGATGTCACTGAGATCTTGTTCAAGCGAAAAAAAAGTATGCTCATCTATAGAAGCTTATTATGAAAGAAAAATGTACTGTTACTAGTCCAAGTCTCTGCAGCTGCTAATATTAAGAAAAGTTAAAAATCTAACATTCCTAATTATGATGACAAATACGAACTACTTTTGAATATCACATTTGACAAAAGTTCTTCAGGTGCTCCTTGCTGCTTTTAGCAGTTGCTCTAACTACAGCTTCTAGCTGTACCTTTAAAGTCCCCTTTCAAAGTATTCAAGGAAAAGCAGAGGCTTCCATTACAATTTAGTTTAAGACAAATTGCTGATGACTAGAAGATAAGCAATATGTCACAACTGTTGGACCTTTATGCATAGAAAACATAATTTTTCAAATATTAAATGCAGTATTTAATTAACAAATTTAGATAAGCCCAAACTGTGGAATGTACTTAAATAATGCTAGAGATCATTATACTGATAGTGTTGCATTAGCATCATAGTTAACATATTCACAGCATGCAAATCTCTTATACTCCTCTGGAATAAAGATTGTGGTTTGCAGAGATTTTTTTTCCTTCTCTCTCCAAATATAAAGGTCATATTTTTTTTTTTACTGAAACCATTGTGAAATTGTCTCTGCTGATTTTCTCCAAAAACCTATAAAATGTTAGCCACTGGAAAAAAGGAAGCAAATTCTTATTAGGATTCCCATTTTCCCATTCGGATCTCCCACTGACCCTAAAGTCAAATCAGGAGTATCAATACATCTTTGAGCAGATCAAATTTACATATTACAGTTTCAGAACTTTAGTCCTTTACTATCATCACATAGGCTACTGTCTAGATTGGGTTTTTTATTTGTTTGGTTTTGCAATTGGTGCAACAATGTACACTTCATATTCTCACAGGACTGCAACATTATCTGTACACAGAAAAAAAGCATGTTTGTGTGCCAGAGTATTAATGAGGTACAGAAAGTACAGACCATCTCAAACTGAAAAATTTATTTTTACTTTAAAGAAAAAACGAAGTAACCTTTATTGACTGAATAGGCTATATACAGTAAAGTATTCCATTGGGATTGAGAGGGGAAGGTGGAGAAGAGGAAAATCACATAGCAAAAATACCTAAATATTAAGTGTAAGTTTATAACCTTTCAATATTTATATCTTTGTTAATGATACTTTCATTACACTGGGTGCCTGTCTCCCGTAGGTGTCCTTCTACTCTCTGAAGCGACATGACCACAAAAAGATCAAGACAGAAAAGACAGAATGCAATCAATTGCAAAAAAACCTGCAGGGACAATATTCAAAATAAAACTGCTGAGGCATCCCAGCTGATGTCTTTATAAAACCAAGAACTAAACCCTTACTCATTATCCTTGAAAGTAAAGAATGAAGCCCCAATTAAAAGTCCTACACATGTAGCAACTACAAGTTAACACTTTTCTTTGCCATTCTCTCCCCTTCAGAACTCATTAATGCACTGCTGTTACTCCCCTCCTGCCGATCATCTTTTATTATCACAGCATCCAAAATAACTGCCTTATCTCCAAAGTCTTTTTTTCTTCTTCTTTCTTCTTCTGACAATTTTTAAAAATAGTTCTACAGCGTACTAGATTTTACTATGAGTAGCACTGACTCCTAAGTGTCTTATGAAGAATATACTTATTTCTTCACTGGAGTTTCTACATAATCCAGATTACAAATTACAGCTGCATTACTCTGCCTGTTTTGTTTTTTCCTGTTGACTATCAGACCTAATCATTCTTAGAATAAGTTAAATCACAATAAAGACTCCAGGGACTATATTGCTTAGCCACTGACTATAAAACTATACAAATGACAAAAAGTGCATGAAAAGGTCCATACACCATAGCTTTTTTAATATAGTGTATCAAAAATTATATTCCAACTGCACATAAATCTCTAAAGAAAATTTATGCTACTGAAAGACCAAACATTGAAGAATTTCTCCTCTAAGAAGGTTCACCATAAACTGCTCAGTGTCTCCTTTGGCAGTTTCTGAAGTCCTTCTGTGTTTTAAAATAGAAAGTTTTTCCATTATATAAACTGTATCGATAAACATTTTTTCTCATGAACAGGAGATTAAACATCAATTATTGTAAACATAATTTTGAAATTTTTCCATTCACTTTCAGATTTGTGGAATCTAACAGCAATTTTCTGTGAAGTCCACTATTGTGATAAATTATTGAAGTTTCAAAGAGAAGAGACAGTTTCTAAACAATTAGAATTAATACTGAAGTCAATAAAACTACAGCACTTTATATTACTTAAAATCTGATACAGATGTTTGAAGTGTTTGCAATTTTGCATCTTTGGAATTTTTTTTTAATTGAAAGTGAATAGTGTAAAACTGTTCAGGCTGTCATAATTCTTTACACGGTTGGAATTTGCAATTCTGCAACCAAACTACAACTAGTAGATTATTAACAGTATATTAAAAAAATAGGAATTCAAGATCAGATATTTTTATGACATGCTTCCTATTAGCACTTATTTCTCTCTTTTAGCTAAAAAAAAATAAATTTATAAACCAAATAATTGTTAGACTTATACATACCAACATTAATATCTATCACAGACATTCTACACATGAATTGTTTCTATCTTTTGGGTTTCAGTTCCACAACAGATAGAACAATCCCTGACTCATTACTCCTCTGTGGCATTAGATATTACAGACTCTTTTGATTGAGATGTTATGATCACAGCTGAACAACAGTTAATACACAAATAGAAAAACTACCATGGTTTTTCCCAAAAAGATAAATGGAGAAAAAAGAAATGCAGAAAGGGGGACAGAAAACAGAATGAAACACTGCAGTTACTTCTCAATATAAGCTGGCAAATGTTGAAAGTACCACTGAGATTTCAGATACACTATTAGAATCTAACAAAACTATAAATTTTTAACAATTAGAAAGAATGCCAGTTAAAAAAGCATGATTCTGATTGCATAACAAATGTAATTGTAAGCTTGGGTCTTGAAAACACATAATATTGCTCTTTCACACAGGTAAACATTTTCTGTATGTTATTACTTGTAGTTAGTTTCTCAGTAAGATGAGTCCCTGAATGCACATTTGTATACTTCTACATTTTCCTACAAAAAGCAACTCTTATTTTCTGCCTTTTTCAGTTCTACTCTGCTCTAAAAAATGTCAAATTGTTTTAACTTACACTATCTGCAGCACTTCTCTGAGCTGGATGGAAGTAGGTGAAAAAAAAAAAAAAAAAGCTCATCCAGACAAGCACTGCAACCAGCTGAGACACAACAGACATTTTACTTGGGCTCTGCTGTGCTGGTAGTTTCCAACTCCATGCTGAACACCAGCGGTTGGCTTTGAAAACAATTCTCCACTTCAGTGTAAAATCAAACTGATTACATCAAAGATTTTTCGAAGGTGTATCTACCCTGTCACATGTTTTCACAGGTGGCAACAACCTCTGGTAGTACAACTAAGGGACTTCCCAGGCCAGGGTGGCTCACATGCAGACTGCTCGCCGAAGGACCTTCATGACATGGTTATTCGCCCCAACTGGGAGCCTTCTATGGCCCAAGACATAATTTTGTGCTTCTCAATTTAATGTAGTTGAAGCACTGTGAAGACTGTGGTGCAACTTGTGGTGCAACATTTATGACACATTCCTGAAAACTTCTATTGCATGCCATAAGGGTATGCAGGGAAATTTTAGAACAAAAGATGTTTACTTGGATGAGACTGAAAGACCAGAACATAGAAACAAACTGGTGAATTTGAGAGTAAAGAAGCACAATTCCATCCCAATAAACACCAATTTCTTAGTTAAAAAAAAATCCCAGAATTGATCACAAGATTTATCAGTTTTTTATTCCCTACAAATGACTATTGTTAGGCTGTTTCTTACTAAAATACACATATTAATACCGCAAACCCTATTCTTTTTTTTTGTCTATCTTTACATTGTATAAACTTAAATGCCTTCAAATTTCTATCATTAACCACATATGAAACAGCTCCAAGAACATATAATTTCATAAAGCGGCAAGATATTCACAGTATGTCTTCTGTAAGTTAAGTTCCTATCACATACAAACAGTATTGCAAACTATAATTTCAGAATAACAATTGTTTAGGAAAGGTTGTGCACTCTAGTTTGCTTGAGCTGAGGTTAGGTAAAAAGTATCAATGTGCAATATATTTAATTAAAGTAAAATTGGCTTGGAAATTATATGTAATTTAATATTTTTTTGTAAAACATTTTGTTCATTAATTCTTAAATGCTTGTTTCCTCTATCACTTTCCCAAATTGGTTTGCGAAAAAAGTATCACAGAAACCTGCCTCTTGATATTTCTTGCTTAAACAATACTTGTAGCAGTGTAATTAGTGTATTTGGTGTGATAACCAGAAAAAAGCAAAACAATCCTGAGAGAAAATTGGTTCACCTTCCTTATACTTCTCCTTTTTCATTGACCATGTCCTGTGACAAAGGTGCTGTAACCTCCTTTGTAGCAGAAAACTCAAAGGCACTGTGATTTTCTTTTTTTTTTTATATACTCTTCTTCAGTCCCAGGCATCTTCAGCCTTTCATTGGTAATAAATATGTGTCCCTTTTTTAGGAAGAATTCTTTCCTGCTACTGTCAAACCACCTTTCTCCTGAAGCCTTCTGCCCCACTACTTCTGCTTTTTTTCCCCTTCCCTGTGCCTCTTTTCTATTTTTAATCCACCCTAACAGCACACAAAAATGAATTAAACTCAGAGTAAATCACAGTAGATAAACACCTTATTATTATTGTATATAAACATGTAACCCCCCCGCAGTCTTATGGTAAGTATGAAGCCCAGCTCAAAGCAGTTAATTCTTACAAAATGCCACACAGTTCTCAGATCTTTGGAGAAAGGCAGGGATAAAGGAATAGAAACATGCATTTGTGCCTCCTGTTAGTTTCAACTAGATTATCTTTCAATATTTCATATATTTTGTCTTTGTAAAAACAGTTCTAAAAGTTAAGTCCACAGATATCTCTGTCTCTATGTCACGCACACAAAAAAGACAAATAAATAAGTCCCTCCCCTTGGTATGGTTTGCCAGCAGATCCTCTTTCCTTTAGACATATTACAAGATTTTCCTTCTCTCTGTAGTGCTTGCTACCCATATTCTGCTTTTTCATGTTCTGATGTCTTAACACTGCAAAGATATCATTAGGTACTTGAGAAAACAATGCACATTCAGGTAATGTTCCTTATATAGCTTACACTGGACAATAACACAGACATATTTCATGCATAAATCAATAGCACAATACAGTCACTTTAGACAGACATAAAAGAGGTTTTCTGTAATGCTGACCTGTGCCATGGAGAGAAAGGAAGGAGGGCACAAGTCAAAACGAGTACAGGTTACTCATTAATTTAAGCAGAGAAAATCCAAAAGTCTGGCTACCTTTGAAGTCACATCTATAAAAATCAGCAATATCAAACTGAGCTCCTGTGCTCTCAACAGTAATTCACACCTTTTGAAAAGAGGACTTATCTACTTTTTTTCTTAATAGAAAATACATCTTTCAAATACCAAAACTGGGAAAGAACAGTTATTGGTCCACTCAGCTCTTCAGTATGATAGTCTCTCTTTGCAAAGATTACCCCACAACTGGATTTATACCTCTATTACTTTAATTGGATCAGCCAGAAAGAAAAGACACTGAACGGGCATTGCTCAATTTCTGTTAAGCATCTTTTCTATGTATTTATTATATCACCAACACACAAATAAGAATCCTGTGAGAATTCAAAGGAGGGAAAAAACCTAAAAAAAAAACCAAAAAAATCACTTTTTGAAAATTACTAGTAACGTTTAAGAGCTTCAGAAAGTGAACAAGATAAATGTTTTTCATGTTGGGCAGGTCACTGAAGTGTTTTCCTTCTCCACTGTGACTGAGTGCGTAGCTCTCCTAACAAAGACATGTCAGTATATAACAAACACCTCTTGCTCCAGTCTTATCACTCTTCTGCTCCCTGACTTTTGTATAGGACAGACCAAAGATGACTGAACTTTCAGCTCTGAAGTCAGTCCTGTTATTGAATTCACTGACAGCAGGAGAAGAACAGAAGCGAATTTCCTCAAGAAGGTAAATTCACTTTATGATGCTTTTATTTCTGGCTTTACAGTATTCTAGAGCAAACCCCACCAAGGCACACATCACCTCATGTGTGCAAAGTACTCATGTCTCCACCTTGAGAAATCAGGAAACGAAGCTGCTACACCTGAGCTTTACCAAAAGATAATCCTACCTTCTCCCTGCCGTACTTTTTCTTGCAGACATTTGTCTAACAAAACCTTACATAATAAGTCACAGCTAAGAATTTATAATTAGGGCTGAATTAATAATCCATGCGGAAAAAAACCTGCCCTGCAATTTCTTCCAAATTTAGTTTGTTTTTTTCACTATCTTTGAGTACACTTTATTAAGGTCCTAAGGCTACAGCAGATGAACAAGAATAAC
This sequence comes from Platyrinchus mystaceus, assembly GCA_035041135.1. Lineage (NCBI taxonomy): Eukaryota > Metazoa > Chordata > Aves > Passeriformes > Tyrannidae > Platyrinchus > Platyrinchus mystaceus. The sequence continues at coordinate 36,068,563 of JAWWLV010000144.1, read as the reverse complement.
AGAATAACTTACCAAGAAGAAAATGATCTTGGACATATCACTGGGCCTTAGACCTGTCTTCTTTTTACCTACATTTTGTACAGCAATAGCTGGCACTTGAGACTAAGTCACAGCAATGCCAAATCACTTTGTGATAAAGAGGATTACACTTTTTGCCAAAATTGACATCATATGCTCAGACTCTGATTTGAAAAAATGGTGGGGAAATTAACTTTCGTGAACTGTGAGAAACACGTCTTTCCTTGCAGACTTTTGTGAGTTTACAACCTTAGAGTAAGCAGGTCACAGCATGCCTTGCAGAGCTCATACTTACTGGTTTATATCTGATTTTGTGTATTTGTGTATGAATATCCACTGTGATGAGTCACTGTGAAAGGCAGATAATATGCTTAGAATGCAGAACTAGTGTTACCTTTTTTAACTTGTTTGCAACTGTTTGGACGAGACTGATTTTTTGTCAATTTTTCATCATCTTTCTTGAAGAGTATCTAAAGGAACCTGAGGAGAAAAATCTCTGTAAGTGTGGTTTAAAGGATTGACTGTTATGAACACCTTGTAGTAGCGTAAGTTCCTTGTGGATCTCTTCATGATGTGGATCCTTGTGGGTCCCTTTGTCCCTTCCAACTCAAGATATTCTATGATTTTATGATTCCTTCCCACTGCAGGAATGGTCTTTGCTTAGCCATCTCTAGTTACTGCAACTACCAAGTCATCCTAGAAACTCAAGAACATTTCTCACACTGCCAGGACAAGGAGAAGTTCATTTAACTACTTCCAGTAACTGTAGCAAAGCAAGTACAGTTAGAACAAACTGGTAAACCTCACTCTATCCCTGTTCATATAGTTTCCCTAGAAACTGTTAACTATAGTTGATGAGGAGAATTAATTACTCATCTAATTGTGTAAGATTTTTTTTCTCTCAACAAAAATCCCATCATCATTATAGCTTCACACTTATTTTCTATAATGTTGTTGTCTCACTGGAAAGAAGGTAAGACAAGAAAACATGGAATGATCCAAAACCAAGAGTGAATGATATCCCAAAATACTAATGTAGTGAATATTTGATATTACTAATGATATTTAAGGGACTGCATTTTTTTCTAAATTCAGTGGTAATAGTGTTTCATGTAAGTTACCTTTCGTGAGCAACATCTAGCAATATTTAACTTGAATTCTTCATGGTTATCGTATTCTGACATTCCAAAGCTTCCAATATAAGACAGTAACTAAGGAAAATATAAAATACGCAGATCCATCTTCCTTTCTTACTATAACAAGGGGGAAAAAATGCCTTGAAGTATTAAACTAAGTTTTATTTTATAAAAACATTGAATTATCAATCATTGTCTCTGACTGTATTCTTTCCGTCTGGAAAGTTCTGCTATTGTATTGCTTAACATGTTAGAAAACAAACAAAAATATGAATCATTGTTTCAGTATCAAGTAGCAACTATCTTTCAATCCTTACTAACACACAGGAAATGAATTCATTCTTAGCTGAGAGCACTGTCTTACTCCACTGGGGCTGTTTGTCAGTTCCTCCAGGGTGACACTAAATCAAGTTGCAAAGCACTGTAATGTAAATCACAGCCTAATTTACTTGTCACTGTGTTGTGACACTTGGTTAAAAATGCTTTTTAATTGCAAAGATAAATTATACATTAACAATTCTTAGTGGCAGTTTCAATACTACACCAGATTATTTCACTCTAGAGAAAGGAGCTAACAATACACAACCACAAGCTATGACAGAATATTTTTAAATCGTCGGGTTGTTCAGATTGATGGTGTTGGCAGTGTTGTGATGATGAGTTTTGTCCCTCACAAAAACAAAAGACATAATCAGTCTTTTATATTCAGTAACTCATAAAGAAAAAGTACTCTCATTTCTTGAACCTTTCAGATCTCTCCAGCTTCTCACTTGCAAATTATTAGTCAGACTCCCTATAGTAATATGAACTGGTTCTCAGTCATGCTGAAAAATAAGCCTCTCTTCTATGATCTAGGAGAGGGAAATGATTGAAAATAGCACAAACCAGGCTTAAAAAAAAGAAGGCGGTTGTTGAGTAATTGTCAGTGATTTCGAGTATCTCCACCTTTGTAATTCTCTCTACACAAACTAGGTTTTGTCTGCTGGAAGCCAAACTGGATCTGGCACCTCCTATAGCTAGTAGCCAGCAAGCAATGACCATTACTCAATGCCCTATAGGTAGAAGGCTCCACATTAGAGTTACTGGTATTAGACCACAACAAAGTACTTTGCAGAATTTAAAAGTCAGTCCTATGGCTCACCTGTATATACTGCATTTTGTGTATGCTATTCTTCAGTTACACATTTCTCACAGCTCACCAGTACGCTAGTGGGCTTGTTACAGACTACTATAGTGTAGGTTGCTCTAACAGATGTTTCTGTGCTCCCCACAATCACAGAATCACAGAGTAGATAAGGCTGGAAAGGACCACAATGGGTTATCTGATCCAACCTCCCTGCTCAAGCAGGGTCATCCTAGACCACATTGCATAGGATTGCATCCAGATGATTCTTGAGTATCTCCAGTGAGGGAGACTCCACAACCTCTCTGAGCAATCTGTTCCAATGCTTGGTCACCTGCACAATAAAGCTCTTCCTCATATTCAGATGGAACTTCCTGTATATCAGTTTCTGCCCATTGCCTCTTGTCCTACTGTTTGGAACCCTTAGAAGAGCCTGAATTCATCCTCTCTACACCCTCCCTTCAGATTAGGTCCCCTCTCAGTCATCTCTTCTCGAGGCTGAACAGGCCAAGCTCCCTCAGCCTTTCCTCAAAGGAGAGATGCTCCAGTCCCTCTATCAACTTTGTTGCCCTCCCCTTGGACCTGCTCCAGGAGCTCCATATCCCTCTTGTTTGTCCTGAAGAGCCCAGAACTGGACACAGCACTCCAGATACGGCCTCACTAGGGCTGAGTAGAAGGGCAGGATTATCTCCCTCAACCGGCTGGCAATTCTCTTCCTAATGCACCTCAGGATACCATTGGCCTTCTTGGCCACAAGGGCACACTGCTGGTGCACGGACAGGTTGTTGTCCACCAGAACCCCCAGGTCCTTCTCTGCAGAGCTGCTTTCCAGCAGGTCAGACTCCAGCCTGTACTGGTGCCTGGGGTTACTCCTCCCCAGGTGCAGGATCCTGCATTTGCCTCTGTTGAATTTCAGATGATTCTTCTGCTACTCTGCAACCCAGGCCTTGATGCAAACAGAAATGTGTCAACCACAACTCAAAATATATGAGCTGAAGATATTCTGTCAGGAAGGCACCACACTGACGTATTACACAGCTTACACAAACGTGACGTTATCAGTGAATACATATTAAATCACAAGTTCATTTTAACACCACAGAAGAAAGGGTTTGGGGTGGGTATTTTTTTTTGTTCTGATCTTCTGATTCCACTGAGATGATGATCACCTCAATTTTGGTGGTCTCAGCACTCAAGAGCAAAGCAAACAGACTCAAGAGAGCCCATACAGAAGGAGAGATAGAGTCAAGAGGGAGATGTGCCCCCTCCTGCACTTGGGATCTTGTCCTTTTGTCAGACAACTGATTTTGCAGAAAACTGCCACCCCCTGCTCTGCACTGCCCGCTGTAAGGTGCTCTCTGGGTGTTTCTTTCCCAGGCCACAGAAGCTGCGTCATCCTGTTGGGTTAGACAAAACTAACCATTTCCTGGATCTCCAGGGTGCTCTTTTCATTTCCCATTAGCAGGGCACAGTGGCCACAAGGCGTCTGCTGGCATGCCATGCTCACAACCCCTGGGCTGTGCATAATCCTCACAGCAACAGGCACTACGACACTGTCTGCACAGCAAATCCTCATAATTGATAATGAGCCTCATAAAAGGCCAGGGCTGGGCCCTGCACTGTTAGCACAAATGCCTGTTCAAATGAGGTACGTTTATTAGCAAAGACTACATTGTATTTTCTGAGTACAAAAATGCTTCAACCCTTACAGCATACAAGGACACCAATGTTTAGGATTGACTGCCTCGGGAGCCCGAGCCTGGCTTGTGGTGCAATGCCCACACTGTAAGGAAGTCTGTGCAGCCAATGTGGAAGCTATGTTTTAGTGCTGTCATCACTTCCCCTGTCCACACAAACCAGAAACAGCCATCTTTGGAAGCTTTAGAGGGTCTAAGAGACCTGAAATTTGTATGAGGTATCCTTTCATATAATACAGATGGAAACATTTTAATGAGTTAGTTCTGTCAGAATGACATTGTGAGCTTCAAAAATCATGCGTGCATACCAAGTTGAATCTTTTATCATAAAAACACCTTAGACTATTTCTTATAAATTAATTCCTTTTCTGAATTTTCTTAATGTCAGTGAATAGATTTAAAAATCAAGAGGCAGATTTCCTGTAGTAATTAGGTACTTAAACAGCATGTAGGAGCTTAGAAGACTTCTTAAAAAGTACATAACTATCAATGAAATATGCAAGTACTGACATCTAATTCACTAACTGTGTCCTGAAACACAGTTGGTTGGTATTAGGTTGTAAATTATTGTTCCTGGTACACATAGTAAATCTGCTTATTAAAATTCCCTTTCTGAATATTTATGCAAAGTCTGCAACCCCCTACGCATAAGAGACCTGTATTATCACACAGAGTAACTTGGCAGTTTCAAAGAAATCTAACATAATTAAATCAAGCCAAAGAAATGAAAGAAAGCACAACCATGCAAGGGGGGGCTGACAGTCTGAACTTCCACAAAACTGCATTAGAAGCATCCAGCATATTGCAATACAAAGCTCCAAAACACTGATTTAGAAAGTCTTTTAAAAATGCAACTCATTTGAATTTTGAATTATGTTGTCCAACTCAATTTTTTAGTATTAGATTAACCCTTTAGAATTTCTGCGATATCTCTACTTTTTGGAATATATTTTGACTGTGTCTTCAATAAAACCCAGACTTTATAGGGTAGAAACAGCAAGGAAACCGCCAAGACACTGACTCTTGCTGCTTACTACCTCAAAAACTGCTTAATCTACTTCATAAACTAGTCAAACATAGTCTTCAAGGATTCTTCACCCATTTATTACTGCTTTGACAGACTACTTCTGCATGATTTTTATATTTAATGACCCCCTTTACATTTCCAATTGAATGCGTTCAGCAATTTATAATTTTTTGGAGTCTGCAGTTGTGTTGGATGTTTGCAGATGGGTTGTGGCTTTTTGATGTTGCTTGATTTTATTTTTTTTTTTCAAGAATGAAAAACACAAAAGGATTTTTCAATCTCCTGTCGCATGCTCCATCTCCCCTCGTCTGGTTACCCAGAAGGTAACAATTTTGAGGCCAACAACAAAAGTTACAGTATAATCAGAGTAATCTACAGATGAGCTCTATACACAAGTCAAAGTCTCTAATACCAATTTGACAGTATTAAAGGAGTTTCAAAATGACTGCATATCAGTATCAATAATGGCTTTGTAAATATGCATAATGAAACAGAGCTACAAAAAAATTTAATGTAAATGGGAGCTTTAAAAATGCTTTCCAAGAAGCTGATTTTTTTATCCTTTGGGGAAAATTTTATGTTGATGTTGTGGAAAATAGAAAATTTACAGCATTTTTTTCTTAACAATTGTTTTGAAGTAAACTCAAGTATTTTATATCACCAAGAAACCTGAAATATTTTGTCTGAAGTCACAGCAACTATTGCCAGATACCACAGACCATCAGCTGATACTTTAAACTCACTTTTTGAATTCTCCCTATTTTGAATGAAAAAGTATCAATTTTTTCCAATACAAAATTCGCGAAAATTTGAAGTACATTATTAAGTATTGTTAAGTGACAAGCTGCTGCCACTTTCTTTTTCTCTTCCCCCCTCCCTTTTTCTTTTAACTTTTGAGTTTGAAGGCTTCATTTTTCAGGGGCATATGTAAAATTCGCTATACAGTAATTGTGGTGTTCTGGTAAGAATTTAGTAAGAATTTATAACACAGCTTTGCATCTTTACTTGAAAACATCTATTTCTGCATATATGTGGATATATTATTTACAAATACCATCTGACAGTTTTAACTTTGGAAATGCAAACCAGGCAATTTTGGTAAAATCCTGCAGTTAAACTGATGCAACGGAATTCAGTGTGAAAGAGGGGGGCAAAGAACATAGCCAGATTATTTTAATTTCATGCCTCAAGTGCCTAAATATTATTTTTATTCTAAAGTTCTCATCACATCCAGAATTCCCACTGAACAGGTTTCACTTGTTTAGCATAGAGACAAATTTGAAATTAGCAAGATTTTCCAGAGTTAACAGCCATTACTGTAGAGAAAGTTAATATGGGCCTCCACAAACCATACAGCCAGTGCCTGATGGCCTTGAATGAGTGCTTTCCGAGTTGTGATTTACAGTTCCCAAGAGAAAGAGAACTTTTCTCTGTGGTTTCAGGTGCATTGATTCATATGATCTACCACTAAAACAGCAGAGCTCTGTAAGGACCCACATGACACCAAAGAAAAGAAGAACCTTCTGAAGAACCTACTCATGTTGCTGTGAGTAGGGTCAGGTCACAAGGATCCAAAGATCAACTCTATCTGAATTCCTGAGTGCTCTTCTGACCCACCCAGCTTCTCCCAGCATTCCCCTCTGACAAGCACCTCTTTATGACTCAGAGTGAGAAATGAAAAATTCCTCCACACCTGCTGTGAAAAGTCAAAGAGTAGAATGGGGAGGTGGGAAAACCTAAAGCTGTCTTGGCTCACACTGTTTGTAAAACCGTCATCTACGAGTGCACCAGCTCTGTCGTATTGCATACTGCCAACTTCGGCACGAAATAAGCTTCAAGGCCTGACTACTTTGAACACAGTGGCAACGATTCATCATATACAAGAAACTGTTAACAGGAAGTGTGCTGTTACTGTTTGCCTAGTTTAGTAAAGTTTAATTTTAAAGCTTAGGACTGGCCTGACACATCAGCCTTCTAAACACTTCTCATCACAGCCATCTCTAATTCCCTAGCTGATATGTATATACTCAAACTCAGTTATACTAGTCTATTATTTGCAGCATTTTACCCAATTTCCATGGTTTGCATTTTTACCTATCTGCAACTGCCATTGCATGAACACATTCTCTTCAGTTATTGTCCAGAATTACAAATTATATGTGCTAGGGAAAAGTAAAGTACATACTAAACACGGTGCAAAGCAGATATTCAAAAACACAGAATTATTAGAAAGATAATAAAGGAACATTACTGTGCTGCTGTGTAAGTCACAGTGTACTTGTGCTTTGAAGGATGCATGACATTTTGGTTCCTCTCGAATTTCATAAGTTATAGTAGCACTGGGTACAGATGATCACAAGCACACAACCTGCCTTCTCAAAAGGCAAGATTAAATAGACTGGGATTCTCCAGCTTGGGAAGATAATGACTGAGGAGAAAACATGATAGATGTTGAAAATCTCTAAAAATCATTAACAATATGGAAAATGAGAACAGTACAGGATTATTCACTATTGTAAAACTCATTTAAATTCCTATTTTCAGTTGCTAACAAACTGGGAAAAAATCCATTCTCTATAAAGCACTCAAGTCAGCAAATTTCAGTACAATAAGATCAATCTCACCAACTGAGACAAAGAGAACAGAGAAGTCCTCCCACTGCTGCATGGCAAACAAGGATCCAAAGCAGAAGTGGCTCTAAAAAGCAGAAAGCAGATCAGTTTTATGTAACAAAAATGCAAACATGATGCATAATGTCTGTAGAGGCCAGAGACAGTGTATTTTTCTGATCAGGGTGGTTATGATCAGCTTATAATGGAACACCATCATTAAGATTTTTTCATATGTCTAATTTGTGTTGTCCTAAGTATCCTTCCTCATAGTTCTAGAGCATCCTGGAGAGAATTAACAGTTGGAAGAAGAGCAGCTGTAACAAGAGGGAACCAAGAACAACCAGGAGCAAGACAGAGACAGCATTTCCAAAGTCACTTCAGCTCAGAGAGGAGATGATGATGGTTTTGGGGGCAGGGGGAGAAAGAGAGAGACAACAGTAGCACAGATAGAATTGAAGTGAACATGAAGATGCCCTAGGGGAGAGAAGAGAGAATTTTCCCATGATTCTGAGAAATACCATGGAAGGTCTGAAATTGGTAAAACACGTAAGGACATGGAAGCATGTGTTAAGTTCAGTGGAGGAGACAAGGAGACCCTGAGCTGTCAGGCACAGGTAACTGGGGAGAACAGGAAAGGAAAACAAAGAGCAGCAGGAAGGATGGGGACAAAAATCACATGTGCTTTAATAAAGCACCACAAGTGTTTTATTTAAGCTGAAGGCATAGGTAGGATGAATCAGAGCTCTCTTGAAAAAAATAAACTTAAACCCAGTCTTCCCACAGCTTCAGTTCTTGCAGAGAGAACAAAGTAAATTGAATGAGATGTAAATCTGAAGGACAAGTAAAACACCAGGGTGTGCAAAATGTATGACAAAAAAAGTATAGTATCTAAAATATTTTTTGTTATCTTGGAGTAAGACCAGCAATGTTGTTTCCTTCCTGGCCAAGTTTCTTTCTATTAAGTGTTCAGATGGCTTGCTTTTTCTTCCCAAATCTCCCCTTCCAATCCAAACACTGCATATTTCAAATGAGCACATAACCTTAAGTTTAGTTCTTGACTAGAAAATACAACAATTCTGTCTCATCCCTAAATGAACAGGAACACCTATTAGTCTGATGATCAAATTTAGACAGGTTAATTAAATCTGCTTAAGCATACCTCGCCCTTCAAGCTACAGTTGGAAAAAACAGTCATATTTCTGAGTCACAGGAGTTAAATGAGTTCATTAGTCAGGGTTTGAGTCAAATTCTCACTTGATGTATAACAGCACAGGTCTGTTGAAGTCAACGGTGCTGCTGCTGTCTGCGTGATCGGGGAACTGATTCATTATTCTGCCCTAACTGGTAAAACAGGTAATTTGCATCCTCAAATTAAAGGACGTTTTTCTGTTGTCAGTGATCAAACCACTACCACTCTCCAGCAGATCAGGACCACACCAGTGAGGAGCTCTTAAGCACTGATGTAGAATCACAGGAAAAAAAAAATCCCATGGCTCCAGTTAAGACAATTTAAAAATTACTTCCTAGTGCCAGGATGATTACAATCTATAGAGCAGAGCTAAAGACTTAGTCCCTAATGTAGAGTAATTTTAGGGAAAAAGGTTTCGTTTAAAAAGTAAACGTGCAGTGACAACATGTCAATACCTGTGCAAAATGCAGTCACTGCTGTCATCCTTAAAATAGGAGAAACCTGCAAAAAGTGTTAAGAAACTGCAAATTTAACCCAGTCAATACTCATTTAATGAAAAAATCATTTAATGAAATACTTCGATACAAATACTTACTGCCTTTCAACAGAAGTGCACTTACGGACTAACTCAAGCTTCAGATGTTTCTCTTGCTTGGTACACCACTGCACATAGTCCAAACAGCTTTGTGGACAGCACCAGGCACAGATCCTACTTTCTACCAGTTTTGCATGGTTGGTGACATGCTGTGGATTATAGTACTCCTTAACACCTCCCCTCCTTTTCACCTCAGCCAGGTGGTAGGGTGTAACAGTGATGACACAAGACACCCATTCCCTCTGTTTTTCCCTAGGAGCTGGTCAACAGCCCAAAGTTCTTGACTCAGCACTTTCTCCTTAAAGCCATGCTCCTGACAGCTGACTTTCTGCTTGTACAAGAAACTTTCCATCTTCAGGACAGCCCATAACTATAGGATTGACTTAGGCTTGTACTGAAACACTGTCAGCACAACAATTTCCATTAGAACAGTAAAAGAAACTATCCACAGATAAGTACCACAGGCAGGGCTACATTTGTGATGACCAAAACGATTGATACTTAAAAATCTCAGTGATTACACTGAGTTGTCAGACACTGACCAAATTAATTAATTCTCAGCCAAGCACTAGAAGCTCGGACTATTAAATCTAGGATTCAACACTGGCAAGTCATTTTGTTAAAACACAGAAAAATAAAATAATAGGAGGGGTTGTTGAAATGGTGTACGGATCCATCTGTGCAGATCCTATGAAACTCATTTTCACAAACTCAGTAAAACATCATCACTGAAATTAATCTAAAGTATTTTAGATTTCTTTCTAGAGGTAGTTGTGAAGTACTCTGAACAATGTTTTAAAAATGTCTTTTGCTGCCACCCCAATATGTATGTAACAGGAAACAATTTCTTATTTTGAGGAAACAAAACATATTAAACCATGGGCAGGTGCAGAAAAATTTAATATTCAACACTAAAGGAATAAAAAACTTGTACAAATTACATAAATTGATAATTGATTTTAAGTAGTTAATTATTATATTAGCATATTTCCAAAGTACATATTAACTCAGAACTATAAATGCAACAACCCTGCAGCCTCATAATCAGTAAAGCCCAAAAAATCTACAATATAGAATAAGCAAACTGTAGTTGGCATAGGTTAATTTCAAACTGCCCCACTGAGACCTTTCCCAAATGCTTTTCATGTTTCATGGAGACTTAATGACCAGTGAGCCAAGCTGAGCAAACAGACCCCAAGTTCAGAAATTTGGGTTAGACTGAAGGGAGGAAAAGAGACATCTTAATTGCTTTTTCATTAGTATTATTTTAAACTCTGAGAAAATATGACATAAAATGTCTCTGAACAGTTTTGTTGGAATTGACTTTCACCAAGGTTTATGTGTCTTTGTACACCTTTTGATCCATATTTCATTAAAGTCATAGACTCAACATAAGAAGTTCTTTAGACTGATCATATGGAAACTCATGCATACGGTTAAGTGTAGAGCCACTGAATTCCATTTCTATAGGAATTAATACTTATATGTATCTATATGTGTATCTATATTTATGTGTATATGCATATATTTCTACGTATCATTACAGGCTGGAGGATGAACATATCTGGATCAGCCCTGCTGAAAAGGACTTGGGGGTGCTGGTGGATGAGAGGCTGGACACGATTCGGCAATGTGTCCAATTTCCAGCTCAGAAAGCCAAACGTGTATCCAGGGCTGCATCAAAAGAAGTGTGGCCAGCGCGTCCCTCATGAGACCCCACATGGAACACTGCATCCAATTCTGGGGTTCCCAGCACAGAAAAGACCTGTTGCAGCAAGTCCAGAGGGAGGCCACCAAGATGATTAGAGGGATAGAGCACCTCTCCTATGAGAAAAGGCTGAGAGAATTGGGTTTGTTCAGCCTGGAGAGGAGAAGGCTTAGGAGTGACCTAATTATAACCTTTCAGTACCTAAAGGGATCCTACAAGAGACCTGGAGGGGAACTTTTCAAAAGTGTGTGTAGTGATAGGACAATGCGGAATGGCCTAAAAATAGAAACTAAGAATAGGTTTTGATCAGATATTAGGAAGATACTCTTTACTGTGATGGTGGTGAGGCACTGAAACAGGCTGTCCAGAGAAGCTGTTGATGCCCCTTCCCTGGTTCAAGGCCAGGATGGATGGGGCTTTATGCAACCTGGTCTAGTGAAAGGTGTCCCTGCCCATGGCGGGGGGGGGCTGAAACTAGATGATCTTTAAGGTCCTTTCCAACCCAAGCCATTCTGTGATTCTATGATATATTTCTTAAAGCAATGTCAGAGGAGTAGAAGACAGGTAGTTGTGATGCTGACCACTGTAGTCTGCCACTGCATTTAAAAAAGGGTCATCTTTGACATATTACTGTAATTAAAGAATCCACAAGACATGAAATTCACTGAAATACTCCTACAAATTAAATTTTTAAATCAACAGAAGATATGCAGGACAAAATACTTCTCGTGTCTCAATCTTAATTAATCTAGAGTTATCATGATACAGGACACTAAAATTCTTCAGGTACTACACAGTACTAATAATATAAAAACAGAGGTTAAAGAAACTTTATTAAAAAGACACAGAAAGCATCCGAACCTTGTCTGCTACATAATGGTGCACCTTTCTTTAAAGGTGCAAGTTCTTTACAAAATTAGAAGACAAAAAACCCACAAAGAAACAAGCACAGAAAATCACTAAGGATAAGCAAAACTTGAGTTACTAACATCGGTTGCATAAATTCTGACTTTTTATGAAAACACAAAATTATAAAATAAGTGACACTAATGTGTTTGGGGTTTTAGTTAATATCTAGCTCAAGAAATAATGACTAATTTCTTCACATGAGAATCCATTATAAGCTGCTCTGGCAACACAGGATTACATTAAAAATACATTCCAAAAAGGCAAATATAGGTCTCAGACTTTCTTCAGGATTATTTTATTTAATTTATTGTCTTGTATTGCGTGGTGATACAAAAAGCCTAAAATAATGAGTTTTCTGCAGCCTTCACACTATTTCTAGTCAATCACCAATAGCAATGGAGTGAATCCACTTACGGTTCCTGAAATATGTGAATTTTGTTTAAGATTTCTATATGCCATGGACTTGCACACAGTTCAAAAGCTGCCCGCCAAAGCAGAAATGGATTACTATATTTTGTTCTAGGATGCCTACAGAATGATACATTTTTTTTCCATTAAAAAAAAAAAAAGGCAAGGAGTATATTTGGCTGAAGACAGAGATGGCATTCCTCCCACTCGTTTTTTTTGTAAATTACTGAGGTGCTGGGCACCAAAATTAAAATCTATCCATGTCTGCTCTTAGTAGTTACTTTCCCTACCCTTTTGTGCTCTTTCAACAACTTCATTTCCCTCCTGCTCTTCTCCACCGGATTCTTTATCAGGTAAATTTTTTCACTTCACATGAATTTAAGAATTGCATTTAATCCAACTTTCTATTTTTTTTCCTTTTCACTTCACTACCTGAATAGCCTCTTACTTCTGCACAGATGGGTGTAGAGGAATTACCACTAAAAAAGGTGATTGACACCAGAGCTGAAAACTCACAAACCAGCCAAATCCACCTGAAAGCAAGAGGCACAATACCCCAGTCTGGCAAGAGATGGCATAGCCTCTAAGAGAGAAGAAAATACCAGCTAATGTCTTTCAAAAGGTAATGCTGTGAGTAACACTTCAGGGTTAGTCTACGTAGACAGTCAGATACTACAAGAAGAAAGACGATTCCAATCCTCCCATATTATCCTTACAAGAGAATTAAAAAATTAAAAGTAACACTGTTGCACTGGGTTCAGACAGCAATATACAAATTTATCAAATTTCTCAAATTTGATAAAAGCCTCAGATGTTCAGTCTATACATGATCTTTAATAGATCTGGTTTCGTCAGCACACAGTGCAAAAAGACAATATGTTCTATATATCAAATCATGACACAAAAATGAAGTGTTTATTTCATTACAAAAATAAACATGAGAAACTATGCTTAGGTCAGATTGTTATTGTTTTATTTTAAAGTATATGAACTTTCCTTTGAGCAAAAGCAAGGGCCTGTCAATATAAACAACTAAACATTTATCTGGCAACACCCTGCAGCAATAAACAGAAAAATACTTAAGGTTCCTCTGTTTTCCATTTAAAAAAAAAAAAAAGTAAAAATTCTGGTCAAGAATGAAGAGTAAAAGCATGATATGCACCGTGTGTTAAGATTTATACCTTCTGAACCAGGTGCAAAGCAGATGTGAAACACTGCTGCTCTATTGTGATAGCATTTTCTTCCCACTTTAAAAGCACACAAGTGACAATACAAGGCTAAAAACCAAAACAAACCAAAATCCAAACAACACACAGGAAAACTGGTCCCTTATGTTTAAAATGCAGATTAAAGCAAAAATAAAACAATATAAAAAATCTGAGGGGAAAAAAAAGGCACCCACAGCACAATAATACTGAATCCTTTAGTCCTTGAAAAATAGGTAGAAAATTTTCAATAATGTAAAATCACCTTGAAAACCAAGCTTGGAAGCACTAAAAAAAAAAACCCAAATCAATCACCTTCTCTGCAATACACTTACCTCCATTTGCTGGATGAATCTCATATTTCACTGTTTTACATTATTTTCCAACAAGTACATTACTTTATTGCATGTAATTCTGATTCTGAGCAGAAAACAGTAAACTTAAATAGTAACCTTGATGAGACATTAACTTTCTATGCTAGGTCTGAAACTTCACTACACGTCAATGTATATAATTGTAGAAATTATGACACTTTAAGGTTGTTCATTCAAGTACTACCAAAACAGTTATGTAGAAGATACGAATCATGCCCATTCCATTTCCAAAACTGTTCCCACTGTAGATTAATGATATAAGCATAGTAGCTAAAGCACAGGGCACTGCTCAGAGATTAATTCACCTCTCAGGGGAGAGGCAGCCTTAGCTACAGACAAAAGCCTTGCAACCCTGCAGGTGATCACCATACCCACCAAACAGCGTGATCTCTCCTCAGCCTCCTTTTCTCCAGCTCCCTTAGCCATTCCACCTGAGACTTGTGCTCCAGACACTTCACCAGCTCTAGTGCCCTTTTCTGTATACTCCCCAGTGCCTCAACATTTCTTTTTTGTAGTGAGGGGCCCAAAACTGAACACAGGATTTGAGGTGTGGCCTCACCAGCGCTCTTCAAATTTTCTCCCTGCATAACCCCAAAAAATCTCCAAGGAGTTCAAATACCGAGGCCTTAGGGTTCATGAAGGTCTAATGACAGAACCTTGCATCTGGTGCAAGGGAACCAAATCTCAAACAAACAAGAGGCAGCAGATTCTATGTATTTCAGGCTATATGTTATGTCCTGGTAGCACTGAAAACAGCAGAGTTACAGTGCTAGATGCTGTTAAGTGCCCCACATTATGCTCTTGGCCCCTTTAAGGAGTTGTACACATATACATATCTTGTCCGTGAGCTCCTTTATGCTGACGACGCTGCCCTTGTCGCCCACACAGAAGTAGCTCTGCAGCATTTAACATCCTGCTTTGCAGAGGCTGCTGAGCTTTTTGGGCTGGAAGTC
>JAWWLV010000144.1:36043093-36053509 GCA_035041135.1 Platyrinchus mystaceus | reverse complement strand
CTTTTCAGCCATCAGCGAGCCTGTAGCAAGCGTGGGTAGAACCCTTCCAAATCTTCGTTCGCGAAGCCTAGCCATGAACACATATACATATATGTACATATATAAAAATTTTAAACCTTCAAGGTTTAAAGAATTCTTGTAGTCCTAAAAACATCAGCCTTCATTTTCATAGAACAACTCTGGACATATAAAAAATTCAACTTGTCTTCCTTTAATGTGGTTGCCTATTGACTTAATTTTCCTTTGTACCTCTGAAATATCTATCTATAAAAAAAATCTATCTATAAAAAAATATAAGGACTACATCAATACAATTTTATCTAATAACTTAGCCTCAGTGTCAGCTCTTCCCTGTCCCTTGCAAAACATTTCAGATATTTCCAAACTAATAAACCACATTTTTTCAGCTTCCGAGCTTCAGTGTTAGTGACAGATATATCCACTAAAAAAGCCCAAAATCCCAAGTTAATTATCTGCAATGTCTTATCAGAGCTGCACATGAGTTCTGCCAGTTGCCATGTCACCAGAAAAAAAAGGCACAGCATTGCAAATTTTCCATCTCAACTGCCGCATTCTTAAATCAACCGAAACCCCCACAACTGTTTAAAATTTACAGTCTTTAATGATGAAAAAAACCATTGCCATTAGAGTTCTCTGCATATGACTTCTGGTTTTATATTTTGTGGCTCAAGTTGTTCTTCTTAGCTACAGCTGTATGCCTCTGTTAGCATTGGTGGGGATTACACAGATGAAACAAAGACCAAATTTGGCTAATGATGTTACTATGCTGGCAGAACACAGTAGACTATCAGAGAGACTGACTAATCTTCAAATAACAATTACTAAATTTATTCCTTTTCTAAATCATGATGAGATTTGACAAGCCCATTTTGACAATGAATTAGTCTAAAAAAGTATCTGACAAAATACGCTGCATAAAGAGAACAAACCAGGAACTCTTTACATGAGACGTCTCAGTAGAACACACTGAAGATGTCTTAAGACAGGCTTTGTTGATACCTACTATTGCATAAAAACCTGTAAGTAAGCTATTTTTTTTTGCTGCCAAACGAAGATATTTGATCCTATATTTGCAGAACTCATGTTGAATAGGCTAACCTCATCTGCAGGCTTTCCTTAGTTCAGAAATCTACCTACCTCTCGACTACTCAGCAGCTGACTCAGCTGCATGGAACCTCTTACTCCCACACACAGCATGGAAGTTGACCAGGTGCCCCATTTCTTCAACTACTTAGGCGACATGGACACTGAGCATACCTGAAAGTTAAGCCACTTGAGAGATAAGATGCTGATGATAATCAACAAATGTTGAATTCTCTTCAGGTGTAACTTCAGAAGGGAGAAAAGTGAGCATTCTTACTTTAAATTTGACTGAAAATTGGTAGTTTCTTTCTCCAGAGAGATGGAAACTGACCCTTAGCTCCCTTCAGGCAGAGGAGGGAACTGAACCTGAGCCAACACATGCTTTCATTGCTATGTCTGAGAGAAAAATGCGAAGGGGAGGGGGGTGAGGGAGGGAACACAAAAAAAGACTGCCACTGCATCTCCTTTAGATAAAAGAATGTTAAAATACGACTTCAGGGTTACCATTGATGAAAGGTGTCTACATCTCCCATCAGTATGGCTTCTTAAGAAGGATGCATTGCGCAGCATTTTTTTCCAGCTACTTCCATGCAGGTCCATGTTAAACACTAGATCAGTGATCACTGGGTCAGAACCACCTTGTGGGGATATGGGTGTGAGGGCGCAGAGGGGCAGGGCTTGGCCTAGGCCCGGAGCCAACAGGGCTGTGCCCATGAAGAGCACATGGCAGGGAAAGCCATGAGGCTGGTCTGTCAAGGTCAGCCTGGTGGTCTGCCCACAACACGTCCCCTGGAGCCTCTAAGTGTCTGTGGCACCCTTCACTTTGGCTGGGGGGCCAGCGAGTGGCAAGGAGCCAAAAGTTCCACCCAGGGGAATGGCCAGAGTCTATAAACAGACACACACGTGGTCTCCATCCCCCCTTGGCCTCTGCCCTCCTGACCTGTCAACATGTCACCTCCAGAGTGGTAAACATGTCTCTCTCTCCTCTCTTTCTCTCTTTATTCTTTCTTCTCTTAATCTCCTTTCCTTTACTCCCATGGGCAACTTAACCACCTGTTTTCTGTATTTCACTTAAGTTTGTGTTTGCCAGGTTCCCTCACTATAGCAATGCCTGCTGGTCTCAGTAATCTGTTGTAGTGTTTTGGGGAAGTTTCATGTTATTTCTGTAAAACCCTTTTTGCCAAAACGCCTATTTTCTCACCAAATTGAAAGAAAGCTTTTAGAGAAAAATGTGTAGTTTTTCTCTGGACATGAAGGTAGCAAAAAATGAAAGGCTTTCCAAGGGTTTGTGTGGGCAAAATCTCTTGAAGTCTAAAATTAAAGTGTACAAACAGTAAAAGTGTGGAGCTTCTGGACCATTGTATAACAGCCCATTCCCCCCATCTTTAAGTTATGCCGGTCACAAATAAGCATGTGATCAAGAGATTTAATCCTCAAGGCCAGAGATTTCTGCATCACTTTGCACTTGCCTCAAGCACGAAGTGTTGAAAAGTCCAGCACTTCTGACATTCAGAGACCTTTTTTCTAAATCTATCCTTCAGTCAAACAAGTCAAAGCACAAACTCAAATTCCAAAGCTGGATTTCATAGAGTCATCATCATAGAATCATAGATTTCTATGGCATTACCGAAGTTGAGACACCACCCTGGGGTTCCAAGCTGGTTAAAACCCAAAAACAGGTTTCAAAACTGACTTTTGTGTCACAAAGTCCCAAGACAAGTCCAACTTGAGAAATAATTAATATACACTATTCAGTGTACCACCTACTTATCTCCTGAGATTTTGGGAGCATTTAAAAAAGAGCATAAGCAAATCACATTTTCTTGACATGCTGCTTCTACTAATTATTCTACAGAGAAGCCCATGTGCTCTCTACATTATTCCAGGGGGATTAACAGGGTTGGTATTACAGTAAATAATGTATCCTTCTATCTCAGGTAACCACAGCAAATTTTATAGTGTTTCGACACAGAATAAAATATGGAAAAGGAGAAAGAAACAATCTGGACAGAAGTTCCAAGGAAACTTGAGAACTAACATGCCTAAAAAAATTTTGATTGTTTAATATAGTCAGAAGCGGGGACAGAGTGGGGGTGGGAGAAAGAACCAGAAAGAGAGACCCACTATTTTTTCCATTAAAGCATCATTTTGCAACACATTTCCTTTTCTTAGTAGTTATGAAAACAGTTTTTCAAGACATGTTTTCAAACCATTAGCAGATTTCCAACAATCTAAAAATACTATGCCCAAAATCAGGAAAGTTCATAGACGGTAATTCTTTCTAAATATTTCACTGAATCATCTTTATTTTTTCATTGACAAATTCCATGCTGTTAATGGGTGTTAATCACAACTTCATCAGTATGCAGAGTGCTTTCTATTGTGTGGATGTTCATTACAGGTAATTTGGCAGCTGTTCTAATGTGTTAGCTGTTTCAGCAATGTTGAATATATAATGACAGCTTTACTTTCTGAATTTTTCTTTACTTACCAATCTCTTTCTCCCTACAAACGTTCATTTCAGGTGAAAGCAAGTCATGATGCCCTGGTACTAATGGGAAAGAGGAGATGCATGGTGTGTTTTACAGGTAAATTTTAGGGATGATGTGTTCTGTTCATCTGACCAAAAGACAGGCTTGATGGCTGAAATGAAGGGATTGCAAAGGTGAAGTTACAGCCCCTGGAAACCACAACCCTGCAGTCCATTTAAAGTTTACTGTATGAGACAAACCCACAATGTACCCGAAAAGAGAAACAAGGCCACTGCAATAGCTAATGCATTTTTTAAACTAGTATTTTTTCCCTGCAAAGTAACTAGGTACTGAAACACAGAGGACAAAGAAATCAAAGCAAACACATGCAAAATGTGTGGTTTTCCCTGAAATCTGTTTACCAATTTGGAAAATACAGGAAACCTGTACAGGTGAACAGACTGAACAGCCTGGAACTCTCATCCTGTCTTTGCAGAAGAGGTGTTCCAGCCCTGTGATCAACTTAGTGGCCCTCCTCTGGACTCCTTCCAACACTTCATCATTTTTATGTTATACAGTATGTCAGTTTTGTATGAGCTCTGTACATGAGCAGGACGTTGAGTAACAGAGTAGGTGAATCTTGGGGTAAAAAGTAAATAAATGAAACTAGTTTGCCTTTTCAGCACTTCAAAAGAAATTATTAAGATGAGCATGAGGTGCTGAAGGTCTCACAAACATTATTACGTTCTTGAAAAAAGGCACACAGGTTTTCAACCCGTACGCCCTAAAGCAGCCAGTGATTCCCCTTATGTTTTGGTGTTTTTTCTTCCCTGCCAAACTCGAACTTTTTTTTAAAGAGATATTTCATTAAATACCAACTTATTATAACAGAAAGATGCAATGTCTTGCTTCCGTAAATTTCTGTTTGAAAGCATTATTGCTTCCCTCAAGTTGTAGAGCAGGTATAAAGAGAACAATAGTCTCCTAAAATAAACGTAATATATAACAGTCTTTCAGGCAACGTCAAATGCAATGGGAAAAGAGTGATGAGAGTCCTCCAACATGAGTTTAAATGAATCGTTTTTGCTTTCTTGTGCCAGTGCAAGTATCATTTATTTTTAAAGCAATCGGTCACAGTTTTCTGTTAGAATGATGGTATCTTGACTGATTTTTGTTGAAGTGCAGACAATAAGGAATAATAAGATTCCCAAGTTGGGAGTCAGTAATGAACAAAATTTGAACTCAGCTAAAGTGAAGTACTGTATGAACTAGAATATGGGATATAATTCTTCAGACTACAGGAAATAAGCCAACTGACAAGGATTAGAAAAAAAAAATTTTTCCCTGTGAACATGATATTCCATAACCACCCACCACAGGAAAAAAAAAAATAATCCTCTCTAACATCTCTCACTAGATAGGGCTGGAGAGGAGCTGATACTGATGATACAGATATAAAAAACAATTTACCCAACACAGAACTTCATATTTTGCAAATATACTGTGATTATTCTTTGTAAAAAAGTGAAAAAGGCAGATAGTTTCAAACAAAGGATAACCAACAGAAGACCAAGAGATCACTCAAGACAGAGACATCCAACAAAGTCTGAAGCGACGCCAAGTATTTTTGGTGCATGTGAAAAACTCCCACACATTGCTTTATTACAATTTCAAGCAGCATTTTAATTATATGCATTTCACTGCCTGGAAAAAAAACCTAGTAATTTATGTGCTCCTTCTACATAGCTTATGACATTACAAGCTCACAGGCCACTTGAGCAAGGAATGGAATGGAATTTAACTGGGCATAGGAAGGCAGTTAGGTGACAACTGGGCAGCAGTTGTTTCAGAGACTGGATTTTTTCCCCCTTTCAGCTAAGAGTGCTTGAACTGAATCAGAAAAATTCCAAGACAGACCGCAAAAAAGCCAAATCAGGAGCTTCTGGAGCTTTGCCTTAAAAAATATGAGTGTGAGAACCTATCAGAGCTGGTGAAAGCTGATGTCCTGCAGCCAGATTTCTCACGCTTGCTCCCACATACTATTATTTCACAGAAACACACCCCAAGTATATATGGTGGCAAAGTTTAAATGATACTTTTTTTCCCTCCATATCTATTTGTCCACCTAGAAAAAAGAGGATAATGAAGGAAATGGACAGTTTTCTCTAAGACTGAAAAATACTTAAGTGTATCACTAATCTGGGTGAAACACATCTCTAAGTTTTCTGTCACACTAATTTCTTTATTTTCCTCTCAAGGAGAAACAGTACAAGAATAACACCATACAGCTGGAGGTGAAAGATAAACTCAACTATCTTATCCTAGGACAAAAATAGTTTGCACATAGTCAGCTCTCTTCAGCATCTAGCAGAGAGCCTTCAAGAAACCACTGTAAGGTAAAGCTGAGCAGTAACATCAGTCACACTAATTACTGGTCATCTGTCAATTGAGAACAGTTTTCCAGAGGAAAATTTCCCAGCCGCATCTTAAAAATAAGAGAACCTAATCACACAAAGTAATAAGCTGGACACTGCAAATGGAGGGACTGAAGAGTCTCAATCACCTGTGGATAGGACAATATTCAGTCATCCATACCACTGTCCAGCAAGAAATGGATTTTATATTTGGTAAGAGGAAGATGCCTTATGCCATCTTAGCTTCTCAGAAAGAATATTGCTTATTCTCATTTCCATACATTTAAACAAATGAAAGTATCTACAGATATTGCATGTCAGTTTTTAATCAGGCTGCAATGTGGTTACACTTCTGCAACACAGTATTCTATTCTTAATTTTTATGCAAAATAACCATGAGCAAATATAGCATCGTAAGGTTTTGGCAAGCCTTGATCCTGTAAAATCTACTTGAATTATTTGTTACATAATTATCTGTTGCACATTTTCTAACCTCTGAAATAGCTAGGGTTATTCCTCTGAGACTGAATACAGTATGAACATAGCAAATGGCCTGGCCTGTTTCTTCCTATAGGCTATCTACAAGTAGACTGCAAGGTGAGAGACTTTGGGGGGGTGATTATAAATATATATATATATATACACGTATACATATATACACACACTAAAAAAAAGGCTACTACTATAAAAGTAACTGCTTCTTCTATCTCTGAAATCATCCCCATCTATCTCTAAATCATCCCTGCTTACAGTTAAAATCAAATTCATAAACCAAGACAGCTTCACTCAAATTTTGTCCGGAAAAATCCCATCTCTGAAACCACTTGGAAGAAAGGCTGCTGTTCAGATACATACACATCTCCTCCATGCATGAGTTACAGTGACTATCATATGTGAATTATATTTAAAACTCATTAAACCACATGCTAACTCTTTATTAAGAAGATGCACCCCTTATGTAATTATTATTTCTAATATATTCTTATGCTTTGTTCTCCCTTTCAAACTAGGTTTCAGGTTCAACCTTTTCATTCTGTTTGCTTATGAAGTGCCAAATAAATTGATGGCATTGAACTTTAACTAGGTGAAAGCACTGTGTGCAAGACTGTTAGCAAGCATCAGCTCAAAACTACATTTTATTTAAGAGTTCATAAATCTGGCTTTACTGAGTAAAAGCCCTTCAAAAACAGTTATACCATTAGATTAATGCTACTTGATCTTATTTTTAAACCTGTAAGAGAAGATACTTTTGTAAGCTATTATTAGGTTAACTGTCACGCAAACCAATTTCTTTTATCCACAGCAAAGACTCAAAGTACTCAGTGGTTTAAACTTCTCCCTCAGCCACCGCTTTGAAATATGACTTGTAGGGATCAACTCCTTCTATACCTTAGCCTCCTGACAAATTTTCTTCAGATGACTGTGATTTTGCCCAGAGTTTGGTAACAGACATTATTGCTAGGGTACTTCATGGTGTTCATCAGTGTTCAAAATCATATTTTGAAAACAGCGGGGAGAACGAAGATTTGAGAGGTTGCTTGGAGCACAAAAGCGAACATGAAAGAAGGTATAAAGGTTGATGCTAGAAACAAGTGAAAAGAAACTGCCTGACAGATGGCATCCTAGAAAGGACGGACTCTCGTTATGGCAAGATTCTGTCAGTACCGATGGTGACTGACAGCACTGATTACAAAACTCAGTTCCCATTCAAGGCAACAGGAGCTTTACTCCAGTAATGGGGATTATGGCAATGAAGTCTATTTTTTTGAAAATCCTATTGTTTTGCTATGAAATACTCTACAAGAGCTTGCATAATTCTTAAATTCAAGTTCTAACACCTGGTCCACAGTATAGTTGACTGGTTCATATTGCAACTTTGTATATAAAAGCTAGGACTACAGAGCAATCAGGTATTTAAGAAAGAGAGAAATTAAATTTCTACATCATATGTAAAAGTGCAGTGCAGGAGCCGGCTTTAGCAAATAACTATGCAGGAAGACCTAGACTTGTGCAAAGCATTCCACATTGTCCTGCACGAAAACTGTTGGTTCTAAACTGGAGAGATATAGATTTGATGGATGGACCACTCAGCAGATAAGGAACTGGATGGATGCATGCATTCAAAGAGTTGTGGTCAACAGTTCAATGAGCAGTGTACCTCAGGGGTCAGTATCAGGACAGGTGCAATTTAACATCTTTGTATGCAACATGGACAGTGAGACTGAGTTCACCCTCAGCAAGTTTGTCACCATCAACAACCTGTGTGGTGCAGCTGACACACTGGAAGGAAGGGACCCTGCTATCCAGAGGGACTCTGAAAGCAATCCCAAGTACCAATACAGGCGGGGCAGAGAATCAATTGACAGCAGCCCTGGAGATGCTGGTTGACAAGAGGCTTGACAAGACCCAGCAATGTGCCCCTGCAGCCCAAAAAGCCAACCACATCCTGGACTGCATCACAAGACACATGGCCAGCAGGTCAACAGAGGCAATTCTGCCCGTCTACTCTACTCTCATGAAATCCCACCTGGAGTACTGAGTCCAGTTCTGGGGCCCTCAACACAAGAAGGACGTAAACTTGTTGGAGTCCAAAGGATGGCCATAAGGCTGATAATAGGCTGGAATACCTCTCCTGTGAAGACAAGATGAGAGAACTGAGCTTGTTGAGCCTTGAGAGGTCTCCGGGGAGACCTTATAGCACTTTTCAGTATCTAAAGGGGGCCTACAACAGAGCCGAAAGGGGACTTTTGCAAGAACATGCAGTGATAGGACAAGGGATGATGATTATAAACTCAAAGAATGCAGATTTTAGATTAGGTATGTCCTGATTTCAGCTGGGATAGAGTTAACTTTCTTCATAGTACCTGGTATGGGGCTAAGTTTTGGATTTGTGCTGGAAACAGTGTTGATAACACAGGGATGTTTTCATTATTGCTGAGCAGTGCTTACACTGAGTCAAGGCCTTTTCTGTTTCTCATACTGCCCCATCAGTAAAGGGGGTACACAAGAAATAGGAAGGGGACACAGCTGGATAGTAACTCCTACTAACCAAAGGGGTATTCCATACCATATGGCACCATGCTTAGCATATAAAGGTGGGGGAAGAAGAAGGAAGGGGGACATTTGGAGTGATGGTATTTGTCTTCCCAAGTAACTGCTATGTGAGATGGAGCCCTTTTTTTTCCTGGGCTGTTCCTGACTTAACACCTGCCTGCCCATGTGAAGTAGTAAATGAATTCTTTGTTCTGCTTTGCTTGCATGCACAGCTTTTGCTTTACTTCATAAACTTTGTCTCGACCCTTGAACGTTCTCCCGTTTACTCATCCAATTCTTTTCCCCATCCCATCCAGAGGGGAGTTAGCAAAAAGCTGTGTGGTTCTTAGTTGCTGACTACTGTTAAACCACAACAGATGTAAGGAAGAAATTCTTCCCAGTGAGGATGCTCCATCCCAAGTGTTCAAGGTCAGGTTGGATGAGGCTCTGAACAACCTGGACTACTGGAAGGTATCTCTGCCCATGTTAGTGGGATTGGAACTAGATGATCTTTAACCCTAACCCTAACCCATTCCTTTCTATGATTCTAAAACTAAATTCCAGGAGATTGCAGAGTACTGCACTTGGGTCACAGATACCCCATGCATCACTAGAGGCTTGGGGAAAAGTGGCTGAAAAGCTGCCCAGTGGAAAAGGATCTGGGAGTGCTGGTCGACAGCTGGCCAAATGTGAGCCAGCACTGTGGCCAGGTGGCCAAGAAAGCCAATGGCATCTGGTTTGTATTAGAAACAGTGTGGCCAGTAGGACCAGGGCACTGGTGAGGCTGCGCCTTCCGCACCAGGAAAGACACTGAGGTGCTGAGGTGTGAGCAGAGACGGGCAATGAAGCTGGTGAAGGGTCTGGAGCACAAGTCTTCTGAGGAGCAGCTGAGGAAGCTGGGGTTGTTTAGCCTGGAGAAGAGGAGGCTGAGAGGGTATCTTGTCATCTCTACAACTGCCTGGAGGTATTAAAGACATGTGGCGATTAGGGACATGGCTTAGTGGTGGACTTGGCAGTGTTAATGGTTGGACTCAATGATCTTAAAGGTCTTTTCCAACCTAAATGATAATATGATTTTTTACAAAAAACCTTTTCCCTCTTAGATGTGCTGCTTTGCATTAGCAATTTCATCTTATGCTATTCACATTAGACAAAGAAAAAACAAAACCAAACCAAAACACAAAACAACAACAACCAAAAAAATTAAAAAAAAAAAATAAAAATAAAAAAAAAACAGGACAAAAGAGACGAGCTTTTATCCTCACAGTTACTGTCAGCAAACTATTAAGTGATGTTCTGGTAA
Organism: Platyrinchus mystaceus; assembly: GCA_035041135.1. Lineage (NCBI taxonomy): Eukaryota > Metazoa > Chordata > Aves > Passeriformes > Tyrannidae > Platyrinchus > Platyrinchus mystaceus. The sequence goes on along the minus strand of JAWWLV010000144.1, from coordinate 36,043,184 downwards.
GTACCTGGCAAATCCCTGACAAGCACAGCCTATAGAATCCTAATGAATAAGGTTTCCTGTAAGCAATCGCTACTGGGGGGGGGGGGGGGGG
>JAWWLV010000144.1:36023872-36042993 GCA_035041135.1 Platyrinchus mystaceus | reverse complement strand
GGGGGAGGGTGTGAGAAAAGATATTTTCTTTAGTCCTAGATGGTTAAGACACATATTCCTGTGGTAGATTTTAGTCATGGTCAAATAAAAAATACAGTCTTGATATCAAACAAAGTTCAATACTAGGAAAATGGGAACCATTTGGAAACAGCTAACCATAACCTTCATATCTATATGTACTCAAGAGTTCAGATTACAGGGTAATGAATGTACAGCTTTGCAAATATTCCACAGAGTAATTTGAATATTTTAAGGTCATAATCTCCTCTTTGTATGCAATGTATCGATTTAAGAAAATATTTTCCTTCAATATTGAAAAAACCCTTACATCAAAAACTACAACTCCTGCAAGCTGCTTCACATATATTGAGCAATACCATCATCTCAGATTGAAGATGTTCCTTATGATACTTTACCATATTCAGTATGTCCACATTCAATATTTTATCCTGAGGAGGAAAGATTTAACATTATTTAAGATAAAGTTACATAAAAATTAAAAGCAAACTAACTACACAGAAGACTCTAGGATCCTACTACTAGCACCTAAACAGAGGATGGAGAGTAGGAGGATCAGTGCCCCTGTAAGTATCAATTAACGTTTAGAATCCTGAAATTATGTCTTTAGTCTCCCTCAAATATTAATTCATACACCAAGATGTGCATTTATAATAGGAAAATGCATATTGTTACAGTTATACTTAGTCTAGGGCACCTGCTGTCTCCATGTGCCACCCCTCAAATTCATTCATTGCAACATTGAATCTGTCTGGCAATATTACTCTTCCTGGCTCACTAGAACAGTCTCTGTCATCAGGAAACTCATTCAAAATCATCTCCTGTCCCACAACTTGATTTCGTATCAGCAACTACTATGGATGACTTTAACTTACACATTATTAGTTTAAGAATGACTTTTATAAATCATGCAAAAAGGTCCATCTAGCTATTTGTTTCTGACAGCAAACAACAGCAAATCCTAAGGACAGATATAAATACATGGCAAACAAACAACTCCACTTTCCTACAATACCCTTCCAGCCTCCAGCAACTGATGGTTCAAGGAAACTGCAAACCAGATACACTGACTTTATCCCTAATGTATTTTTCCTCCATGAATGTATTCAATTGTTTCTTGAAGCCATTCAAGCTTTTAATATCCACAATGACTGGTTCAGAAAGCTCCACAGCTTAATAACTTACTGTACACAGACCTGTACTTGCCATTTGTTTTGAAACCGGTACAGCATTTAATTTAATGCTATTATGTCTAACGAAAGACAGAGTCAATAAACTGACTCCTGCATATCTTTTCCATGTTACTCCCTTCTAAGGTACCTCTATCACATTCCCAGTCTTCTCATCAGTCACTCAACAATGAAGCCTTTACTTAATGCACTCACCCTTAATGGGTATCTTTTCTACGCCATCCATGATGATTATGATTGCACAAGAACTGCATACAGCATTTGAGAGTACACAATGAATTTACGCAGTAGTCATAATAACATTAATCTCTTTGAAATGAAAGGTAACATTTTCATAAAACTAATATAGGCATCAAGATCTCCTTCCTGAGTAGCAATTACTGTGTCAAAAGTTAATGCTGCATATGTAAACCCAGGATTATTTACTTCCCCATATACATTATTTCATAATTTATCCACATTTTTCTTCAGAGGGCTAGACAAAGAAGATTATATGGAGAGATTCTGAAATACAGCAGCAAAATTCTCCTTATATTCTACCCCAAATTTCCCATTTCCTTATTTTCCTCTCTATTCCATTACACAAACTCTGTCCATTACAATGAATCTTCCAAACACCAGCCACTCAATACACAGGTCATTTGTTTATGCCTCTGTTTCCTAGGCATGGAACATAGTTTTCAAGCACCTGGGACGTACCTCAGACCAATAACAACCCCAAAACATAAAAAGGTTTTTATTTTCCTTCCCATGATTCTTCAACGCAATTGGAATTAATCTTTCTGGTCTTGTTTTACATTTTCTTTTGTCTTGTGGCTTGATTTTGAAGATCTCTGCCGATCTCTTGAGCAGTCACTGCCAAATCACCTTTATTTTAAAAACTGTTTTTACCCCTCTTTAGATAGTTAATAGACCTCTAAATTATTTGAAAACATTGTTCTGGCAAAGTGCACATTCTGTTTATTTTAAGCAAGTTTCTACAAGTTCTATACAGGTGCACTTTAAGGACATGAATAGAGTCCGTTTTCAGCTCCTCTTCCAGAAGACCTTTTTAACAAGAAACTACAGCCACAGCCTAAAGCTACTCGTAAAACGTAACAAGTTACTCAAGCTTCCAAAGCACTGCCAAGGTTGTTAAGTCCAATGCCACTGAAGAATGGTCAATTCCAGTTTTACTGACATAAGACTGATATACTGAGTTGATTTTTGTTTGCTTTTTAAATGTGCACTATGAGCTGCCTGCAATCTTAGACTCTAGTACAGCAACTATAGTGCAGTTTTGCACAGAAAAGCAGACTACATTCAAACATAGAGACATATCTGGGATGGGAAAAAACATATCCCTGCATTTTGAAAAATATATAATAAGCCCTCATTCCAGCTCAATTTTAAAGAAGAACAGAGCAAGTAACACCTTACACTTCCAAAAAGGAAAGGAATATTGCAATAATTAAGGATGCGAATTTTACAAGAAAAAAATATAAAAGCACTGTTTTTACAAATGAAGTTTTGAGAAATAAACTGTATCACAGAATTATCCCACCTTGCACCACAAATAATAATAAGCTGCACTACTCAGGTCTTTCAACCGTCAGGCTGCAGAGAAAGGGAGAGTACAGGAGTAGTAGCATGGGTCTGTGCAAACTTGGGATACTGAAGGGGTGATTGCACTGACACCTAACATGCCATAAGCAGCACCCACACCTCACTATGTCTTCCCTTTATATCAAAAAGGCAACCCTGTTTTCTCAGAGCACTTGCACAAAAAGGTGACCCCACATACATCAGAAGAAAACAAGATTATAGAGTTTCCTCTCAAGAAACAGCCTTAGTTTGCTACATAAAAATATAAAGCATGCTTTATTCATGCATTTTCAATTCACTACAACATAAAAAGCCCACAGGTCATGTTCGTATGATGCAGTTAACATAAAACTAAGAGCTTACTGCAATCAAAATAAAATATTCCTTACTGGCATTACTTCAATAATTGACCTAGCCCAGGGTCATTTTAAAACAGTTTAAATGCATCATTAATCCACGGTATTCCAAAGCAGCTTTACTAATATGCCATAATAAATTAGAACAGAAAAGCAAGGTTGCAGTTAGCATGCATTTAAAAAAATAATAATATGATAACAAAATATGCCAGACATGCAGATTAGAGCTATATGAAAGAGATTACACAATAGCAACATGACTCAGAAGTTCAAGAAAAATATTTGATGGGATGTATTTTCCTTAGTATTCTCCTGGGTATACATTTTTCTGACTTTCATGTTTCCTTCCTGTCACTTCCATCCTAGCGTTCTGGCAGCTTCTCACTCTCTGCTATCATTAAAAGAGAGTAGCCAGTCTTTAAAACAACCAGATCAGTAAACTAGAGATTAATCTGCAATACAAAGGAGGTTACTAAATGGAAGAGAAGGTCAGTTGTTTATTTTAGACACGTATGTCAGGAGAACAGCAGGTTAGCAAAGTGTATTGTAAGGATGGCAGCGTTGGGCAAGAGTTTTTGAACAAACTTGTGTATGGTCTCCTAAAAAAATCTGTATGGGAGTCCATTGTCTAAAGAGTAGAAATTACTAACAGGAAAGACTGGAAAGAAACAAAGGCATAAATTAAACGAGCCAACATCATTATTTCCTACGTATTTCAAGACTTAGAAGTAGAGACAGAAAAAACATTCACTAGATTGTTGAAAGTTATCACTGTTCAAAAACTAAAGTCAGCTCACATACCACCTGTGCTTAAAGAGAGACAAGACACAAAACCAGAAGAAAAAAATCCGAATGTATTTAAAAAAACCTTGAAAATGCCAAAGACGCTGTAGATTGCACTGAATTCATACGCATTAACATATGCTTCTTTGTGTATTTACATGGTGTCTCACAAAATTGTTCCATTCCTCGCAAGATTGTTGGCATGTTACATAAAGAAAAATAAATTCCCTCTCCCTGTAGGAAGCAAAGGTGGTTTCCTCACTTCCTCCTGCCCATAAATAAACATACACGTGTGTAGGTATATGTGTATATATATAAACAAAAAGGAAAAACTCACAGCCCACACTAATAAATACCTCTGAAGAATCTCTTCTACTAACAATTTCTTTAAAATTCATTGAATAAGAGTTTCACTTCTCATGGAATTTTAGTTTTAAGGTTAATCAGTAAGATTTTACTCTTGTATGTCAAAGAACCAACGTTACTACAACACAAGAAAGTGGCAAGTTTTTCCAAGGCCTATGTCTTGGAAGAGGTTACAAAGTGCACAGGCAGTAAATACATGTGTCCTGGCCTTGATCTCCCATGTTCATTTGTCATTCGCATCTATTCCAGGTGCAGAAGCAGGTTGTTGCTTAGCATGATGCCATCTCCATTTCCTTGTTCCCAATATAAAATACAATTTTTCTTCATTGCTTCTGAAGGAGACATCTGTTGTGAGTCTAGAGCATTTAAAGAAAAATATTTCTCACATTCTCATACTGAAGTTGCTTCAAAGAAACACCTTAATCATGACTGCACTATTACTATGTGTGGGGTCAGAGCACGCACTATGGCACTTGGAATTTCTGAGTAGTATTGTGCTGAGATGCCACCTCAGTTTTATAGAAAGTGAGTCTCACATCAATAACAACTCTTTGTCAAGCAGTTTTTCTCAACGCTTTGTGTATGAATGGTTTAAACAACGTCTCAGCATCTCCATCTTTACTGCTCTAGGTGCACCCTCTCCTCATGGAGCAAGAAGAAAGGGAAGATGAGGAAAGTTGTAGACTGTGTTCCCAGTCAAATTTATTTCCCAACCCTCTGCAGCTTTGCTGCTTTCCCTGATGGAGTTCCAGAAGTCTCCTGTCCTCCTCTGCAGCCCTTCCTGCTCACGTGGCATACCTATTTGCATTGCTAAAGATGGCAGCTTTCAATTTTGCTTTTAAATTCAATCACTATAGGCAGTTGGTGAAGGTGAATGTAACTTCACTTTCATGTTACCAAAGCATAGGCTAACATATATATTCTGGCTGCACTTTCATTGAGCTTGTGTTTCTTAAACAAACTACTTTAGGAAGAATGGAGAGAAAAACCCACACTCTTCTCAGGCTATATAGTTCGAGTAACATAGCTCAAAATAAAATCTAACCATTGTTAGGAGTGTCTCCATGTACTTGGAGAAATTCCCACTGCTTCACCATTATTAGGAATTATGTCAATGATGCCCTTATGCTGAAAAAGATTTAATCTGGTGTGAAACACAGGTTAAATATTCTGTAGGAATATTTTGCTGTGAGGCTTTTGCATGTAATTTTTTTAGTTTTCTGCTAACTTCTACAGCCATCCCAAGTATTTTTTTTATACCCTTGTATGTTGTATCTTTAATGATTCTGTAACTTTAGTGGAGAATTTGTTACTCAGTGTCATAAAAGTTCTGAATTTACATTTTTATACTAGTGTTATAATTGCAAAATTTGATCAGCAATTTGACTGCCACTTTAGTTTATATTGAGCAATTTTGGAAAAACAACATCCTTTCAAGCCTGTCATTCATTTTGTACCCATAACAAATGCAACTTAAAGTGCAGCCATTTATCAGAGTCTGAGAAAAATAGAAATTTATTGCTTGTAGGATGGCATTAACATGTCTTTTACATGCATTCTCTCTGCTAATGTGAAACTATCTCTCTATAGAAAAAGCAATCTAAAAATTTCCATTATTTAATCTAATATAGTAATTTACCCAGCAGCCAAGTGAGATATTAAAACATTAAGGAATCTGAAATTGGGGGGGGGGGGGCATTTCCCAAAAAAAAACAAATAAAAAGGAGAAAAAGAGCCAAGAGATGGAGGTGTGCTGCTGTGTTTAAAATGAAAAGGCTTTCCCCACTGAAAGAACACATTAGGCATTTTGCTCTTAAATAAAAGAATGAATATTTATTTTAAAAATTCAACTATTGCATTAAACCATGTATTATATTCTGTGCAAGACAGATGATTCAAAACTGGAGAACCAGAGGAGATTTCAGCTGCCAATATCTGCTGGAGCTAACTCTTGTGGGTGGGAATGTCTCAGACCTCCCTAGTACACTGTTTGACCCTGTCTTCTTGGACACAACCACCTAAAGTTTCAGTAGCACTAACCAAAAGTTACATTACAAGTGCAATTTTTAGCCCAGGTATTGAATGACTAAACAGAAAGACAAACTGCCGGTGACAGAAAATTATTTTATCTAATGCAAAATTGGAAGATTTTAATCACAGTGAGGCAAAAACATACAGGATAAAATATTATCTCACAGTAGTAGAGCTGTCAACATTGCAGGGCCTGTATTTCCCAGGCACTGGCTCTGAACACAGACACAAGGAGTCCTTCCTCTTCCCCATCTTTATCTATAACCAGAACTTGTCATAGGCTGCTATAATATGTTCTTACTTGTCCAAAATATTTGTTTGCATTCTCCTAGTACTTAATTTATAGAAAACTATTTTCAGAGAGCAACAAGAAGTAAACAGGCTAAAATTTTCTAAATAAATTCATCTGGTTTTCTATTTTAAGTACAAGTATGAAAAATTATGCTTCTTTAAGCAAATGAGCACCTGAAGTTAGTCTGATAAATCTACACTTATACACTTCAGTGAGAAATCCAATTTCTAAAGCACTGGTGTCCTGACAAAATTCTAGTTCAGATAATTACTCTGCCTAGCTAAATCTCTTAGCAGTATTGTATGCTGTCATAAACTGCTGTGTAGAGAAGAAGTAAACTGTTAAATTGCCATTGCTTCTTAAGCACAGAATCAATGGTCTATTGCTGATTGATGAAACATTTAGGTTGTACAGGCCAGATTTTCTAGTCTACTATGTCAAATCTGCACTGTAAATTTGGCATTAAAAAGAAACAAACAAAAAATAACAACTGGCAAAGCACAGGAAACTGCATTGGACATGGTAGCTTTTAGATGACACAAACCTGACACAAGTGTCACAGCACTGCACGTTTACGCTACTGCCAGATGGCACCAATCTCCAAACTCCTTGTTGCTGCAGCTCTCATGGGGGTTACTGCTCATATGGCCCTAAAAACAACACGTAAATATTCTTCAACTTCTTCAGGAAGAAGTCTGGCAGACAGGCTTAAACTGTTGTGGAGGTAGTTTCCAGTGATCTAATGAAGCATCTGTCAAAGACCATTGTGCCCTGTCATCAGAGATTTGGCTGAAAAACTCAGACATCTGATGGTAACCAACAGCTGGAGGTGATGGTGGGAATAAGGATGCTGTAGTTATCTGTTAAATCCACATGTGGCTAGCTGAGTCTTATATCCCAGCTAGTGACTGCTTCTTAAGGGCAGAGGTCTTCAGTGAACAGGATTTGACCAGAAGAAAGAGATGATAGGAAATTCCTTCAATAGGATCTTCCAAGAGATCTTAAAACGACAGCATAAGATACAATTGTCCCCATGAAACACAACCTTGAATAGAAACATGACAGCTGTGACCCTTCAGAGTACAAGCATCCAGAAAAAAGTGGGATATTGTAGCCTACATATTTCTATGTTAGCTGGACATACACCTCATCATTTTTTTTCCTGCAATTCTCTTAGTATATTGTTCTTAGTTCAGTGACTAAATAGGTGACTTGAATCACCAAGTGTTTGCATAGACTTGGAGCCATGTCACCTTCTCGATGAAGAAAAATATATGAAAATGAAGGTAAAGAATTTGAAAGATAAATTCAGAAGTAGTTAAATTCCTGCAATGGATTTTTTTCCTCTTCTCTTCTTCTTGAGCAAAGCTCCAGAAGCAGGTGTCTCCTATGGTGCTTTTTCATAAAGAAGAGGGAAAGATTTCTCTGTTGAAGACATATTTTGAAAAAAAAATATCCAGACAAGCATACCATCCAGTGAAACTCCTCCAAATGTGACAATTGTCAAAATCAGCTTGAAACCAATGAATCACTACAGAGCTTGACCTTAAAAACCAGTTTACAATGTGTGCTGATTGTGAATGGGTTAGAATTAATTTTCTTCACAGTAGCTGGTATTGTTTTGAATTTATGCTAGAAACAGTGTTGGTAACACAGGGATGTTTTTGTTGTTGCTGAGCAATGTTTATACAGGGTCAAGGCCTTTTTTGCTTCTTGTACTGCCCTGCCAGCAAGGAGGCTGGCAGTGCAAAAAAAAAAAATAAAAAAAATCTTGGGAGGAGACACAGCTAGGACAGCTGAAATCACTTGACCAATGGGACATGCCATATCATTTGACATCAGACTCAGCAATAAAACTGAGGGAAGAAGAAGGAAGGGGGTACATTAGGAATGATGGCATTTTTCTTCCCAAGTAACTGTTACAAGTGATGGAGTGCGGCTTTCCTGGACATGGCTGAACACCAGCCTGCCCTTGGGAAGTAGTGAATTATTTCTGTGTTTTCCTTGTGGGGGGGACTTTACCTATTAAACTGAATTTACCTCAACCCATGAGTTTTCTCATTTCTACCCTTTGGATTCTCTCCCCCATCCCACTAAGATGGTAGCGAATGAGCAGTGGTATGGTGCTTAGTTGCCTGCCACGGTTAAACCACAACACACTGGAATTCTCAGAAAGAAGTTGGTTCAGAAAGTTGCCATGCCCTCATAAAGCCTTTACACCTTTTAAAGAAACATTAAAAAACTGCTATTTCTTTCAGTCAGCGTAATTTGTTCTCTTCACCATGAGGAACATTTACAGTACACGCAGGATTTTTAGTTTGGGATTCCAGAGTTGCATTGTATTTGACTTGTTGATCTCTGAGTTAATTTTTTTTATTTAAAGTAGCCAAATGTGCCTACTCCTGGCCCAAATCCATCAAAATAGTTACTATATACTCAGTTTTGCTGAAGTCAATTGCTATAAATGTGTGCATCAGCATATTGCTAGACAAAGACCATAAGTTACCTGTCTAAGCATTAAAAACACAAGAAAAGCTGAATTGTTCTTTCTTTATGTGAACAGACACCTGCCTACACATACAGTTGTATCTCCACTGAATGGTACACACAGTGCAGTCTGGCTCCTGACCAGGATGCACCTACAGTGCCACTACAATTCTTCAGGGCCAAACACAAGAGAAAAATACCCAGCACAGGGAGATAAGGAATTTTAGGAAAGAACTGAGCATCATGTCCCAGTGAGGGGTATGCCCCCCTAGTCAGTGAGCAACCTTGCACTCCACTGCAGTCCCCCTAATCACAGTAGTCTTGCTACAAGTCCAACTGCTGGCATGCAGAGAGGTTTCTTGACCCTGTGCTTTAATTTAGATTAATCCAAAATGTCTACACACATTAGCTGAAATGCGTTACAAATTTGGAGTTAAATGGAAAGAAAATTAAATATAGAAACCAGTCCATTTTATCCTGTAAGATATACTCTGTTTAGTAACATTCCTGAAAATTGATAGGTATTAAATTAACCACAGGAGGGCTCCCTCTGGTATACTGAATACAACAGAAGCATACTGTTTATTGCCAAAAATAATATTGCATCTTAAAAGTAACAAAGATTTTAGACCTCAAATTATATTTTCCTCAGTAGGCTCCAATATATACAGGGGAATAAAATTATATTTGAACAATTTAGATAAAGAAGTGAATTACATAAGTGTTAACTGCATGACTTAAACACCTAAAAGGCAAACTGAGGTTGCCAATGCACTGCATTTTAAGACACTCTGTTTTGTCATGCCATGTATAGGAGCTCTTGGAGCTGAAACACCAGCACAGCAATGAACAGGGCTGTAGAATAAGAGCCTTGAACACACCAGGTCCTAGCTGCTGCTCTGGGGAGAGAAATGAGGATTTGCTTAGAACAACAGCACATGCACAGAAACTGAGCAGAGAAAGTGAAGCTTCATATTATCAGTATTTTTTATGGTCTGACAGGTACTCTTCAAAAATAGTACAAATGAATGTCAGCAACGGTCAAGCAGCTACTTTTGTAGAGTTGAGACTGTCTGTCATTCTATACTTTATTTGCTCCTCTGCTAAAAAGAAACAAAATTCCCACCTCATAAGTTTGCAGTGAAAGCAAAGGTGAGACAGTGGAACTAAATGCATAAGTAACTGACAGCATCCTGACAGTGCTAAGAGAAAATAGGTGTGTATTTGTGTCCTAAACCAAACCATAATTTGCACAAGATTTTGCAGCTGTTGAAATCAACTGGAAAAACAATGGAAATACAGCTAAGGCGGGGGGGGGGGAAGAAAATTATGCTCTCAAGACACAGCTTTTATGCAGCTCCAGAAAGCAAATTCACCAACCCAAGCTTTGTACTTCACTGCAATCAATAGTAAGTTAACACAGTTAACTTCCTGGAAAACTTATGATTACCAGAACTTGTGTGTTAAACATTAGGAAACATTGCACTTAGGGGTAAATTTAAATTTTCACCTCTTTCACAGACTTCAGAAACTAATAACTATTTGCAAGACAGATTTTAGGCTGAAATCCCTTCCTGGATTCAGAAGACAAAGTCAGTACTTTCACAGCCACTAGGCTTAGAAGGTCAATTTTGTGCCTGTTTGCCAACTATAACACAAGGCCACAGGATTTGCAAGGACTAAGTTTTCCTTATCCTAAGGAGTTCATTTAAATCCATACCTCATGTATCCCATGAGACAAAGGCAATCCTGGGGCTAACCACATAGAAATAAAGACTTCACAGGACAAAGGAAAGAGAGTGTGACTCTATCCCATGGAACAATGCTTTCCCCTCACAGCACAGCTGTATTTTGCTCTTTGTTATGGACACCATGCATGCACCAAAATAAAAAGGGGCAAAACCATTGAGAGTTTCTCCAGCAGAAGTGCCTCAACCAGGAGGTTAAAGCTGCATGCCTCACTGCACCAAAGTATAAGTGAAATGAAGCCAGAAATCTACCTTTCTTACTTACTTTACACATCATAAAGCATTTCATTAATACACGGAGTATGTATTACAGAGCACCTGTGACTAAGGGATGCTGTTGTTCAATCTAACTTTAAGTGAGGAGAATTGACACTGGGCAGCAGGAAGATGACAACTCAATGAAAAAAAGTACAAAATGAAGTTGAAGTACATTAGGGGTTACTTCGCTAGACCACCCTCCTTTTAGTCACCCACACCGGCATCCCATATAAACAGAAAGAAACATCTCACAACACTTTTCACCAAATACCTACATTGTGGACACTAGAAAGCTGCTGCAAGAAATTTGGTTCTTTTACATGAAGTTACATTTCATATATTGAAAGTGTATAAACAGACAAGTATATAACCTCACTGTAGCCAAACAAAGTAGCACTAACTTTAGATAGTATGAAATAACCAGGTTTGGACCGGGATTATATCCTACTGGTTGTACTACATTATTGCTTTTCTTCCACAGAAAACAAAACTGAAATTAAGTTTTATTAGCATAACTTAGTATCCAAAAAACTGGCTTTGGAATTTTATCAAAAGATCAGATAGGACTCTTCTATCATATATATATATATATATATAATATCTCAATCACAAAACAAAAACAAACACAGATACCCCCAAATTAAACTACCTGTAGAAACTGTAATCAAAACTCAAGGACACCATAATGTGTTAAGGAATAAGACTTTTTTATAAAGGCAATAAAAATACCCTATTTGACTTCCCTTATTCCCACAATACAGCAAGGAACACTGACTTAGAAAGATTTAAACCAGAAATTATAATTCTTTTTCCTCATGTGTGCCACTTTACTATCAAACTATATTTTATGAAGATCTTGTTGCATCATGTAACTCAGAACCTTAACATATGTACCTTTACTCTTGAAGCCTATTAAATTCTCAAGAGAAAAACCTTTAAAACAACAAAAGCTTATAGAAAGTTTCTAGGAAACAGAGGTTCATGGAGATTAATAATGTTTACAGAATTCATGTAAAGTGAACAGAATCACTGTTGTCTGAAATCACAGTTGTCAATACCATTTTCTCGTCTTTTAGTTTTTCCTACGGAAGAGCTTCTCTGCTCAGAAACAGATTTTGCACAGTGACAAAAAAATACTCTTATGTAACTTATTGTAGCACTATGTTAATGAATAAAAAAGTCAACTTATTTTGTCATATTAGAATTTCTAGATAGCACCAAAGAACACAAGTACCTCTTCTAGGCACTGGGAATGACACAGTCCCCAGGGGACACTGTTCTACCACTGATAGAAACAGCCTATTTTTGCATTGTGGACTACTTTAAAACAGCTTCTCTGCTTACTGCTGTCAGGATACCAATGCCTCCTCCATCAGCCTGCTATTCCTCTTTTGCTCTGGTGCTCTAGCAGCAGCTGAAGTAATGGGCGAGGCTGACAGAGCCCTCATTCACAGGGAAGTTTGGGGATGTCTGTTTTAGCAATGAATTGGAAAGTTTCATTTATAACTAGGCAAATCATCATTTCCCTATGCCATCTCTTCAAAAACACCTGATGATCAATAACATTAATTTAATTGTTCTTAAAACAAGATGGCACATTTATAAACATATATTCTGATATTCTGTCAATATCAGAATACTACTAGACACACATTTTATCCATGAAGGCAAAACCACTTCATCCTGTAATCAAATTATCAAAGTCATAGACAGCTCTGCCTCTCTTCTCTGGTCAGGACACACCACAGCAGTCCGACTATACATCACTATCACATGCTGACTCTAAATACATACCTATGTAACCTAACACACTCTTAGAATACATAAGAAAAGTCTGCTGCAGTTTCAGTAGGACCGACCTCCAAACTTGCGTTAAGTCACACTAAGTAATTGAACACCTCAAGGGCAAAGAATTACTATGCTGAGTGTGTAAATTCTTGCATGCCTTACTACATTACCAGGGAAAAGTAAAGTTACAGTTCTACTCTTATACTATTTCTAATGCAGTATCTTCTAGCATGACTTCATTTTTAGTAAAGTCTCAAAGAAGTCTTACCATTCCTTTGTATTTAAGGGAGTTGAACTCAAACTTGTATTTCAACCCTTGTTCCTTCTAAATATTTTGGGTTATAATGGTGCACAGCTAAAGACAAAAGTAACCTAACTGCATTACTCGCCTGTACTTCAACCTGTTTTTCCCCACTGGGTAATGACATTGCCAACATGATTTCAATACTTAACAGAATAACACTAGAGTCAGTTGTAGGGTTCAAAATTGCACTGCTCATTTTTATTGTTTTCCCATTAAACAGTCCCATTACTCCTCAATTAGTATTCAGGTTGGGAGAAAGGGAAAGGGGAAAAAAAAAAAAAAAGAGAGAGAGAAAAAAGGAAGCTAGTAAAAAGACCTCTTCAGAAAACTTAGGATTTAAAATTTTCTGGAGTCTCACTAGCAAGTCTCGCTAGCCCTTCACGTATGCTCAACTGCTTATTTCCGAGGTTTTCTTCCACCACTTTATTCAGAACCCTTTTTTCTTTTTAAATTTTTAAAAAAAGTATCTCCTTTTGACTGCTAACTAATCATGCTTTACTTAAGAGTGCAGTCTTGAACATTAGAAATATCATCTTATGTGAAGGCATGTGTGTTCTAAAGAGCCATGCAACACACATGGAAATCATTATTTGCATTGGAAACTGCAAAGACTGCAGTGTGCACCTTGTAAACTAATGACACTTATGATTGTGTATAATTTTCTTTCAGCAGAAATTACTTCCAACTAAATTCTAGCAGCTGACACTTACTGCATTTTAAAAATACATGGAAAGATAAAGTAAGCTTCAAATTAAGAAGCTATTCCTAACTTCATCCTCTAGTAATATTCTGGATATTTCATTAAGCAAAGTTACAATACTTTGGAGGACTAACTTCTGTAATGGATAGCTATATTAACAAAGAATCAAATACGTTACTGTTCAGTTGAAGTCATTGATTTAAATAAGTTTGGTATGTGGAAAGTGCATTACATACATGGGTGATGACCCTTGAAATGAAGACTACTAATACAATAAAATTATAAATTATGCCACCTAATACACTCTAACATGAAGGCTATGCAAGTGGTAAACAAGCTAAAAGATCAGACAACCCCTTAATTTCTTACTAATGATCTATGAAATATCATGTAAAATTTAAATTACACTGACAATTATAGTGTAGGAGCACAGCACTGTTGAACAGAACAAACATAAGCTTTGGTAAATTACAGGCAGGGTTATAAAGAACTGCATTACAACAACTCCTTAAAACTAAACTTCACTTAATGCAGGTCATACTGAGATTTATGAGCCGTACACAAACCCAGCAAGTCAAAGAATAACTCAAGAAAAAAAAAAAAAACACTTTATGTCAACTGCTGTTATTAATTATAGTGATTGAGGAAACAGTAAACTGAAAATATTCGGGTGTTTGTTGTGACATCAGTTTGACAAGCAGTTACACGTAGCGTAGCTGTATCAGGTCACAATAGTAATATTCATAAGAGGAAAATACTGCCAGTCACTTCTGTCGAGTTTTCAACAGAAGACAAGACAAAAAATCTCGGCGGTAATGGATCTAGATGGATCTCGGGCAATTTCACCGGACCTACAGCCTCACATCAGTTCGAGAAGTATTGCAGACAGGCAGAGAAACAAAAGTTGCGGTAAAACCGCCACTTCTCGTAATGAAAATCAGAGCCCAGCATCACCCTCGGCTCACCAACGAAGCACACAGAATCCCACGTCCTCCTAATTTCACAGGCAGCCTGTGTGACTGCTCACTCCTGTCCTTGCCGGGGAAGCCCAGCCCGGCGGGCTCAGATGTTCGCTCACAACTTTCTCTCCCCGGCGCGGCGGCAGGACGAGCGCACGTGCTGCCGCTCCCCGCTCCGCTCCGCGCATCCCGCAGCGGGGCCGGTCCACCCCCAGCCCGGCGGGAGCGAGGGGCCAGGCCGGGCCCCGGGAGGCGGCAGCGCGGCAGAGCACGGCGGGGCTGGGCTGGGCTCCCGGGGGGCTTCGGACCTACCTGCGGCTCGGCGGGCTCGGGCGGCTTCACCAGGTGCTTCTCCTTGTAGAGAGACCAGAGGCCGATGTCAGGCAGGAAAATCAGAGCCGCGGTGAAGAGCAGCGTCATTTGCAGAAACCTCTTCTGTTTCCTCTTCATGGCAAAAGCCGGGCTGCTCTGCTGGCGGCGGCGGTGTCAGCTCCCCCCGCACCACGGGGCCAGGTTCTTCCCTCCCCGCTCTCCCTGCGAGGGGCCCGGCGCCGCGGAGAAACTTCGCCCTCCTCACGCCTGCCCACCCCGTGCCCGGGCGGGGCCGCCCCCCGCGGCGGCGGCGGCGGGGCCGAGTGTGGCGGCCGCTCCCCCCGCCCCGGCGCGGTGCTGCGCGGCGGCGGTGCCGCGCCTGGGGGAGCTCATGGGTCCACCTGCGCACAGAGCGGCAAACAGCCCGGCACACGGAGGGAGAGGGGAAACAGAAATATATATAAAAAAAAAAAAAAAAAGGAGGGAAAATCCCCACAACCCGAGTCCAGTAAGCAGCGTGGGACCAAGAGCGCCCCCTCCGCCCGGCTCCGCCGGAGCGCCGGCGCTGCGCGCAGCCCCCGCGGTTGGCCGCGCCCGCCCGCCTCACGTCCCCCTGCCTGCCCGGGACCGGGCCGGGGGGTGCGGCATCATGAGCTCATCACGCGCAATTTGCTAAGCAAGAGTTTAAAAAAAAAAAAAAAATCATTAGAGAGCTGATGCCGGAGCAGCGGCACAGCGCGCCCCTCTCCGCGCCAGGGAGGCGGGCAAGGAGGGGCGGCCCCGCGCCCCCCGCCACACGTGCGCCGGCCGGGCCGGGGGCAGGCGACATCGGGCCCGCCCCACCGCGCCCCCTCATCGCGGCCGCCCCGTGCGCACCATCCGCCGGCTCCGCGGATTTTCCCCCGGCGGGCGAGGCGTTGAGCGGGAGCCCGGCGCGGGTTCCGCGGGCCGGAGCCGGGCGGTGCTGTTGCCGGTTCTGCCGCCGCGCACCGGGGACGGGGCTTGCAATTCCCGTTCCGGTCCATCCTCCTCGGCGCTACGTGAAACGCGGGGGGAACCGCGCGGAGAGCCCGCGGGCTGCTCCCTGCCTGGGGGCCCGGCCGGGCAGTGTCGGGGCGCTCACCTGCTGGGCTGTCCCTGCGCTCCCCCCGCGGCGCCGCCTTTCCCAAGGCTGCCCGGCCGCAACCCCAGCAGGTCCAGCCTTCTCCGAAACGCGATCACCCCCTACTTCGGTAGCAGCACCGAGGGAAGGAGATGTTCAAAGCAATGTACCCAGCTTGTTGCAATCGGACCCATTTGGGCTTCTGGTCAGAGTTCAGCTGCTCGTTCTGACTACGCAGTGCAATTACCTTTTCTTCTCAAACTAAGTCCTCTCAGCAAAATAGGAGGACGTTCAGGTTAAGCTTACTAGGACCTAGTGCCCTTTAAGCTTTGCCACATCAAACAGTAGGAAAACGTGTATGAGACTTGTAACATTAATGTGTTCAGAATGAATATTGAAAAATAAAGGTATATCTTTTTTTTCTGTCCTGCATATAGAAAGCTACCACTTCAGTGACAGTCCATGTTTCTATCAGTGGCTAAAATATTTATGAATGTCTAGGTCTTAATCCTGCAGTAAGAATCCTCTTTCTGTAACCTCAGTGCATCTCTACAAATGGTGAGAAGCAGTTCTCTCCTTTTCCATGGGTGAGATCGGTCTTGTCCATCCACAGAACTGTCTTGTGCAGAAAGGATTTCCTACATATGCATAAAACAAGAGGCAGTTAAAGGTTATTTTTAGGAGAGTAGCTGGAGATAAAAGAAAGCTTGTGGGAGGAACAGGAGAACTGAACGATGAAGGTGGGATAGGAGGAAATAGCATAATGCTCTTCACATAAACATAGGACTGGAAGGGACCTTGCGAGGTCAGCTCTTCCATGGCTCTGCCCCAAGGCACAATCAGCTACATCTGTGTCATTTTTGACAAGTGGTTGTCTAACCAATTCTGAAGTCCTCCAGCGATAGCACCACTCCAGCCTCCTCAGGCAGTCTGTTCTGACTTGCTGTTGCAAACTGTTCCTTAATGTTTCACCTGGACCTTCCTTTCTGTAATTTCAGAGTGTTATGTTAGCTACGAAAGGGACAGCAAGCAGAGTCTTCACAGAGTTAAAGTCCACTTCCAAATGCTGTTCCATAGGCACTCCAGGACATCTCAAGAGCTGATCTTGCTTCCCGCTTCCATCAGGACTGTCTTCAACTGATTTGTATTTGAAGAGCAATGTCCAAAGCTGGAGCTAATAAGCCACTTGGGACCTTTTTAAGTGTTTGTAAGAAAAGAAGGATAATTTAGGAGGTGTCACAATGTGTTCTCTTTTTCCATGCTTCCATGTGGAATGGAAGCTTTGGTTGTAACAGCAGTAGCCTATTAATTAATAACCATTTTATGATAAAATTTAAGCTCTGGTTTGTTTTGTTTCCCTCAAGAACACCTAATTCATTGTTTCTATTTCTATGGCTGAATATTTCTCCTGTTTATACTGTCTTTATTGAATATAATTTTTTTCCAGAATATTTATCCAGCTTATCAAAACTTTGAATTTAAGCCTATGTTCCTCTGTCATATACAAATGTAATAAAATTGTTCAGTTCTGCAGTCCAGACTGTTAGCAAGAACTGTAGTGTGTTCAGATGCAGGACAGATCCTTGCAGAGTTCTGCAAAATGTATGTTCCCACATTTGACATTGCACCATTGATACTGTAGTTTCCAGACAATTTTGCACTCACCCTGAAAATTGCAATACCTAAGTAAACTAATCTTGCTTAGTGGAGTGTCATGTGCAAGGCTTTGTTCTATTGTCTTGGTGACAAAGGATGTATTTCATTGTTTCCTTTTCACCCCTGCCAGGTGTCACATTAAAAGGGGCAGAAAAGAAGAATTTTTCTGTCCAACCTGTATTAATTTATTTTTTTTGTCTATCAGTGTCCCCCCTCCTGGAGATCAAAGCCTTTTAATATCCAAAACAGTCTGTTAGCGTCTCACCTATTGAGAGCCTTCACTTAACAGATTTGCTGACGTTTGATACCTTTTATATACAGGGACTGCACTTTGTAGCAGTAGAAAAACCCCTCAGCAGGTTTCTCCTATGAGTTATTTCACCATTGAAGAAACTGTCAGCACCTAAAACCAGACTCACTCTAACAGTTCATGAAACAACACGTTTATTAATGCAAATTTGTGACAATTTATGGGGTTCGCTGTGTCTGTAATAGGGTCTAACTGCAAAAAACCACACTTAAACTCTGTAGTAATAATAATAATATGAAGCATAGGCACACATGCTGAAGCAAAAGCAACTTACAATGAAGTAATAAGTAAAAATTTTAAAGTACTATGGAGCAAAAGTAAAATTAGTATATATGTATAAAGCAATTGCTCACCCCAAGGCATCCCAAGAAGGTGGAAGAAGAAAAGGTAGCTTGTCGACTACCTCTACAGAGTTGATGGAACGTCTCCTGGATTTTTGCTTGGGTCCAATCTCTTTTTACACCTTTTTTTTTTAGGCAGTTTGAGTGGCTATAGTCAATAAACTAATTTGGGGGGTGATGGAGAGATGAAATAGGCCCAAGGGTCCACTTTCCAAGTTCCAGGATGTTGGAGGAAAAAGGCCATGTATATCTCCATATCAGTCCTTCCTTTTAATCCTTTTATCAGTTTCTGGGAATGTCTCCCTAGGTGCTGGGGGTTTCCAGGAAGCCATCAGGAGAGGTTTTTTTCTTCTTCTGTGTGGCTTTATCTATCTTTTTACACCAGATTATAAGGTGGCCTAGTGGTTAAGATGCGGCACTCTCGCCGCCGAGGACGCAGGTTCGATTCCCGATCACTCTCCCGGGTAGATGGAGCTCGTCAGCCCCTAAGGCCATCCATCTAAGAGAAGGTCACTCTAAACAAACCTATGTCCTGA
>JAWWLV010000144.1:35972105-36016838 GCA_035041135.1 Platyrinchus mystaceus | reverse complement strand
GTAAACCATGAACACTGTAAAGATGCTTTTAAAATTTGAAAAAGCAAAAACTTTAAGACCTTTTTAAACAAAGTTCAAAGAAAGTACTCCATTTCAATGTATATGAGGGCTTTTGCTCAGCCCAAAAATAATTTTCTTTTTCAGTTTTTCCTCTCAGCTATCAGTCCCCTTCTCCTGCACACCTGTGTTCCCACACACACATACTTGAGTTTTTCACTTATGTCCTTCCCATGCTGTAAATGACCTTGCATCTAGAACACTGGCACATCATGAACGTAGATGTATAATATTGGAGCCAATTACTCTGATTCATGTTTCTGACCCGAAGAGCTTATAATAAGCATATGAAAACATATCATACTAAGCACTTTGCAAGGTAAAGAGTCACTACAGTGTGAACACCTCAGCAATAGGTAGGAGTTTTGAAGTTTCTTATCAAATCTTCAAGCTCATCTTCTCCAGGTTTCACACTTGAGTTGAATGCTTTCCTGCCTTTGGGAAGCCACAAAAGCAGCTTACATTATTGGTATTACATTTAATATATGTTTCAAGCTTTTTAAGACCATTTGGCATCTAAGCGTAAGAGTGAAGAAAGTATCAGCCTATATACATAGAAGTTAATATGACAAATCAGGCTACTTCACAATGAAATGCCTCTTTTCAGATGATGTTTATGTATAAGAACAAGTTAAAAATTGTCATCTTTCTTTCAGGTCTCATACTGTGGCATTCTGCTAGCAGAGAACTTCCTTGCCAAGAGAGCAGGTCCCATCTGTCATTCACTCTTCTTGTTTCTCAGCAGAGTTAAAAAGCCTGACAGTTTCCATGAATAACAATGACACATACTCTTAAATCTTGCAGAGAGGCTCAAATTTTATTGATGAAAAAGGGCAAAAAAACCCCTCAGTGTTTAGAGTTTTCTGAGCACTGCTTATGTCTGGTTTTGAGTGAAGATGGAACTGCCATTGTGTGTGACAACAAATCTCCTTATAGCTGTTACCATATAATTCTGACCTAGGCCACTGCAACTAAGGACCTGTTTTCACACAAGTCTGTTTTGCAATCAACACCCGTGTTTTTACAATAAAGATTCTTATGTATCTGGGTTCCAACAACTTTTAATACACAGTTGTTGACCATGTTTATGCATCTGCACTTAAAAAGGTACTTAAGCACAGTTGTTTGAACATGCTTTGGAAAGTATTCAAAACTCATAGCAGAGAGGCATGTTTTGGAGGACATGCTCAGAGGTAGCATGTAGAAAATGTGCTGTTACTGCTACGAGAGCTTTTCATGGTAGGTTTAACAAACATAATTGCATGAATATAGTTATAGAAGCACATCTATACTACCTAATTTTCAGAAAAACTGCACCTACCTGTTTTGTAATAGGTTTATTTTGTTAATCCAGAAGACAATAGGAAAAAAGTTCCAAGAAAGGAAAGTGCTTTACCCAAGCTTACCTAGCTTTTGTGATTAGTAGTGCAGCACTGCATCAGTTATTGGTCAGCCTGGTGTTGGTTGAAACTTTATTCCTAGCACAAGCTAATTCAAATATCGATCTGAAAATTTCCTCTGGTCTCTTGAGGTTCTTTACAGGGAAAAAACATTCACCCATATCCCACATTAAATGTTTTTATGAAAGAAAAGGGAAGCTATCTGCATATAGACCTGTATTTAGAAGCACTTTTTATTATTGGCATGAGTGATTTGGTATTTTGTTTTTTCTTCAGCTCAATTCTTGAACTTCTGACTGTATTCAATCAAATTGACTGAGAAATATACTTATGTCCTCAAGGGATATGCACTATTTCAGATTATAATTTAGATATATATATTCCTTTTTTTTTTTTTTTAAATAAATCTATCTTCACTGTGTAAAATTCAGCTCTTGTAGAGGCTGGTCAAGCATCAGTCTTTGGGAAAAATGCTGCCGAATATTATGTTAGAACTTGGCACAAAAAAAAGATATATGCAAATGACATTTTGAGAGTCATAAGCAATAAAGGAGAAGTTTAGAATGTTATATAGGAAAAGATAGAATACCTCAAAGGCTAGAATAATAGCAGTGAAACTGAGTTTAGCATATGGTAGAACAAGATCATGTATGAAATGTTCAGAAAAAAATCATGAAAACTGGGAATGAAATTTTGCCTATTAGACTAAAATTTCACCAAGTCTTAGAGGAAAACAATTTTTTAAAAGGGATCTTTCTGACTTTACCATTAGGAAAATGCATTGTGGCTGTGTGCAGCAGCAGAGACCTTGCTTAATTGATCAAATGGTCCCTTCTAGCCTGAGGCGCTTGGCTGTTTGTTGGATCTGTTTGACTAATGCTACTCCTACCTCTGTTTGCAACTCTCACAATTCTGTATTGCTCTTCTACTCAAGAACCAGGAGCATTGTCTTACCTAGTTTCCCAGCTGTTTACTTCTTTTAAGTATAAGCATTTAAAAACTGGATCCTTTTGGAAATGCTTACAATTCAAAGTGCTGATGGCTTAGTCACTTTGACTAATCAGCTACTGAACAAAAAGAACAGAAGACGGAGCAGGCATAGCACAGAAAAGAAATATTGTTTCTGCACAACTAAAACCCTATTGAAACCAAGCTGAAGTAGGGTGAGAGTGCCTTTTAAGGGAAGAAATAAAGCTGCTTCTACGTATTGGGTCACCCACTATGTAATGAATCACACAAGCCTCCTATTTCTTTTCCAGCTGATTCAGAACAAAGGTCCAAAATCAGAAGATAAAAAAGGTCTTAAGCTTTTTTGTCTCTTTGTTTATTTTTGAAGCAAGAAAGCTGTGTACACAGCCTGAGTAGTTTTGGTCAGTGTCACTGTATAAGGACATTGATGATAAACTGGAAAATGTCAAAGTTCCTCCGTATACATCACAATAAATTCCAGCTTATGAAACTTCTGCTTTTGGTGGGAATACACCTCATAAAGTTCCTTGCTTAACAAGGTCTCAAATACTGTTTTTTTCATGGCTGGAATATCAGGTATTTTGCCTGGCCAAAGCTCCAATTAAGTTCAGTAAAATATTACTTGCCAGTAAGTTTCAGAAAATTGCCTATCAGCCTACTTTGGAAAGAGGGTGGCTGAAGTAAGGTGAAATTAGACACATTTATTTTATTAATATGGCATAGTCACATTACTGAAAATTCCCAAAAATTGAACTTCATAAATTGACTCATGCATGAGTTGCCAATATTTTGGAGCCGAAGAATCTGTTTCAAAATCTGGTGCCCCTGAGCTGTCTTGGCTAGTAATCCTTCTTGATTAGTCCACACTCATCAGTCTGTATCAGATGGAAGGACTGATGAATCTTTACAATAAACACAAAGCATATCCTGAAATTAATAACTGCCATTCCAGCTCCCTGTGTCTAAAATACAGTGAATCTAACAATGTGAACTGTGCTATGTCCTTATTTGAGGGAATACTAGGAGATAAGTAATATGTGACGTCAGTATATGCAACCATTTAGTTGTATTTCAAACTGCATTGAGGTTACTTTTTTAAAGATATTCTTTCAGGAAGAAGGAGTTAGCCCCTTTGTGGAAGACAGCATAGAATTTAAAAGCTGAGGCTAATGTGGAATTGACACAGTATGAAACATGAAATAAATGGTATATAACAGCTTTCAAGATGGAAACAACAAAAAGCTTCAACAAAGCAAACCAAAATTCTGCAGTTTTGATATACATACTGAGATGGTTCAGTAATAAAACACATTTTTATGACTACCAAAAGTTCATAAGCATAGGAAAATGATGATGAGGTTAAAGAGTTGTTTGATGAATAGGAATGTACTGAAACAACTTCTTCACTGAGAATTTAAAAGATTATTTTTTTAATCATGTTTCTATTTCTAAATAAAGTCTTGAAAATGCATTAACTTGGAAACTGTACCTTTGATAGTTAAGCAATCTTTCTACTCTTTAACATCATGTGCTTTTAAAATGTCTTATGACTGCCTGAAGTAATACTACAAATACGTAGAGATAGTAATATGAACACATTTAAGTTTAAGATGCAAGTAGTATGATGAGTGTCAACAGTGCAGTTGCAGTTACAATTGGTAGCTCCATGGTGGAGCCAAAAGCATGAGCTTTACACTGAGAGAGAATCAGAAACGTAATGTAAGTGTGAGAGCATCCAGCTTTCTACAGAATCACTTTGTTCCAGCATAGCCTACAGAACAGTGATTTCTTAAACTAAGCTGCAACTGAAGTGTGTCAGGAAATCTATTTCATTAACTGAAATAGTTAGCTGTTTGTAGAGTGCCAGTCATCAAGTTTCATTGCTGCTGAGTGTAGATTATATCATAAGTATACCACAGCGAGGGGGAAATTTCCATTTCAGAAGGGAAATCATACAAACAAAGCAATTCCATGAAGATTTCAGACTATAATCAAGTGTCCTGGGGACAATAAGCATCTTTGATTTTAGATAAATACTTTCATATGCCAATGAAAAGTACCATTCAGTGCAAAGCATCTTAATTGAGATGAACTGCATAAGTCATTCATTTGCTGAAGTATCATTCCAAAATTAGCTTCATGAAGCAGAGTATTCTTTCTTATTCACAAGCATATTTGAAAATACAAAGGGCCATAAAAAAAGTTCTACATTATTTTATACTAGCTATGTACAGTTTTCTCATTACAAAAAAAAAAAAAAAGCATGAAAACTGAGTCATGAGTGAAGCTTGAAGCTGCTCCCCATATCCAGTCAGGATAGATTACTCCTAGAAGGAGAATGGATGTTTCCTAATGCATTTCTTCTTGTCACATTGGGGATACTCGAAAGAAAAAACACTACCAGTTTACTACATTGCTTGTGAATTTGTGGAAACAGAGTTCAGCTGTTATTACCCTGGATGAACCACAGAGTGTCATAGACAATCAAGCCTATTTGTTGCAGGCATAGGATGACAGTCTTTAAACCCAATTAAAAGCTATACATTGGAAAGAGAGGGCTGCTTCTTGTTGCACGAGGCAGTAAAATTTTATGGCTTTGTGAACTTTCACTTTGAAAATTTCTAAAAAATATGTTATCGGAAGAACTCACTTATGTCTACTTACAGTGGATTCCTTCTTCTTCTAAAGCAAGCAAAGAGCACTCTGAGTTGAGGAGCCCAGGTTTCAGTTCCTTGTTACAGCTGGAGAAGATTCATTTGACAGTGCCCAAGTTTTGCCTGGCTGATGTAAAGAATTAACACCATCCTCCCAGGTTTCCTAGACGGTGTCCTCACTGGTAATTAACACTCCAGGAATGACATTTATTCCTCATTTAAGAGTGGTAACAGGGTGTCACTTCTGCAACTTTCCAGAGATAGAATTTTCAGGGCTGTGCCCTTTAAGAATACTTATAAAAGCAAATGAGCTATGCAAATGGGTTAAGTGTTCATTTGTATGTATGACAGTCATTCAGTATACTAGCAATTAGGGAGAATATAAAATTTTAGGTTGCATATGCAACTGGCATGCACATCCTGTACTCATTTTTGAAAGGGTACTTCCTATTCAGAAGTAGAATACTAACAGAGTACATTTTCATATATAGCTGTTGGCCTATCATACTTAATCCATCTCCATTCATTTAAACAATTCATTTAAATGTGAGGGAACACTAGCTATTGAAATATACATTGTGAGTTAGTAGTGAATTTCCATTTGTCTTAGTGTTAGAGGTTAAGTAAGCTCTGAAGTAAGATCAATCCTGACAAGTACTGTTTGAACTAAAATATACCTTTCTAATTTGTAAGCTCTTCAGTTAAGAGATCTATCTACTTATACAGTATTTCTCAGATGGAAGACAAAGAGCTGGAAGCATTGCTACAGCTAAGGTGAGAGCGAAGGCTCTTGGTAGTAAGTATAAGATACTGTGCTAATTGCTGGAGCAAAAGTAAACATGCAACACTAAATTGCATGAAATCATAAAATTGTATGATGCCTCTAATAACATCCTTTGCCATCAGAGACCTACTTCAATAGAAGAAGATGTGAGGATATTAGCAAAGTATTTATTGCAGCACAGTTTGCTACTGTGAGCGCTACAGACACACTACTATTTGCATAGCTGGTGTAAAGTGGAAGATCCGTTTTTGCAAAATAGTGTACCACATCCCCATAAGGGAGGAGGCTATCCAATGAGAAAGGCTGCATTTCCACTGATTATGATAATGAACTAATGATCTCAGAGACTAGCTGGACATCAAGGAGTCTGTTGCATTAACAACAGGGAGAAAAGGGTGCTGAGATGACAACTGTCATGCAAACGCCTACTCAGCATATTGCAAACAAGTTCAGCTGAGCTGACAAGGAATATAAAAGTGCTTATATAACGAATGCCAGTCGTTTTGCTAAGGAAAAGAATTGTTATGACTCATGAGAAGAGCAAAGAAATTACCTAAAATCTGGGGGAACAAGTCAGTTTAGTGCAATGCTAAAAATTCACCAATATGCTCCCAACAAAGACAAAAAAAAAAAAAGGGAGTCACTCTCTACATGAAATTTGGAAATTCTTTAAAAATAAGATGGCTCCTAGAAAGCAAGAATTGTGCAGTAACAATTCTGTTATCCAGGTGAGAATGACAGCCAAAAGCATGTCCTGGTTCAGCACAATGTGAAGACAGTACTTAACAGTATAAGAAAACAGCAAGAAGAAAATAGAAAATAAATCAATATAAACTTATTTATATACAGATATAGGAAGTAAAAGGCATTATGAAAAATGCATGGTAGAATGGGATTAACTAATCTTAGTAGGAAGATTTAAATGTTACCAGGTCAAATGTGGTGGCAAGTGATTAAGTGCATCTTCTGATGGACATGGCAAACTAATTCCTTGCAGTGAGAGACCTTGCAACTGCCTTTTTTTTCCCCTCTGCCTCCACCAGTAATAGACGTAATTCAAGTAGTGTCTAAGTATCTTCACTTGGAGAAAACACTGCACAGCACTTAAAAAAAGACAAGATAAGAAACAGGCACTTAAAGTCTAAAATTACAGAAACTCATATGAGAAAATGCATGCAATTTCAACAATGAATGGGATTGAGCATTGCCAGGCTTTATTAATAGGATGGGTGGACCTACCTGTTGTTTTTTCTGGAAGACATGCTTTATCCAGGAACATTTTTTGAACTTGGTATAGGGTATCTTGGCAAAAAAAAAAAGGACCAGTTACTGTAGAGGTCAGGCTAAATGTTCCAATAATACCTGCATTCAGTGTAACTTTGAATGATATCATTGCAATAGCCTCTTCTCATGTCTTACTTATTAGAGGAGATAAATCCCTGGCTGTATGCCCTGGGTCTGCTTCGTGTTGTTAATCACTTTGTAATTTCCCTTAGAGAATATATTGACTAAATTGCTTCAGTCTCAGAATATTCCTTTCCCCATTTGTATCTCTATGAAGCATCTTTAGCTTTACTCTGTGTTGAGAAAATAAAATAACTTTACTTCTTTAAATATTTCAGTGTTCAAGACTTCTCTGTTTTCTTAAATCTGAAATAGCAGACAGATCCTTTGGAGAGAAACTCCAAATTTGCAGAAGGCTTTTAAAACTCTTCCTCCATAGGAACTGGGAAACTGCTTTCAAGAAGTTTTCAGTTCCTTCCAATTCTTTTTCTTTCTTCACATCTAATAACACTTCAGAAGAAGTTACCTCTACGAAAAATAAATTAATAGAAAAAGTAAATTTTCTTTTCCTTAAATACCTTTCTGTTCTGGACTAAGTGCTTCAGTAACCTTTCTAGTTTGATCAGCTGGAATGGAAAAAAAAAAAAAAAAGAAGTATTATTTTCAAGCAGTTTTATCTATGCTGTTGAATACAGAAAAAGGCAGGACACCAAATAATATTAAAAAGAAATCACAGCTTGCATCTAAAACATAAGATTTCTCTCTGGAATGCCATGTCATGAGCTGATAATGTTGAAAATAAATGACAATTATTGGTAAGAAAGCCTAAGGCAGAATAATCTGGTGTGAAGCTAGGACAACCAGCCACAATTTAAGAAGGCCATGATGATGGGGGAATCTAATGGGTCACCTGCATTAATATATTTTGAACTTCAAAGCATATGCTTTGATGCTCTTTCCCAATCTGGGAGCTGTACCAAGAATTTATACAAGATTAATCAAGGCAGACAAAAATTAAAGTGGAAATTATAACAACAGTAAATGTAATAATAACAACTCTTTCTTATTATAAATTTACTATTAAAATTTATGTGTTAAGACTAATATGCAGAGTTGATTGGGACTCTTAGGAACTGTGATCACTAAGGGTACTCCCAGGAAAGATCACATTGCATCAAAATGCATCTGAAGTGCCTCTTTCTGCTGCTAGAGCTGTGAAAAAATCTGCGGTGTCAGTCTTACTGACTTTGTCAGTAAAACAGAAGACTAACCTATAAAATTATGTAAAGCATATACAAAGGTATGTTAGTTACTTTTTTGTGCAATATAAGAAATTTCTTTCTATCTAGGGCTTCAAGGCACAAAACATTTGTTTGATTTTTCTTTGGACTTCACTCAAATTTAAACTCTCCTTCAGGGCTATAAAATGAGCTGCCCAGAAGCTCAGTGGAGCTTGCAATATAGCAGGTGCTGAATGGATGCACTCCCTTGCCAGTAGCTGTAGCATGTAGCAAACTTGCCTTTATTGGCTTCTAAGGCACTGAATCTGCCCTAGTTTTTCAACACAGCCCCAGGCGTGCTACTGATCATTTAGATTTAAGCTTATTGGAAGTTCTAAATGCCTCTCACTGCAGCCACCGGTAGCTTTTCAAAAAGATGCAACTGGCAAGTCGACTCAGAAATATGTCTCAAATTTAATCTCAATAAATTGCATTTAACCTGCCTACTGTTTGATACAAAAGTTCTTCTTTGTTAAAAACGCATCCAACAGCTTTGAGGCAGATTGTGAACGAACAATTGATGAGTATCAGCAGCTCATAAATTTTCTGTAGATAACAAAGCATCTAAACATTTAGAATATATTACTATTTTATATAACCTTGGGAACTAAGGTACGACTGCTTTAGCATTCCAGCAAATAAATTTAGTCCCTGCCTGTTAAATATTTCTCTGTAAGTATTTTGGGTTTTGTCCTTTCTCAAAGTACTCTAGACAGTATCCTAGAGATAGGTTATTATATTTCTTCGTGAGTGAGACAGATAAAATAGATACTGTACAATGCACCCAGTTTCTCTACTTTCATTTTACATACATGGAACTTTAAAATTTATATTGACAGTCATATTTTCTAAGGGCCGTTCCTGTTTGCCCTATACATATATACAGTCCACCTCAAGCATGAACCGAAAACTTCTCTAAGATTACCTTAAACATGATTGTATTTGCTCTTAGTGGAAAAATTAGCAACTTCAAATGTTCCCAGCAACTAAATGTTTAAATACACCTACTCATTTACCTGGAATAATAATCCAAAGGATGACCAACATAAATAGTTGCAACTTAAAAACTGCAGATGTGACTTAAATTGCTTTGTAATTTGCTGTTAAAAGTGTTGCTTTTGGAAATATTTGGTATAGATGTGAACAGCTTAATATATGATGATACATGTATCTAAATTTCAGGATTGATAAGATCATTCCTAAGAGTATGCTTTAATTATAACTACATATAATAGAATTTACCCATAAACTAGATGGATTCTTCCAGAGAATTAAGAAGCAGAGAAAAGCGAAAGGGAGATACCACACCAGAAAAATAAGAGATCAAATTGGTCCAATGCTGAAAGATTCTTGGAGTCCAATCTAACATTTAGAAAAGAAAGTCTTTAGTATTTAGAAGTCACTGGCTCAACAAATTTTGATCAAATGTGAACTTTTTCACTCACTTTACTCATAGGAATACTTTTACTGGTGGAATTTATATTCCTTTAATTCTGTAACTTTATGTGCCAGTGCACTGATGGGCCTAAGGGAGCATCTGAAATATAAAACTGGTAAAGACCAGATAGGCTTCAGAAGCAAGCTTAGTCCATCTTACTGACAGGGGTCATTTCCATTAATATCACATCTTAATAACTCTGTCCTTAGACTGGCACAGAGCCCTGCACATTAGCTTTTCTCATGAACCCTAGGATTGAAAGTTGTTTACAAAAAGGATAAAAGCATGACACATGGTTATGAAAAGGTATACTGCATGTATTAAGATTGATCTTTTACTTTGGTTCTAAAACATCCCTGTTCCTTTAGGCTGAAAGTAAGGAAGAATTATATCTTGAAGCCAAAATTCACAATTAAGCTATTTTTCAAATATTTCCAGAGCAGCTCCCTCTGGTGGGTAATGATTATCAAGAAGAATATATTAAAAAACAGATAACATCAACTCTCACTGTTCTGCTCTTGTGTTGAAATGACTATTGTAAATAGAAATAGGTATGTCTGAAAAATCCTGCTGCTTCACAGTTATTTGGCCCTAAAGTAATATTCACCACCTAACACGTACTAGGACTCAGTCAAAGGCATTAGCTGGTCCATGTCAATCTCCCACCACACTTTATGATTCCCTTAATGCCTTTGAGCTTGCAAATAAAAATGTGGTTTCTCCATCATAATCAGCCTAACAAAGGAAATTATTGAAATCCGGATTTTTAAAACTAAAGCATGGTATGTTAAATCAGTGCATTTCACAGTAAAAGGAGGTAAAGGGAGCCTACACCGTCAGTTCTTAAGAGATATCTAACTATGCTGTAGTAATTTAGTCCCTTTGTTTATCTAAGCTTACCCTAGGGGTTCTCACTCTGGTATTTACTGCTGTAGTAGTCTATATTGTACAAAATTTCTAAATGGTAAGAACTACCTTCTATTCATCTTTCTTGCTTAGGAAAGGCACAAATGGCTGAGAATAGGAAACATTCTTCTTCATCCCTTACCTGGCTCCTTCCCATGACACGGTTGGTCACAGTTACTCAAAGTTGGTCCTTGTCTTTACTAAGCTCCTGTAATTTTGGCTTAACCATTTGCTCTCTCTTATTCAACTCCCTTTCCAGGGTATTTAAGAATACATGTATCATAACAGGTTCAAACAGATATTCTGGTGGGACTTCAGTGTTGACCTCCTTCTACAGAAAACCCACTATTTATTTCTAGCTAGTAAATAGATTTTAATAACTAAGAACACAGAAATAACACAAGGGTTTACAGCATTTAAGCACCTTCTATGGCAAGAATATATCACTATATTTCTCAAGTCTTTCACACAATTATCAGCAAGTTTTATGTATATATAACATGTATCTCTGTAGGCTGTACCTACTCTGTAGTTTGTATCTTTTCTATTTCAGAATAAAAAACAATCCTAAACAGCCTCCAAGGAGGGAACTTGTCTTTAGATTCCATGACTGTTAGAAATTACATAATAATCACAATTTACTTCAGTTATTTCTACTGACTGTGAGAAACAGTTAAGTACAATTGGCTATTTGTCCAGAAAATAACTACATATTTAACTTGCATAAATGATCCAATCCAATTACTTCATCTGGTTCCTGTTGTGGGATGGAATGCCAAATGGGCTCATCAGGCATGTGATTAAAGATGCATATTTGGCTTTCAGACCCACCACAGGAACTAAAGGAAGTAATTGGTATTATTAATGTAAATTAAGTATTACACTGCAGTGGCACTGCTAAGGTGAGTAAAGATTAGTAAACTGTTTTTAAAACCAGGAGGAGAATAAGTTTTACAACTTAAGCTTTAGCTTAGCTTTAACAGGATGAAAGTTTTTAAAAGAAAGGGAAATAAAACACTGAATGATGCTGAGCACCAAAAGCAGAGATTTCTATGTGAAAATTGACTCATCTGTTTTATTTTGCTCACAGAAGAGTGATAGAAATCACAGAGAAAAACAATAAGACGGTGAAGAATGAATGACAAATAAGAGCACAGGTGCCGATGCTAAGAAAAATGTTTCATTCAATCCAACATTATAGCTGGAAGTCCTCCTTTTTCTATATTTTTATATTTGTAGGAAATGTTACTATTTCAAGAATTATTGAGACTCTTTCCCTTATCTCTGACCCTGCAAAATAGGTCAGGGCATTTTGGATTCTCAAATCCTTCTGTATGTCAGAACCTAGAATAGACCCATCTGTTCTAGTTTTCATCTGTTTAATTTTTTCTACTGCAGTTAACTCTTGTTACAAGAGTTGTAAAATTTGTACTGGGAAAACAATGGCAAAGTATATTTGATTATGCCCAGTTTGTTCAATCTTGAACCTAGGTGTTAGAGCAATTATTTCACTAGACTATGAGACATTCATGTGAGAAATATTTCTCACTCCTTATAATTGTGTGGTAAGGATGTTAAGGATTAAAACCTCCCTACTGTTTTCCAAATACATTTCTCACCTGAACTCTGAAGCAATTTTTGAATAAGGCAATGATGACTTGTTGGTCCCCTGACATTTGTAGTACTGTTTAAATGGCAACTTTTGAATCAAGAACTTCTGTAATCAAGTATTTTCTATAAACCATCTGTAATATAAATACTTCCAATAATGGATGTTTTCAGACTATAAAATTTCACCCATAAACAAGTAAAAAAAAACACCCTACTTTTGCTGTTACATGAAATTAATGGAATATGATTCATTTAAAGCAGTTACTCATTTATTCTGCTTTGCAGCAAATCACTTGGGAATGTTTGCTGCTTTTAATTTGCCAGGGTTTTCTCTTTTACAAATCAAATTAGTAACCAAATCCCTTGTTAGGGAGAAATATAATGAAACTGGAGTTCATGGGCAGTTAGGCAGAGCTGCCCTAAGCCTTTGTTTCTGCTGGGGTCTGCTGCTTGCTAACAAGATGCTGTCAGAGGACAAGAGTGCCTAAGGCTTCTGATACGGCACAAGTGAGAATTATTGAGGCTACAAAGCTCACTGAGCATCCAAACACTGCTTTATGAGCATATTTGAATCTCAGCCATGTAGTTTTATTCTTTTGACCATTTCTTGTTATGCAGCTGTACTAAAATATCAGCAATGCTGAAATCTTCCTTTGATATGGATCATAAAACACCCATACTTGTCGTTCTGTATTATGACATTGTCAGCATTTCTGAAGATAAAACTTGTTTTTTTCTCTCTCACAGTGATCCTGTAAATTCTTTGTAATTCACTGTAAAGGCTTGAGTAGCCCTCAGTGACTACAGCTGACTAGTATATACAGCAGCTGTAAGGTCTGACACCAGTTTTAAAAGAGATCACTTTTCTAAGTGGATCCATCCTGGATGCATTCTTTGGAGGGACGGGATTATGGCGTGCATACCTTACATAGTAACATTGCCTTGAGCACGTCATCAAGAGCATAGAAGTATATCAAATTGAAAGAAAGGCCTCAAAGTAACCAGTCCTCTTTGCACAGTTCTCCTGGAAAGGTGTTTTTCTTTCATATAAAGCATGCGTTTATGCTGTGTAGTAAATCAGAATGACATGATACAATTTCCATTTCTTCCCTGTTCAATAGTGCCATGCTATTCCTCAGAATTCAACTATTCATTCTAGACTTGTAGGTCAAAAAGGGAGACTATTTTATCTGAACAGCTACAGGGACATCTTTTTCTTGCAGTCTTGGAGTTCTGGACTACAAGGGTAAAATGCTGAAGACCTTTCTTCAGCTGAGGCATTAGGAAAATTTCCCATAGTGAACAAATGCAACTGCAGAGCTGGACTCACTGAGATACAGCAGAAACTTTTAACGTGACACAGTCTGTTTCCTTTTCTGGATTACTGAAAGTAATTTACAGATTACATGGATAGGCAATTCATAGCTAGTACTTCAGTTTAGCATTTCATTTACAATGTCAATTGTATGAAGTGTCATGGGTATATTTCCTGTTTCAGAGAAGGAATACTAGAGTTTAGTACAAATCTAGTGTGTAGCAAATGCACAGATTCAGCACAATAGAGACATACTTTAGTAATTTGGGAAAATATTTCTTCCATTTGCCTTGAAACCTGGTCACATGACATTACAAAATACACTTGAACCACATGACAGAAGTCTAAATTAAAGCACAATTTCTAGCTTGTATTTCCTCTTATAAAAGCACTTTGCTGTCCTGCAGTCCAGGAGGGAAAGGGGAGCTTTTGGGTCTTGGATAACCTAGAAACCAATAAGTTTTACAATATTCTCTATTATTCTCCATAGGCAACTTTATTTCATTCTATTTCACTCTTATAGAACTCTACAGTTCCTCTGGGGACTACTCTAATTTTGCTCTTTGGGGAAACCTGTAGTATGTAAACTTCTCTTAGAATCATAGAAGATGCTGAGTTGGCAGAGACCCATCAGGATCATTGAGTTCAACACTTGGCCCTGCACAGGACACTGCAGTAATCACATCAAGGGCCTGAAAGGGTTGACTTGATATAAGATTCTTCAGCTTAAGGAAGACTTTTCTTCTTCCCTGTTTAAAAACATTTTCTTTTCATTCCTTACCTATGGACTGGATTTCCCATGGCCACTTTGAAATTAAATTCCAAAAGTAATTCTGGGATGCTTTGCCCAAAAAATTGGGAGAAAAAGACTCTCCAGACAATCTTAGTATAGATAAGATAGAGAACAGCACTTTTAATGAAAGCCTTCTGGCTAAAGGAGTATGAAGGTGTGTGCCCACATACAGAATTCTTGCACTTTTATATCTTTTACTAATTATCATATCTAATGGAGACATCAAATCCTAAGACCCCTTTTTCCTGGGTACCACCCTCAGAACTGCCCCACTGAAGCCCCTCCAAGGGTCTTGAGCTTTCTATCTTGTTTTGTCTACCATGTCTCTTGTTATTCCAGTCCAGGTGCACATCCTAATGGAATGTCTTTGCTAAAAATCTATTGCCTTGAAAAGACAGTTAAAAGTTAAAGACAGTTAAAGTTAAACCAAAGCTTCAGGAGTGTGACACATAGACTGTGAGAAAGTAACGGTCTAAAGTGAAGGAAAATTCCAGCTACATTAAAATCTACAAAAAGCTAGAAATCTTAAAAATTCTAAGGCATCAATGCCTTTTAATAGTAAGTACAGTTCACTGTATATAAGTAAATCAGAAGTTTGATTGGTCTGTTTTTAGGTCAGAGGAAAGGCTCAATCAAACTCATGAATGTATATCTTGTTTCAAGAGTAGTCAATAAAACTATAAATAAAAACATAATCCAGAGCAAATAAATGTCAGATGGCATATAATTTAAAGTATAAGTTTTTGATATCATATATTATTGCTACTCAAAGCAACTCACTGCAGAATTTGCAAAAAGAGAGAAAAATCAACTTGATTTAGTTCTGGATCAAGGGTGGGATTTGGTTCAGAATACCCTTATCAAATAGTGACTTTGTGACAGCAATCTATATTCTTATAGAAATAAGAGATACAGCTTTAACTATTCATAATAATATTTCTTGCCTTCAATTAACAGTGGTAAATAAAAATGTGAAGCTTGTTAAAAAAGGAAATGAAAAAGAGCAGCTGAATGGGTAAAATACTTAATGGAAAATAGATAAAGACACCACACTAGCCAATCAGAATAAAAATAACATTACAGCAAAAGCCCATCTAACAGGTTCCATCACTGAAAAAAAGGGCCATGTTATTTATAGGATGTATCATAATTAAATGAAAGAGGAGGATCTTACAGCAAAAATAAATCAAGGGTGGGGAAGTTATGAATAAATCAGGCCAGGAGAATCATTACCTTTCATAACATAAATATGAAACCATTAAGAGTGCAGGACAAGTAAAAGATTTGAGGAATGTCTTAGTAAGTACTCCAAGGCTATGAATAATTTTAAAGATTTATCATAAGCATGGAATCTGCCCAATAGTTGTATGGCTTTGCAATCCTGTGCCCAAGATTTGTGATTTTGGGGTGAATAGATCCTGTAAGTACAAAAAAAGAGTGCTATGGGAAGAAAAAGCCATCACAGAAAATTTGAGCATTTCAATGCCTTGATGTTCATAGCAGAGAAGCCAAGGAGGGCTTGTTTCTACGACAGATCATTCGTCACGGGAGATAAGTCTGAGGAATTGTTTCAGTCAGACATGCTAATAAATCATTGTCAATTAGAGATCAATAAATTGGATAGTAATAAATCACACAGATCATGTGATATTTGCTCAATATTTCAGTGTAAACTTGCCAACATGTTAAGTATATTACTTATACTTTCAATCAGCTTTGCTGCCAGAGGAAAGGAAGATCACTGGTGGAATTTCAGCTTCCTAGAGGAATCTAGGTTATTGTGCAACAATGCACAAAGAAAATTGATAAATTCTGAATTTTTTAGAATTTAGAATTAGAACAGAATTAGTAATTTAAAAAACCCCCTAGACATCAAACAAAGGGTGATGAGGCAAACCATTGAGTAACTTCTATATAAAAATATATAGTCAGCTATGTATTATCCACCTTGAAAAGGGACAGCTTGGAGAGAATCTGATAGAGTGCTATGGGCTTATGTTCAGATAAACCAGGACAGTTAAAACTTTGTATCATATACTAGTAGTTGAATTTTGAAGTTGCAAAGTGTTGGTCAATAACTGGAATAATGCCAATTAAAAACTGACATTTTTAATAAAACTAGTCATGGCTATGATTTTTATTATGTGAGAGGTGGGTTTTTCTTTTGGAGGAGAGAGTATTAGTTAGCTTTTTTAAACAAGACACCTAGCATGCACATCATTTAAATTTAGAGGTTTACAATCATTTTATCATGTTACTCATTAAAGGCCCAGAGTAGTGCAAACAAATTGGCCAAAATCTGAGGGAGAGATTATATAATATTCAGACAGGGTACAGGGTTCATGGCACAGTTACTCCACAGTATCATTCAGATATGAATTTGCACATGATAATTGTTATTTGTTTTGACATTTGCCAGTGCCATGCCTGACTGTTACTTACTTAGAAGGCTAGTTTTATGCAATTTTTATTCTCCTAACGTATTTCTTCTGACATTCCTTTGCCTTCAGTCCTGATGTTATATATTCAAGCATTATAATCATAGAACATTCAAACAGTATATAAAAACGCACTGAAATATTATATGACAGTGTGTTTGTGACTATCAAAATTTACTTTTAAGTAAGTGTTATGAATTCTTTCTTTAAAAATATTGCTCCTGACATTTATGGGTAAGAGCCTCCATTGTCCCTTCAGAAATACATTCTGAAGAAAAAAAAGAGACTGAAAAGACGTATATGTGCTGTTATGACATCCGCTCTATGTGACATCTATAGTCAGAGTTGCAGTGCGTACTTCTAATACTTATCTCTGTCCCTGCCTTTAAAGGGGAAAGAAATACATTTTCGTTTGGGTGAGAAAGGTCCAGGACTTTTTCACTTTGAACTGCTTAAGTTCTTCGTAGTGGCAGACACACATTCAGGCAAGTTTTAAAAATGCACAGTAGATTATAAAACCTCTTTTCATATGTGGCATTTTGTCTGAATGCCATGACACCACACTTAAAATCACATAGTTTCTAAAAGTGCCTCAATGCAAATGTATTACCTCTGCAGTGGAGACTGCTGCCCTTTCAGAAAACAGTTTTCTTCCTTTGATAATATTTTGAGATATGTCCTGCTGCTGATCCTTTCAAAGTGCTGCTTTATCTTGCTTTCTCGATGACCTCCTGTAGAGGTAGGCTTCCTTCCCATCACATCATGCAGTGTGGCTCCGCAGAGTTCCTTAAATATTTGGTTGAAAGTCAGCCCTGCCATACAGGAAAGAACAAACACATAGTTTTATTCTTTGCTACACTAGAAGAAACTTAGAACAAAAACAAAACAAAACAAACAAACAACTACCCCCCCCCCAAAAAAAAAAACAATAACAAAAAAACAACCAACCAAACAACCACAAAAAACCCATAGGAACCACTTTCCCGGTGTGATGGTGTTAATTTGTAACCCTGCAACTCTATAACTTGTATAGTAGAGCCTTGCCAAAATAATAACTGAATACTCAGGCATGCATATTTCACTTATTTTGCAAAGCAATAGAAAACAAAGGCGCAGGCAAGTCATATGTGAAGAAAAGGCTGGGTTTTTTTCTGCTGCTGACACTATGTCATTGAATTATGGGCAGCGGTTTGGTGTGAAGCCTTGATCCCATTGAATAATGGCAAAACTCCTGTTGTTGTCACTTCATTTGGGGAAATCAATGTGGAGTATTTTAGAACAAATCATGGAGACCAGAGAAGCAAAGTCTTTCCTGCACTTTTATTCTGTTTATGTCAAGAGACTGAACTTGGATAGAAAACCCTGCTTTAGGCAGATTATTTGGAAATCCAGAAGTAAACGCGGCAGGACTTCAGTGCCACTATTTACCTAGAGCTAACATTCATGATATGCACACAGCAGATTCATAATTTTCTTAGAAACACACTCTAGGAAGTTTTCTGGGAAAACTTAGAAAAGTTGATAAAGCTATGATATAGCCTCTGAATAGCTTCAAACCACTACAGTGTTTCAAAGAAAGTAAGGTGCTTTGCTGTCATACATGGAATTTCTCTCCAAGAAGCAATCCTAAACTAACAACATTTAACTTTGCATTAGAGAAATATTTGGCACTTCATTAAGCCTCCAATAATTTTAATCCAAGAAGTCTAAGTTCCCAAAAGCACAAGGGACCCCTCTTTTATAACCTATAAGGAGACAGTGAGACTTTGGAATATGACAGTAAAACTGAAGCTTTTCATGGAATCATCACAGAGTCATAGAATGGCTTGGTTTGGAAGGGACCTGAAAGATCATCTAGTTCCAATGTCCCCATGAGCAGGGACACCTTCCACTTCAATTTCATAGATTTCTAAAGCACACTTAATATATATTTTGCCCTGCATACTGAGTATTCAGTCTTTATGCACAAGAACAGGTGTTATTAATTACAAAAAGTGGCAGCAAAAATAACATAAAAGAATGTTTTCTATTTTTTCTGTAAAATACATAACAACCACAAAACATGCATTGCCAAAGTATGGCAAATTGTTTCTTAACCACAACTGAAAGGCCTTCTATAATTCCTGCTTTTAAGGTGATTCTAAATGTCACTTTTATTTGACCGTCTATAAAAGTCTTCATTGCATGTCATCACAACATGGTTTTACCTGCATGCTGGGCTTGTCTTTTGCTTTGCACACATCATTCTTCCAGGCTTTTTCTACCTTCTTTTAGTTTTCTTTGGCTCTACAAGCAAATACATTTTTCATTTTATTCAAATGATAAAGTCTTTTTTGTGATTTGTCAGGCTCATGAATCATTGTTACCATAGCATCTGAGACCTTCCTTTATGATCTTACAAAAATGAGATAAACACAACAATAATGTAGAGAAAAGTTCTTATTTTTTACGTGGAAAACAGAGAAACCACACTGATAAAGCATAAAAGAAAGAAGAACTGGACTGGCTTTTCCACTAATAAACCTTCCTTTCTGTGATGAGTTCCAGTGACATAGAATTATTAAGGTTGGAAAAGACCTCTAAGATCATTGAGTCCAGCCATTAACCTAATATTGTTTAAACTAAACATACATTTCCACTTCTGCATCAAGGTGCATAGATTGAGCTTGTGGTTGCCTGTCTAAGCAAATAGACATATTATCGCAAGAATATTATGTGTAAAAATACATTGTAATTCAGTTTTGATTAGTTTCTACCTCAATCTCAATTATATATGCCACAAATATCTTTATTAACTTAATAAGTATTCTTTGCTTGTAATTTCAATGTTAATGAAAGACAACTTAATTGCTTTTAGAAATTTACTGTTATTGTATTTTCTGTGACTTATCAAGTGAATATTATGTACATCAATCATTGTTTTAGTGTTGAAAAAATTTTCAATTACAAGAATAACTCACATTTTAATAACACCAAATGGTGTTTCACTATGTAAGAGTCCATTGTGAAGATGCATAATATTCAGATTTCCTTTCATTTAATAGCAGAGCCAATGAAGAGAAAAAAAGGATATATAACTTTAGTACCTTCATATTTTCATTTCTGTTAAATATCACGCTGAGTATGGTTCACATTTATCAATTTGAGTATGCAGCAGTTATGGGCTATGCTTTTGTGTATGTAATTTCTTTTATTAATTTTCCCACAAATCAAATAATATGAGAATAAAAAAGGGGAATAAAGATAACAGTTTCATAAATATCTTAAGGACAAATCAGAAATTACATTAGGAATCACTGCTATATTATTCTTTTTCTCTGTCTTTCAGCTGGAGAATGACAGAATTTCTCATATAACTTTATTTTTCCTCTCAAAATAAATCAAACAATGATTTAAATGGTTTCCAGCCTTCTTTTCATATGTTTCCTGTCTGTATTACATAAGAAATAAAAATTAAGGCGTTGTTTTTGCAGTTTGCTGGGGGTTTCTTTGCAAAAACAGGTGCATATATTTCAAAAGCACTTGCAATCACAAAAACATTCACAAAACCAAATTCCTGTCTTTAAGAAGAAGCCACCCTTCCCTTGAAAATTAAAATATTCATTTGGATTTCGAATGCTTGCTTTTTTTTCCCCTCTGTTTCCCAAGCCGCCTCTGACCTGGTCCCCTTTTCCTTTCAAAATACCATTAACAGGTCTTTTTAGTGACATAAATCAGAGAGTCTTACAAAATAATGCAGGCTGTGCCCCCGAATGAGAAGGTGCTGTTCTGTCAGCTGGAAGGGGAAAAGCTGCTCCATGTAATGCTGATATATGACACTGAAGCTCAGTGCTGGTGGCAAGGGGTCAGGAACGGCCACCTTTTCAGCTCTAGAAGCTGCGTACCCAAGTTTTAGCCTGACCACGATGTATAGCTCATCCTTTGGAGAGCCTAAGAGAAGCCTTTGCGTGAACCTCCCTTGAAAAAGAGAGGTTTCCTCAGCAATTTCCCACTGGTCTGTGAAGTCAACCTGCACAGTTCCTCCTGATTTACTTCCTCCTGTATCTGAGGATCTGGCTTATCTTTGTACAACCTAACCCCACCTGGCAGTAATGACCTAACCCCAATGAGACCCAAACTGTGAATTGGTCAGGTGCTGAATATCAGCATCTCCTCCAGCTTTGTGTTTGTATACTACCTATGTATGTTAAGATATAAAGACTGTTTCAGAGCTTTGTGCATCCAGTGAGATCTTAAGCCTGATTATAAAAAGTGTTTGAGAAAAATGAGCTTGTCAGATGTCATGTTTCATACTTTTTAAAATGTAGGTAGCTGAAGCCTAGTTTCACAAAGAAGGGCTGTTTTACACTTCTGAGCAGCATTACCCAATGTTTTTTTGCTGCAAACTGTGCCGAGAAACTACTGGTACTAGATAAATTAATTTCATCTTTGACTGCTTTGTCAATCAGTGTAAGAAGCTATTAAATCACAATAGAAAATACATTGTAATACAGTGATTATTTCCCTGGGATATCGTAAAGCATGAAGAGCAGCCAAGGGTTTCAAACAGTACAGGACAGTAATTATCTCATGACAAGTGTGGTCCCTGGAGATCACTTTAAAACTACTTTAAAGGTATTGCAGAGAAAAGCATTATATATGCTGTACTAGAAGATGACAAAGATGGCACTTCACAGTCACAAAAATGAGTTTTAGCTGGCTGTGAGGTACACACTGATTATTTAAAGTGTTAACAGCCAATTGAATGCTTCTTCAGTTGAAGCATATTTGTTACATAGTGTAACAACCAGTTAATCACACTTCGAAGCCATAGTATAAGAAAGAAGTTGGAAAGCAACAATCTTCTCTTTCTTTCAGTCATTTAGCTTGATATAAAACACTTCCTTTGTGGTTTTGCCTCTTGAAACTACTTTTAAAATTCAAGAGCATTTTTCCTATTGGAAAAAAACCAAACCACCGTATTTGACACAAATGCAGGATATTGCTTAAGAAGGATTGTTGAAGCCATGGTTTCAGTTCTGGGAAATTTCAATGACTGACCTATATTGAAATCAGTTTACAACTCCTGCAAAAATATATTCAAGCACTTCGCCATATGCTTCGTTCCCATCTTGCAATACACATTTGCTTACACAGTTCTAACACTAGACTATTTTAATATCCTTGGAAAACTGCATATGGTTACTGTTTCTCCTCTTAACACAAGGACAACTAAAGTATTTTTTCTTTAGCCTAAAAATTTCCTTTTCACTGAATATACTTGATTTCTATTTCTGTCAAAATAGACTAAGTCATAAATATAGCATGTGTGCTTCAGTGTGTGTGTATGTGCAAGAATTTTTTTCCTGAACCGTCTGCTTTCTTTGAAAATGTGACCTTCATGAAGCATACAGAAAACTGAATTGCTGTATGCATAAATATTTTCATACACACTTTTTGTGCAAAAAAATCTTTAAGAATTACCATCATAGTTGAAAAAACAGTGAATTAATTAAATTATAATATCTAAGTATTAATAGGTCAATGCTAAACAGGCTTTAGAAGGGAATTCTGTAACTTGAAGTTTAGAAAAATATTACTACAAAATACATGCCCATTTGGAGATTTAGTATAGGATATTATCCTCACTTTTATCAAGAATCATATGAAGACAAGGTTAGTAGCAAACACCTGTGGATGCAATATACATTCTTCATGCATAATAAAGTCAGGGGATCAAAAAACTACATGCTGCAATATTGATTATTCATTTGCATTGCACGGAAATAAAAAAAATGGTAATAACATTTACAATTTTTGTAAGGTATCCTAGGGCATATGATGATATTGAAACAGAACAGGGAAAAAAAAGGAGGAATATGATTTTGAGGATATTATTTACAGATAATATTTATGAAGTGCCAGTGAATTTGTATTTCCTTATTTTTCCTTTTATGTAACCAGTCTCATTGAGATATAAGAATAGAAAAGACATTACTTTGTTGCCAGTATGCTTGTCACATTTTTTAATAAAGGACTAAAATACATATTCATTACTAAATCATATAAGGACTCCTTAACAGAAAGAGAGGACCTATCACAAAAGAAGAAATCAGAATTTCATTCCAAAAAAGGTGAAGTTCATCCTTGGAGAAGGGCCAGCATATAGTCCATGTCCCATTAAGGTTTTAATTTGACAACTTAATTGAGTCTCCCAGGATGACTTTCACACAGAATAATGGAACATCACACAATATGCTGATTCGGAAGGGACCCTCAAGGATCAAGTACAACTCCTGGCCCTGCACAGAACCATCCCCAAGAGTCACAGCATGTGCCTGAGAACATTGTCCAAACACTTTTTGAACTCTGTCAGGCTTGGTGCTCTGATCACTTCCCTGAGGATCCTGTTTCAGTGCCCAACCACCCTCTTGTCTTCTTGGTGAAGACCCTTTTTCTGGTATCCAACCGAAACCTGCCCTGACACAACTTCAAACTATTCACTTGGGTCCTGTCACTGGTCACCACAGAGAAGAGATCAGTGTCTGCCCCTCCTCCTCAAGAGGAAGCTGTAGACCTCAATGAGGTTTCCCCTGTCTTCTCTTCTCCAGGCTGAACAAACAAAGTGACCTCAGCCCCTCCTCACACGGCTTCCCCTCAAGACCCTTGACATCTTTGTTTCCCTCCTTTGGACACTCTCTAGTAGCTTAATATCTTTCTTATATTCTGGTGCCCAAAACTGCGCACAATATTCAAGGTGAGGCCGCCCCAGCGCAGAGCAGAGTGGGATTATCAACTCCCTCATCCGGCTGGCAATGCTTTGCCCGATGCCCCCCTGGACACAGTTGGCCCTCGTGGCTACCAGGGCATTGCTGACTCATATTCAACTTGCCATCGACCAGGTCCCCTAACTCTCTTTCCACAGCACTGCTTTCCAGCATCTCATTCCCCAGTCTGTCCATATATTGGGGGTTGCCCCATCCCATGTGCAGAATCCAGCACTTCCCCTTATTCAACTTCATATGGTTGGTGATTGCCCACTCCTCTTATTTGTTGAGGTCTTTCTGCAGGGCCTTCCTACCTTCAAGGCAGCTCCTCCAAGTTTTGTGTCATCTTTAAAGTGGCTTAGTATCCCTTCCAGTCCTGCATCCAAGTTGCTTATGAAGATGTTGAAGAGCACAGGCCAAAGATGGAGCCCTGTGGAACCCATTAGTGACAGATTGGCAGTCTGTTGTTACCCAGTTCACTATTACCCTCTGTGCTCGACCCGTGACCCAATTACTCACCCACCACATGATGTGCTGTGTGTCTAGCTGTGTGCTGGACTTCTGTCTAGAAGGATCCTGTGAGAGACAGTATCAAAAGCTTTAGTTAAATCCAAAAAGATTACATCAACTGGCTTCCCTTGATCAACTATGTGGGTCACCTTGTCATAGAAGAAAATCAGATTGGATAAGCAGGACTTTCCTCTCATGAAGCCATGCTGTGAGAAGACCAATGACTGTGTTATCTATCAGGTGTTTTTCAATACCTTCCAGAATAATCTTCTCCATTACTTACCAGGCACTGAAGTGAGAGTGACAGGCCTGTAGTTTACAGGATCCTCCTTCTTCCCCTTCTTGAAAAATGGGGCAAAGTTTGCCAGCTTCCAGCTTTTTGAATTCAACAGCTCTCTGGATTCCCAAGACTGCTCAAAAATCATTGAGAGAGGTTTTGCAGTGACATCAGCCAGCTTTGACAATTCTGGTATGAATCCCATCGGGCCCTGTAGATTTGTAGGGATCCAGCTGGAGAAGCAGATCCTGCACAAATTCAGGGCACATCCCATCAGATGTCAATAGACCACGTGTTGAGTAGATCATCCCATGGGCAAAAAATACAGAATTTTTCCAATTACATCAACCTCAGAGCCATGCATTGTCCTGATGGATCTGCCTACTCCTATCAATATTATTCCTTGTTACCAGAAGAATCAAGGAAATCACTACCTGTGTTCCTGATCCCCCTACTAATTGTCCCAGGGCCCTGAAGTCTCTTTGATTGCCCTTGGACTTCTCTTTGTTATTTCATCACTTCAAGCTTGAACAACCACACAGTAATCAGAGGGCCTTGCTAGACTGGAGAGTTTTCCAGTAATGTCTCTCATCTGAGACCCTGGGACACTGTTGTGGGTTTGCCAACCAGCCCCCCTGGGGCTGAAAATAGTTTTTTCAGGTGGATTTCCAGACCAAAGCCAATCAAAAGTTTTAGTAATGCCTCTGCCAATTACGTATTTAAGAAAAAGGAAGAGAAGGTTTGTGATGCAGAAAAGATAAGAGCCACGAGGCAGAAGAAATTAGGAGCCAGGCAGGGGGAGGTGTAGACCAGGCCTCCCTCCTCCCCCCGGCCCTGGGCCAGGGGCAGGTGTGGCACTGAAGCCAGAGACATATAAAAGAGTGGAGGAAAAACTCTAAAGGGAGACTGCCTGGACAAGGAATACTGCAAAAGGAATTTCAGGCAGAGAGATAACGCAGCCTCCAAGGTCAAAGCTGGCAGCCGGAGAAGAGAGAAGCCTGAAGGGGGGGGGTCCTTCGCCCTCCTCTCCCCCTCTCTCTCCCTTCAGCAGGCAAGAGACTGAAAACTAAAAACCCCTGCCACTTGTGGAAGACTGTTGGGGAGCAGAGACCCCCCTCTGCAGCTCATGAAGGAGCCCACACTGAAGCAGAGAAGTTCATGAAGAAGATGTGACTTTGTGAGAGGCCTAAGATGAAACAGAGTCCTGCTGGAG
This sequence comes from Platyrinchus mystaceus, assembly GCA_035041135.1. Classification (NCBI taxonomy): domain Eukaryota; kingdom Metazoa; phylum Chordata; class Aves; order Passeriformes; family Tyrannidae; genus Platyrinchus; species Platyrinchus mystaceus. The sequence continues at coordinate 35,991,163 of JAWWLV010000144.1, read as the reverse complement.
ACCTGTGGCCCATGGAGAGAGAGACCTACGCTGGAGCAGGTCGGCCCAGGTAGGATTTGTGATCCCAGTGAGGAATCCATGCTGGTGCAGCTGAATTTGTGACCCTAAGGGGCAGCAGAGAATGGAAGAACTGTTGCCTGAAGTGGACTCACGCTGGAGAGGTCCATCAAGGACTATCTCTTGTGAGAAGGGACCCCACAAGAAACAGGGGTGGACTCAAAAGCCATTATCCCCTGTAACTGTGGGAAGACCATGGTAAGGTAAGTGTGCCCTTGCAGTCCATGAAGGACCCCATAAGGCCTGAGTAACCCCCAGTCTCCGGTCTTAGCCCAGGAGGGGGTACCCCCCAGGAGGGGGGTAGCCCTGAGGTCGACACAGAAGAGAGAGAGAGAGAGAAAGACAGTTCCAGATGCGACAAATGGGAGCTGTCGTCCTAGAGATAATAGAAGAGAAACTTTCAAGTGTGCAAAATTATTTAGAAGACCTGTAGTTCCGGAAGTGGAAGAAAGACTGCTACTCCTCCTAAACTGATACAAGTGGGGAGGGGTACTTCTGTAAACACATAGCACTTTCGCCTAGTTAGAATTGTTGTATACCTTGTTCTTTAGGTTTTATCTTGCTAGTAATAAATCCTAATATTATTCTCCCCTCTTCTCTTTTGTCTGCATAAACCTTCTCTCAACTTATAGCAATTGTGGGGGGGGGTGAGAGAAATTAGCCCAGAGTAAACCCAGAGACAGCAAACTTACCCGTAAGGGGGGTCTGGCCCGCATATTGGGCTCTCTGTTCCCCTTAGAGCTATTACAACTATCTGTTCCTATTACAACTACCCTTCTTTTCCTCTTAACAGAGGAGATCTTGATGCAGGTACAGGTGGAGGTGTTTTAGGAGGCCCCACTACCTGGAAGGACCTTCAGCCACCTCGTCAGTTTCCTGACCTTCTAATGCCTTATACCTGTTGTAGAAGGTACCAGTCCTACCTGCCTAATTCTGAGAAGGAAGAGGAAGGAACCCTCCTCCTGGTACCTGCGCTGACCACCTTCCAAGTCTTGAGACTGTAGTGTCTCTGGATATAATCTGTCTCTCTCTTGCCCATTCACCCAAACACTACGTAGCCTGCTCGCTTCTTCTCGCAGCTCCCTTACTTGGTGACACAGCCCTGCAAACACGGCACACCTTCTGCAAAATAACTGTTGGCTCCAGCCTCACAAAGAGGCACCAGGCACGCCTGGCAACCTGTGACCTCGAGAGCTGCGTCTGCCATCAGCAGGTCTGGCTGGCTGGAGGCCACTGACACAGCTGGTTCAGCGACTCCCACAGCTACAAGGGACTGAGCTTTACGGCGTGTCAACACCCTTATTGAGGAAGCTTAAACCAATATGCTAATAAGACTGGGGCTGAAAAGATCTCTTTGCTCTTCCTTACCAGCTACTGAGTCTGTTTGCTGCCTTTATTGGCTGCCCCTGGGTGGTCAGAGAGAACCTCTTCCTGCTTGTCCTGCCTGCATGGAACTGCCCTGCAAACTGCTGTGCCACACCCTCACTGACGTGCCACACTCTGGATCATTTTACTCCCTGGAGCCATTTAAATGCCCCTTGGCTGCTCCTGGCACTGCCCCCTCCTTGCCTGGTTTGCTGCCGAGGGCTTCCAGGTTGAGTGGATGGTGCTTGGGTGTTCCTGGACTCAGGAACCCCCCTATACATCTGGGTCCCCCCCCACGGACTTCCCTTTGCTCAGGCTGCTGGAGCCTCAGTGACTGAGGGTTTGTGTAGGTCAAAGGCCAAAGAAAGCATTAAGTGCTTTAGTGGTTATAAGGCATATATAAAGTATATTCTGCTTAGAAATAAATAAAGTGAAGCAGCATCAGTAAATGCAGCTATAGGTTAAGGTTCCAAATGAACCACCAGTAGTTCTTTTATGTCCTAAACTTATATGAGGAGGAGGCACTTGCTGTGCCCCTTGTTATTCTCTTAACACTTATTGTTCCCTTTTTAATATTCTCTTCTTCAGCTCTCCAGTACAACACATCAGGCATTACACCCTGCATGTCCCCTGTCTCTTTGCAAACTAAAGCCCTGCTTACAAAAGGCTAAAGATCACCTCTAGCGGACAATTCAGGATCACCAGTGTTTCAAGTGCTATACAGCTTAATCTTCAGTTAAAGATCAATCTGTGAGAAGAGGCATTACTTCTCCCTGTCAACCCCTCTGCCCCCCCCCCCAAATCCCACGGGTAGTTTCTGAAGACAAATTGCAGTGTTCATGTGTAAGTAGAAAACAAGAACCAGAAAATGTTAGTTTTAGCAAACAGAATATTTTCTAACAGAATTGGAGCTATTTAGCAAGCAGGGGAAAAAAAAGTTTTGTGTTAATAAAACTATGTTCACAATACATGTATTTTAATTTAATTTTTTTTGTAGCTGAGTGGGATGAAGCATTTAAAAGCCTATTAGCTTTACCAGTGGTGGTGTTTTGTTTTACCATTATTTGTAATTATCTATTTACAGTAACATAACAAATGTGGTGCCTCCAGCAAAAAGCTAAAGGTTGATGAGAAAAAGAATGGAAAAGCACCTAAATGTTAGACTAGTCAGCAAGATTTTCAAATTTGTTAGAATTAATACAAGCTATCATTAGAGTACTCTACAGTTCAGTGCTTCATAAATATGAAAAACAAAGCAGTAATGCTTTTTGTACCTTTCAGCTTGACTTTTAATGTGATTTTATCTTCCTTTAACAAATCAGGATGCAGAACTGCTCATAAAGCTTTCAGTATAGACCAATAGTATAATAATTCACTATGTGCATCTTGAGGCACTTACAACTTGAATGCATCCAGAACGATTGAAAAAATACATCCTAATTACATAAAATACAGCAACCAAGAACAAAGAATTATCTATCTCTGCTCTAGGGTAAAGATGGATACCTCTTCAATACTTTGCCTGCTTCATTCACTGACCCAGTTGTCTTGGCAGAGCAAAATAAAAAAGTTTATCTGACCTCTGTCTCCTGAGTCCTACATGTCCTGAAGAACAGTAGGATTCCTTCCAATTGTTAGTTCAGGCTTTCTAAAATGAAATAAAATCTCAAATTACATCTTAATAATTTAATCAACAAAAAGGATGCAAAGCACCTCAGACTGAGTACTGAAGCTGCTTTAGAAAATAGTGGGAGAATCAGTGCCAATTAATTTCAAATTTTGCAATGTTTATTCGAAATGAGTAAGTCCATAATTTTGTCAGGATGGGAGAAGGTAATTCCCACAATGTTTTAAGTCACTCACAGCACTGCTCACTCATGGTGAAGCTTTTTGGGTGTGCCAAGGAATTAAAAGACTTTGGAACACTGAAGTGGGTGAAAAAGTTCTTTGGCAGAACACCGAGTTATTCAAACATTATTTAAAAAAATTTGAAATTCTGAATGATGACTTTATTCAGAGAATCATGGGGCATTTCTTTCTAAAAGTTCTATGCAGGAAGGCATATACCTCTTACTCAGATGCCTATAATAAAATCACATCTTATTGCACTAATAAATATTTGACTGACTTGACTCACAAAAGCAGGTAAAATAACATGGAAAATTAAGTGAAATTAAATGTCTGGCTACAATCTCAGTGGCAAACATAAACTATGGCTTTTTATATAATCAATTATCCAGAGCTATCAAAAGCCCCTGGTCCAACTAACGACTGTTGAACTGGGAAGGAAAATATTTGGCCTACGTAGATCTGCAGGTATTTTAGGCTCTTCAGTGATGGAAGGATTTAACAGACAAAGAAATATGCATGTAGAAAACTGAAAGCACATGGTTGTAAAAAAGAGCATAATAGTTTTAACTTTCACATAATGTTAGTAATACGTAACGTCCAGATATCAGGAATTCTTTTTTTTTAGTGAAAGGTGCCAGATGCTAGGACAAAGCAAGAAAGATGGTATTTTTTTTCTGAAGTGCTAGAAGTAGCTAGAAGAATGAACATCATCACCTATTTTATACATAGAATTAAATATTTAGAAGCAGAAAATTCATCAGGATCAATCCAAAATTAAAATTTACAGTGGCAATCTGAGAACTCCCATGCAAGTCAGCAGCTCTTGTCTGCTCAGGAACTGCAACACAAAGCCATTAATTTTACTGTGTCAATGACTGATTTCAAAGCCTCTGTCTCTAAAAAAGCATAAATTAACAAACATTCTTTCTTTTAGGTATGAATGGTATGTTAGAGGAACTCCAAAATTAATTGAAAAGTTGGATTACATCTACTGGCATTTTACAAGGTTGCAACAGATAAAATAATATCTAATATTTTTCTTTTTGAAGAGAAACTTCAATAGGTATTCTTGCTCAGAACTTTTCCAAGTGCAATCTTTTCCTCCTTTTCCATTTCTATAAGAGGAATTTTCCCACGTGCTTCATGCATGTATTTTCATCACTACAAATATTCAGAGGGCACCTGGAAACAGAATCAAGCTCAGAAAAGCAGAGGTGTTAAACAGAGTAACCGAAGTCCAGAGAAGTGTTCCCTGTTGGTAGATGATTCATCCTGTAGTGGTTGGTCAGTGACTCAAAATTTGTGCCACCTTCTGCTCAGCAGTGTGGTAATAGATGCTGTGTTGTTATGATTTAACCATTCATCAAGGAGGAAATCCATAAACTCATGAAATATCCACGAAATGGAATTTTAATAACAGATTATGAGAATTGTGAGAGATTCAGCAATTCTGCTAACATATTCCTGTAAAAATTTATTCTTCTCTGACAGCATGTGTGACTAAGACTTACGGGTGCAATCTGTAAGGAAAAGTCCTGTCTCCCAGGCTGAAGATGAGGGTACGGCCAGTGAGTTTACCTTGTTATTCGATTTGCACTTATTAGTATAGAATTCATTCTTCTCCAGCCTGTAGAACAAAGTTAACTACCAGACAGAAAAGCTATGAGGTACAAAGGTTAATGGTGAAACAAAAAATAATGAAGAATAAAGTATGCTATTTCCATTGTAATGAAGTCCATTTGGCTTCAGCTTTAGAAGCAAGCTATTTTAGGCTCTCTAGTGATGCAAGGATTTAACAGACAATGAAATATATATTAAAAAACTGAAAGCAAATGTGTAAAAATGTCCATAATATTTCTGTCATCAATCTGCTTTAATCCTGGCCAGGATTATGGAAAGGATTCCCAATTTAAAATTTAATATCACATTGGCTTATAAACCCCCTGAATTTGGTATATATAAGTAATTATTAAAAAACCCCAGAGCACCAATACTCCCAAGTTTTCTGATTTTATATCAAAATGGATCCAGAAGCCTCTGCTTGATGTTATACTGTCTCATCAACAGTTTCCCATGATCTGCTCTCTGCACCGCTGCTCCCTGAGGACACCCTGCCAGGAGGTGGCCTCCTGCCAAGGAAGTCCCACCTGAACCGGGAGTGTCCATCTCCTGCACAAGCAGAGCAAGGGAAAAACCTTGTCTAGACACCAGTCCTGGGCCTGTCCCTCTGACCACTGTTTGGCCACAGTTCTTGAGAAAAGATACTTTTAGTTTAACAGGGTGCCGAAGTCTGTATGAAAAAGTGTCCTTGTTATGGTTTGAAGGTTAAGGAGGCTGAAACATTTTTTCAGCACAGAAATACCAAGCACCTCATGAAAATGAAGGCAATGGCTGACAGGAGTTTTTGTGGAGTGCCGTTTTATCGAACTGTCAGGCACTGGCTTTATTCACAAATCTGTGAATCTCTAAAAATGCTACTGGCAAAAATCCTTTAACTGTGGTGCATATCCAGTTACTTGTTCTCAGGAGATTTAAAAACTAGGCTTTACTGTCTTTTCTCATTAATTTTGAATAGCAGAGCAGACATGCAGAATTCTGTTTGTCTACCTTGTCACTGCCCAGTAAATGAAATCCATAGAAAAAATGTCACAGAGCCCAAAACCCCCAAACAACAAAGTGTTGCAATCTAACTCTTCTCTTTCATTTGGGAAGAAGGGGTTATCTGTGAATAAAGACCTCATATCCCCAGTAGTGATCAGTGCCACAAAATTTTTGTGTCGGTTTTTCTGAATTTGAATATGCTGTAAACTTAGGACAAAAAGCTGCCTCAACTTCATCTGACATCAAGTCAGTTTTAATGAATTTGACCCTCTAGTTCTCAGCTCTCAGAGCCACCAGCACTGGTATAATGAACTGACACATTGTTTAGCATACATTTTTTTAAATCTCATTTAATTTTATAGTAGATTTTTTGCCTTAAAACCTTAAACTTTTATTGAGCAATTAAACTGCATTCTCAGTCAGGGGGAAGAAATGCTCATAAAAGAGAAATAAGCTGAGCAGTAATTTCTAGACAGAAGTTACATTTTTATTTCCCCCATCATAATAGGAACAAATATTTGCTTTGTAAAATAAGACACAGAGTCTTCTAAAGAGCTGAAAATGACAATTGATTTTTTTTTTTTTTCTCAAGTGCTATTAGAGTTCTTGGAATAAAAACCTGCTTCTGGTATGCTGGCCTTCTCAGATTAGTCAAATAAAATGAGCAATAGTTGTTGGAATCTTTTTCTACAACCATTTTGCTGACTGATGGCTGTTTTCAAAGCATCACACATATTGATTTTTTTCCCAGAAAGCATCTCTGCTTTAATGCAAACATTTTAAAGGTAACCTTGTGTCTGCCAACAAACTAGTAAAATCCTGTATCTGTTGTAAACAGTTCTGATGTTAAAGCAAGATGACTGGAGACCTCTTTGTGATGGTTCAATGACTACCTGTGAATTTTATAGATGATGCTGAAAAGCATAAAACATTATGTACAGTATCTAAGTATGTCTTCAGGTATAATAATAACAAAATTAGGTTTCAACAAATGCTAATTTGAAGGACATTGCCATTTATAACACAATATCAATGCTTTTTATTTTACTTATCGCCTCCATTCTTATTAATTTTCTCTGGTAACTTCTAAACTATGTTTCTATCCACCATGAGTAAGAAAGGAAAAATGTACACTTAAAATAATTACACAAAACTGCCTAAAATGTTAAAAATGCCACCGATACGTATTTCATTTGAAGAAAGTATTAAACCACAAAACTATACACTGCTAATCTATGGAGAAATTCTCCTTTCTTTTTCCGCTATTAACTGTCACTTAACAAATAAAAGAATTCATTTATATGTCTTCTAGAAAATACCTTGCTAAAATTTCTTTATATATACCTGCCTACTTAGTTACTTTCATGATCAATGAACTCAAATACCTCAAAAATAATTTGGATAGAGAGGACATCCACACAGCAACAGAACAGATAGAAATATGTGACAAGTTATTGTAATACTGAACAACTAGTAGCTTTATTAATATACATACAGTTCTTGTGTCCCCAATATAAGGACATGGAACTGTTGGAGCAAGTCCAGAGGAGTGCCATGAAGCTGATAAGGGGACTAGAGCACCTCCCCTATGAAGACAGGCTGAGAAAGTTTGGGCTTTTTAGCCTGGAGAAGATGAAGTCGCATGGAGACCTCATAGCAACCTTCCAGTATCTGAAGGGGGGCTACAAGGAAGCCAGAGAGAAATTCTTCATCAGGAATTGTAGTGGTAGGACAAGGAGTAATGGGTTCAAACTGAAAGACAGGAAATTTAGGTTAAATACAGAGAAGAAGCTCTTCTCTGTGAGGATGTGAGGCTCTGGAACCGCTTGTCGAGAGAAGTTGTGGATGTCCCATCCCTGGTGATGTTCAGGGCCAGGTTGGATGGGGCATTGAGCAACCTCGTCTAGTTGGAGAGGTCCCTGTCCAGGGCAGGGGGTTTAGAACTAGATGATCTTTAAGGTGCCTTCCAACACAAACTGTTCAATGCTTCTATGCTTAAAAATTGGTTAAGGCCTGCATGCTAGCATAAATGCAGTATCCAGAAGAATCCTGGCAGCAATAGGGTAACAATAATAGTATGTCAAACTCTTTGATCTTTATGTAAATGTTAAGTAAATGAATTATTGTTTTAATAATAGGATAATAATCATAGTCCTTCCTAAAGTAAGATCCTACTGATTTCAGTCCCTATCTGAAAAACAAAGGCACATGAAACTACTGCACCACCTGAAAGACATTCAGATGCATAAATAATTAATATTATTTAATAAATAATAATAATTAATTCTTCGGAAGTGGCAAGAAGGTACTTTTATTCTTTATTATGCTCTAGTTTACAGCAGATTGAAAATTTTCTGACTACCTAAACAGTTTTGATCAATGGATATTGTTTTAATAAATCAAAACATATCAGCAAAATCTATCAAAATAATTTTGGAAGGATTATTTTGAACTTTTCCAGAGATATTTTGGCTGTATGTTCCAACTTAGGAAAAAAAAATCAAAATCATTATACTTATTTCTGATGAAACAGACATTCCAAATTTTGACCAGCCTTGAATGAAGTCATGCTCCTGTTCATGGTTCATCCCTATTACAGTATTGCACTATGTGGAAAACTGAAGAGTTATAACACTGAACTCTAATGACTCTTAGATCAATAAAGAACTGTGACATGCTGTACTCCCAGGTGAAAGGAAAATTGAGCTGGCAATTGACATCTCAGATATGCCAGTTCCTTACATTCACAGAGACATTATTACTTAGTCTGGTTGAAAGCAATATTCTAATATAACCAAAGGTCACGATTGAGTAATAAATCTGAAGCTAAAGTCAGTTTATCATAATTCTGCCATGTAAAAGTCACAATGTGTAAGTAAAGGTCAATTTTAGCAAGTCATATTCAAGTGTTTTTCTTTTGGGCTATGTTAAAAAAATCCTTTTCTTTGTTATGCGATAAATAAACACTGAAAGGTATAAAAATCACTAAACATATTGCAAATTATCTAATTTTAATCCTGCTGTGTATCAGATTTTTAGAGACTGCACTACAATTCAAGTCTGTTCTTTCAGTTTCTCAGCATATCACCAAGTTAACCTTACTGTACCTTCTTCTCAACTGATAACTGGAAAGATTATTAGCTTGTTCTACAGGTGTTTCTGTGAAATTCCGAAGTTTCCTTACTTTTTGTTTCACTGAAGGCATAGAGGGATTATCATACTATTTAGAAGAGCTTCACTTACTAAGCAAGCTGAAGAAACGCTATGTGAATCAGCCTGCCTTGCCATGATTTGTTTCTCTAAACTTTTAAACTGACATAAGTAACCTGTACCTTTCTCTCAATGAAGACTAATGATCTAAGAGCACCACACTACTCAAACAGCTGAAAATATGAAAGCATTCACATGCCATTCCTCCTTAGGATAGAATATTTCAGCTGGAAACCTGTTCATGAATGAAGAATTGCTATCCAAACCTACAGTATTGAGAAAAGAGCATAAATGTGGGATCTGTTTTACACTGAAAAATAGTGAGAGTTACTGTTTGAATATTATGTCTTGCTGAGAACTCAAGATCCCATATCAAGCAGTAGTATAAGTTTCATGTTCTGTAGTAGAATGTAATTGAATCTTTGTAGTTTCTGGGTCAAGAAGAATGCAAGACTTGTGAGTAATTAGTGTCTAAAGAACTAATGTAAGCATGGTTGGTTTAAAAAAACGAATGAAAAAAAAAAAAGCCTTGTAGGACACAGACTATAGTCAATGTCCATTCTGAAGTTCTTATTAATTATGTTTATTATCAGATGTCCAATGAAATTTTCCATTGCTGTAGACAATTTTTATAGACCTTTTGCGAAGGTTTGTCAGACATCATTAATATTTATCAGCTTTTCTCCTTCCCTCTTCCTATGCTTTACCAGAGTGTTTACTATAGAGATGCTGAACATCAACAAACAATTTATGAAGACTATGTCCACTCCAATCTGTTATTTCAGGAGCAGAAAAGGTCATGTAATTTATTTTTTAATCATGGCACATTTTCTTACACAGAAGAATTTCCAGAACTCTGGCTTTTCACTTTTATTAAACTAATGTTAGCAGTATTTTATCCCTAATCTAATAATATATGATAACTTCGACAATATTTTTAATTATTTAATTATTTTACTGGAGCTGCCTACAGCTATCAAGATGCCTAGTTTTTCTGTGCAACATCTATTAGGGGGTTCTCATAAAAACTAGCAATAGTAAATACCATCTGTTGTTTTCACTTCCCTCCCCTTCCTGCCATCAGGTATTTTTACACATGGATAAGCCTAAGATTTCTTTTCTTTGGGCTGAACAGTCCCAGCTCCCTCAGATTTTCCTTGTAGGAAGCATATTCCAAGCCCTTAATCACCATCATGTCCTTTACTGGACTGGCTTCAGTATGTCCATGTCTTCCTTCTAGTGAGGAGCCCAGATCTAGACACAGCACTCCAGACATGTCTTACCAGTGCTGAGTAGAGGGGAGAGAAATCACCTATGTTTTCAAGATTATAATGTAACCCATAAAAAGTAGGAAAACCTTTTTCAAAAGGAATTTTCTTCTTAATATCTTTCTGATATCTTTATATTAGTGAATAACGTACTATTTTGTGTTTCTTGGCAGTTTACTCAAGATGCATAATTAAAGAATTGTGACTTAGAAAGATACTAGTTTCCCTTGGAATTTCTGGAACAAGCTAAGAATTTTCTCTGCAACCCCAAATTTCTAGTCCCTACAATTTTCTAGAGTACTTTATCTCCCACGATATCTGTGTTTTATTTGCTGCATCCTGATTTTGCACAGGACACTTTCCCCCTTCTTTTTGCCTACATACTTTACATGAACTAAATATTTTTCACAATGTTAGAATTACTTTTTAATCATTAAAATACTCCCTGAGATGAATAACTAATAACAGAAAAAAAGATTAACACAAGTTTTATGACAAGTTATAATCAATATTTCAACAGCGTCTATTGGATGAGATATGCTAAAATTCTGCACACCATAGCATACCATATTTGTATTCCTTTTCAATTCCTGGTTTCAGACACAGTCAGGACCCATTTAGATATAGACATAGCGTTAGTGGGAAAAAATAAAACATTAATGGGGAAATAAAACCCATCTCCCACACTAATCCAAGAAAATGCAAATATAAAGAGCAGTTTTGGTTGCCCTTGATGCTCTGGTGTGTTTGTGTTTTGTATTTGTTTCGGTTAATCAAGAAACAGCTATTCAGACAACTCTAAAAATCCTGTGCAGTAATCTTAGAATTTATGGGTACCTTCTGGTTACAGTTACATATTATTTTGACTATAATGACTTAGCTTTAGCTTATTGCCATGCTAACCACTGCAGGCTCCATTACTTTTCAAGTATCTACCATAAATGCTGCCATTAGCCATAGCCTTCCATTTGTGATACTGTTCCTAATTTTTCCAGATTCAACAATTATATCACTGTTTTTCATAATTTCACCCTGTCTTATCTGATGAAAAGGTTCTAATTAGATCAAGCTAATTTTGGTCTTGCTTTCATTCTACTTTCTTGTGGACTATATAACTAAACTGCTTTTGGTTCATATTTTGACAGAACTCAATCAGAATGTCAAATTCTACATTTCTTTCAAGTCTAGGGTACTGAATCAGGTTAAAAGTAGGAATACAGGCTTCCTAATTATATATGTTACTGCTCTGCAGAACCATTAATCTTTTAAAAATAACACACTTGTGCCTCAGAAGGCACTGAATGGTTTGTTGGCTCTCAACAGAGAACATGAAAAGTAATACAAATGCACAATCACTGTTGCAGGGGAACTTTGGAATGATTTGGGCTTCAAGCTTGCTCATTTGTGAGCACGACCCAGCTACTACTGCTGAAGAGCATGTCATTACTTACTCATTATATTTTATTGTGCTAGGAATCATTAGGAATCAAGGATGTGAGAGTCATGAGAAATGGGGAGTTTATTTGCATCAAATTCTTACTGCTATGCTTCTCTTTCCAATTTAGTATTATTCAAATGTCTTCAAAATTATTCAAGAATATTTTATTTTTGTGAATTCTTCCTTGTATGTCAATACTACAAAGGTAACTTTCATCCGATTCCCTTCTCACAATGTTCCCATCTCTAAGGCATCCCTTAAAATCTAATTTATCTCTGATTATTAGCAAGTATTTTAAGACTATTCACCTTTTCCAAATATCCTCTGCCTTCAGAAATCAATGGCAAGCTCACGCTGTTTGAGATTAGCCCCTTCAAGACTTGCTTTGAGTGGCTGAAGTTTTTCTATATAACCATTAAGGATTTAGCAGTTCTCCTCCATCATTTTAGCTTCAGATAATCTTCAGTTAGCCACCGATGGGCATTACTACATAGGAAACTGAATTTCTTAAATTCAGCAAAGAGATTCTTAAAGTGCTATTTTGTTTTATGGTGCCTAAGCCTGGATAGACATAGTATAAACAAAAAATTTTTAGTAAGTTAATAGAATACCACATAATGTAGACTTGTAGATACACTGCTTCATTGTCAAAAGCGATAAACTTGACCACACTGTACACTAATTAATGTTGGTGTAAGAAGGAGTAACTTAAGTGAGTTAACTAAATTTATTTGAATTGATTGGGGAATACACAAAAGTAGAATTAGAGTTTAATTTAATCTAGTATTCAAGCATGATATTTTTAAGAACAAGAGAAAAGGAGGGTAGGAGTACCTCTCCTGTGAAGGCAGGCTGAGAGAATTTGGTTGTTCAGCCTGGAGAAGAGAGCTGGAAAGGGACTTTTTACAAGGGCATGTAGGGATAGGAAAGGGAGGAATGGCTTTAAACTGAGAGTAGATTTAGATTAGATATTAGGAAGAAATTCTTTACTGTGAGGGTAGTGAGGCTGTGGAACTACTTGCCCAGAGAAGCTGTGGATGCTCCATCCCTGGAAGTGTTTAAGGCCAGGTTAGATGGGGCTTTGAGCAACCTGGTCTAGTGGAAGGTGTCCCATCCCATGGTGGGGTTAAATCAAAACCATTCTATGAAAAGGTGAATCTCACAGTATCTTGACTAATGAATTATGTAGTGTCATCATTGTAATTTTAATGCAACAATGTAAAAATACCGTACTAGCTACCAGAAAGAAAATTAAGTTTTTACCAGAGCCCCAAGACCCTCACAAGTGTAATATTTTCTAATGTGATGGGACATTTTCTTCTCTTCCAGAGATCACCTGTATGAGTGGTAGATCTTTCTGAGGAGTGTAGAATCAGCTACTGCCTTCACACTACTGATCCTGATACCAAGGTTCAAACAGTAATGAACTCTAGTTTTAAATTCAGAAGTCTAAGTGGAATTTTATGATACTAAATTTAGCGCTCTGGGTCTCTAGTTCTACTAGCACTGAAAGATAAAACACCATTTTTGGAACTTGAAATTTGGAACTCACCGTAGGTGTAACCACTTAGTTTTATTTATAGAAAAATCATATGATTAACTATAAAGCTCAACATGGTTGCACATCTTTCCCTTGACACTTAGAAAAATGTAGTGAGGAGTTAATTGTACAGCCTTACTAATAAGTAGGTTTTTCATTCAAGCCTGTGAATAGGCATAACAAGAGAGCAAAACAAGACCCCAAAAATTGCTTGACTATATTTAGAAAGTGCATAACATAAAGAAAAAAAAAAAAAAAAGAGTTCTCCAAACTGATCCTGAAAATACAAGCTAATTCTTAATGCGCCTATTTGACAAGTACTGCATGACTGTTCTGGCAGGGTTACAGAACACCTACAAATGAAGAGGAAGGTGGGACTGCAAAGAAAGCTCATTAATTAGCATTTTTAGTATCTCAGATGCAAAGGACAGCATAGAATTGCAAACAGCATTACTACAATATCTCTAGTGCAAAAAAAAAAAAAAAAAAGATGTGGGAAGAGAAAAGGGGAACCTACAAGATTCCTCCTGTGCAACCTTTTTTACGGGAATAAATAGACAATAGTACACAAAATCAAGTCAATCTACTTTCTCCACTTATTAAGCCCTCAGTCCCCTGTTTTCCTGGTCTTTCTAACATTAAATTTTAGGAGTTACGTATTCATGAGAGCAGGTTACAGTATAGCATTTGCCTTAAGCCCTGCTCCAGGCACCTGTATTAGTAGCTGATGACATCTAGTTTTATACAGTGCAGCCACATTGTTTCAACCTGAGCACAGGCTGATTTACAGGATCTTACCTACCACCTTTTGCAAACACAGTACTGGAACCCTTCCACTGTTTCAGATTTTCTGCATGACATTGGTTACGATGTTGCTACAGGGAGAGAAGAAATATACAGTGGCCAGCTTGGGTTAGTTGTATCTATGCCTGGCTTCTGCAAGTAGGAGTGCTTTTTGGCTCCTGCACCCAAATTTTCCCCTACAGCATTATAAGTACAATTTTGTATTCCAACAAGTCATGCACAAGACATATTTAGGAGTAAAACACCATTCTGTACAGACCCCATGCTAGCATCAGAGTTTGATCTCATACAGGTAACTTGATTTTCCCCATAATTTATTACATAAAATAATTTTTGTTGTTGAAAGAACACCCTCATTATTTCCAATAACAAAAATTAAATATTTCAAATTAAATATGGGTAACTGACACTGAATATGATCCCGGTCCTTTCATGGCAGAAAAAGATTTCACAGACAAACATTACTTAAAGCCTTGTTAAATGTAGTATAATCCTTATATAAACAGTAAAATCAAAGACAATACTTATATACTAATATGCTGAGTTGGAAGGGACCACAGGGATCGAGTCCAACCCTTAGCCCTGCACAGGACCATCTCCAAGAGTCACACCATGAGCCTGAGAGTATCATCCAAACACTTCTTGAACTCTGTCAGGCTTGGTGCTGTGACCACTTCCCTGGGGAGCCTCTTCCAGTGCCCAACCACCCTCTGGGTGAAGAAACTTTTTCTGATATCCAGCCTAAATCTCCCCTGACACAACTTCAGGCCATTCCCTTGGGTTCTGTCACTGGTTACCATAGAGAAGAGATCAGTGCCTGCCCCTCCTCTTCCCCCTAAGAGGAAGTTGTAGACCTCAATGAGGTCTCCCCTCAGTCTCCTCTTCTCCAGGCTGAACAGACCACTCCAGCAGTTTGTCTATGATGTTATGTAGAAATAGAACATTATATAGACATTGAGTGTTATGCCCACTATGAATTTATATATATAACTAATAATGTGTTATGCATACATATTGTCAGTGTCTATACAGGAGACATATTCTTACAGAGATAAATACTATGAAAATGGTCTCATACCTACTTGAAAGCTAGCACTCTGTCCTAAAGACCTATTACATAGTGTCAGACTAGAGAGGAATGAGTATTGAGAAAATGAAGGTAAGATAAAAATGAAAAATAATGAAAGACAGTAGTGGAATTCCTTTTGGTGTTTTATCAGCACAATTGCTGAAAGTGTGAATAATTTTTAAAAGGCTGTACAGTATGAAAAAATAATAAAAAAGTGCCAAATATGTGAGCAGAAAATAACAATATAATTTGGAAATCCTTCATAACATGTGCATTGTAGGCTTTCTTTCTAGAAAATGAACACTCCTGTAGAGTTTGCAATTATGGTATTAAAATGAATTCAAAGATGACCTCCAGCATTCTTAGCATGGTTACATCTTTCTCACCTCTCACCATCTTCAAAATAAGTGGCCCTCAGGCAGGACACACCTGTGGGGAAAAGACGAGTCTAACAATAGATATCAGAAATACAATCAGACCTGATGAAATTAAAATATCTAATTTGCATAAGCAACCTCCTAATCCAATTTTCTTTTTAACAAACATTAGAATTCTGATGGAGTTTATATCTAAGTTTTTCAAAATACCTTGCTTAAAAATAGCATCCCTCTGAAAACTTCGGTTGTATTGTTTCAGGTGGGTTTTTTTAAAATTTTTGTTTGTTTTTTTAAAAAACAACTTACTCGAGAGAACCTAACTTTTAACTGCTTTGATTTATTTGCTAAGTCTCTCTTTAGAATACAGTCTTCTATCCTTGGAGACCTAGAGTAAGAGCCGGGAGCAGCTTCTCATTATACAGCAAAAGCAAGACAAAATTTCACAAAGGGATAAAAACTAGGAAAATGCAATGGGAGAAATAAACAGAAGCTGGTAGAAAAACAATACAATACATTGTTTGGATCTAGAAAATTTAGATATTTCTCTTATTACCTACAGCAGGTGCATAAGAAAGGGAAAATTGCTATTATTTATAAATAAAATATATGAAATAATATATTTTCTATTATTTAAATCTCGTATATTGATATATTTCTATTTTACTATAGTTTTTTTTTTTTTTAAATTGGAGACATTTTCCAAGCACTTGTTTTTTTATTGGGGTTTTTTTGAACCTTAGATTCTTACATATATAAAAAGGAATTATCAGCTTTTAAGTAACTATCACCTTATATGTGAGAAGAGAAACATGTGAGAAGCAAAAATAAGCTTTTAAAAAGATCTTTATTTTTTCTTCTTTTCATAAGGCAAAAAATTAAGAGAAAAAAATTATGGAAGATAGTAAAGAGTCTTACAAAATAAGTATGTAAAATTTTGTTTAATTCTTAGGAGAATATTTTTGATTTTTTTTCTAAAGAAAAATCAAACACCTCTTCCTTTTTTTTTTTTTTTTTCTAAAATTATCCCTTGCATATATTGTCTTATGAAACTATGAAATACTTTCCAGGAAATATTTTAGATGACTTTAATTATGAAGGTCAAGATGCTTAGGAAAATATCTTGCATACAAAAAACACCATGTTTCATAATAAAAGAATATTACTATAGCAACAGTTCAAGTTGTTATGGTAACAGTGTCTGTGCAAAGGGCAAATGAGCTTACAAAATATTTAGGTATTTTTCTCTGCAGAATTTTTTATATTCAGTTTTTCCATTAAAATTCTTTCAAACTGATTCAGAGGATAAAGTACGGGAAAAAAGAACTACGAAGAGATAGAGTCATCATTACTGTTTTGAAATATAAACACCTGTTTTGTTTGCACTTTACTTAACCTTTGTATACTTTGAAAGAAAAGGGAGAACAAGGTCAATGAGACATCCTATTAGACAGCTTCTCATTTCACTCAAATTTTAAAATTTGCCAAGAAAAAACGAAAAGGAAGAAAAAAGATCAGTCACAGGCAATTGAAACAGTGGTTTGATTAACAGCATTATTTAGGGCTCATCAGAATTATCAACTGGGTTGAATCACACAGTTCTGCAGGCTAAATGGAGCTGTTGTGTACACACAGGGGACAGTGTCCGAGACAAATGGAGTTCACATCTTCCTGGTGCAATCTTTCTTTCACAGACTGGCTGCCTATGTTTGCCCACACAGAGCCCGAGGTGGAACCATACCTGTAGGACCTGCCAGGATGGGGTGGAAACAGGAGCTAGGAGGCTCTAGCAGAATGACAGAGGGAAGTTGTGGACTTCTGAACCATACAGGCAGGAGGCTCAGAGGAGTCTGAGTCTTGTCTTTTGTCACTGTCTCAACAAAGAGTGCAATTGGAAGGTAATACATTGATGCTTTTGAGTCACTGACTGCTTAGTGGTCCTAGCCAGATCTCTTGTGTTGCTGACCAATGTGAAACAGGCCTTATTAGTGTCAAATGCATAGTGCTATGCTGAAAACAGTAACTCTATTCCTTACTGTGTTGATCCTCAGCAATGGTTTGATTGACCTTTCAAGTTTCCCAGGAAATAATTTCCATGCTGACAGTCAATCTGCCAGAGAGCAAGTGGAAATAAAGCATACTTATGATACTGCAGCAATAACACTTCCCTTGGATGTCCAAAAATACGTAAGAAAAGGAAAGAGAAATTATAGAAATACTCTGGTTTACATACAGCAGATATTCAACTAATATTCACCTGAGATCATATTTGATTCTGACTAACATTATGATGTAACTAATCTGGGGCACTTTCAATGTGGGGGAATTTGACCAAAACATGGAAGAGCAATACAATATTTTGCTGAAGTTATGTATTATATTTTCCATCAGTTATTTTATTATTGTATGAAAGGTTTTTTTTAAAAAAAGTTTTCTAAATTAGTTTTTAATTCAAACTATCTGGAGAAACAAGATATCACTTTTAACTGTTGGGCTATGGGTGAGATTCAGGATATTTTTATATAGCTAATTTCTATTGGAAAAAAATAACCACCTCAAAACCCAGAAGTTTTGATCATTAAGAGTCCAAAAACTGGGTCTGAGCCGTATTTGCAAATCTGGAGAAAGCTATACACATTCTATACACCTCATTCAAAGTTAAAGAATTTACAGATTAAATGCACTCTTTATAAAATCCCAGTACCTTAGCTAAATGAAGTAACTTCATTTGGAACTAGAGAATACTGTGAGATAACAGAGCTTATTAAATACATCTCTGTAATTAGTACAGTATTTGAAATATCTTGTAGTAAAGTCTCAAACTACACTAGACACCTCCACTGGCAGGTCATCAATAAACTGAAAAACCTCTTTTAATTTGTGGACACTATCAGAATAACTGACACCAAACATAATTTCTGGACACACAAAGAGGGAGTTTGGTAGAAACATTCATTCAGTGTAGATGCACCTACAGTGGATGTTGCCAGTAGGAAGTATCCTGAATTGCATCACTTGAAATTGTAGTAATTCAGAAGTAAAAAAAAAATATTTTTTTTTAACAAAACAGGTAACCTGTTTGTATGAACAAAATATAAGCAAAAAAAATATACCACATTATGTCTTTTCCATCTCTATTATTCATGATTCTATGCAGCTGCTATGTGAAGTGTTTAAACAGTAAACTCTATTTAAATATTCAAAAGTAAAATATTTATTCTGTGTGTGAAACTCATTTAGAGAATAGCAGAAAGTGTCATTATATAATCTCAGCTATTGTGTTTCACTTTATGTGACAAAAAATGCTGCTATTTATAAAATCTGGAGAAATACTTCATACTTATTACTGCAACTAATTAATTTCACTTTTCTGCTTGTGAAGTGTTTTCAGGTAGGAATGTCTGCAGACACAGAATCTTACGACTCCATTTTTAGCCTTCTGTAAACAGTCCCAGAAAAAAGTATCTATTATTTTTGAAAT
>JAWWLV010000144.1:35952518-35963565 GCA_035041135.1 Platyrinchus mystaceus | reverse complement strand
TTTCTTCTTTTTCCTCACCAGCCCATCTTTGACATGACCTTTTCCATTCTTCATATGATAACTCCATTGCCACAACCCCCCTCTGTGGAAAGTCACATGTACCCAGAACATTCACGAAGAGGCAGTTGAGGAGTCAGAAACCACCAAAGACCTCCAAAGCATCCATCAGACTCATTCCTGAAGCCTTCCATCAGAGGACTGTATATGATGCAAAAGTGTTGCAGCAGATACAGGGTCTGTGCAAGAGACAGTGTGAAACTCCTCCCGTCACCACCCTCAACAGGGGAGGTACCTTGGCATTCCCACCTAGCTTGAATGTAATTAATCCATTGAACTGTATGTTTTGTGGGACCCTCACCACAAAAGAAGGACCAATGGGACGTTGTCTGGATCCACATAGTGGTGACTATCCTTATCTCTCTGTCACTCACTTTCTTCCCTTCCCCACTACTTTTTCTTATTTCTTTCTATCTCTATCTCATATTTACTGTTAAATAAAATCAGTACTATTGACTTCAGCATATGGCCTTGTTTGCACCTTAATTCAGGCAAAGACATCCCTCTAATAATTTTAATAATTGGATCTTAACACCTAGGAAAAGCTGAGCTGTGAACATACCGTGAAAGATTCCCTTAAGCTGTGATACCAGAGCCCTTTTGGCCCGCATCTTGAGTGTGTCTCTGTTGAGCAAAGATGGTGATCATGTGCATTCCTTTGTGCGCTTCAAACTCAGCACTTGCAAACAGGTCTGCTTTCTGACAGTTCAGTGATGCTAATGTTTCTGCCTTCTCTAGCCTCATTGAAGGGAGATGACATAATGGATTTCACTGAGGCTTGTACAAATGATCACACACATGGAAAGGGAATGCTATGTCCCGGATTTTGAGAAGTTTGTTTAGCTTGTCTCAGCTTGTTTGTGATGTACATTTTTCTGCAATAAACTGGCATTGACTGGATCGTCATAAACTAGTGAAAAATAAGGTCTTGTTGATGCTTCTGTGGAAAAACCTATAATATGATAGGTATTTGAAATTTGGCTTAATAAAAGTCTTTAATGTGACATGCAGTTGCCAAATGAAGAATAGGAAAACCCCAAGTTAACTGGGGTAATCTGATGTAGTCTGTATTGATTTCTTAACAGGAAGACTTACAGATGCATTCCATTTCTGTCCAGTTAAAAGATGTAATAGTACATTAATCATCAACTGACATTTCAGTTCTACCTAAAGACATAATTTTATCATGATAAAACTGCAGTGTCCAATATCTTGTGTATTAGGAAAGTGGCACATGAAAAACACAAACTTCTAACATACAAGCACTTTTCACTCAAATATGCATACTCTTCTGAGGTTATTTTCATACTTTTTGTCATCATATTACTATTCGTATCTAAAAAAAAAGATTCAAACAAAAGAATGAATATTCAATAAGAATGCTTGAAAGGTGATAAACACAGCTCAAATAAAACTTTGAAAGTCACCAGGGAGGTGACAACTCAGAATCATCATTCACAGAAATGTGATTCCCATATATAAGTCACATAAAACCATTGGGGAAAAAAATACAAATCAGTGTATAAATGATAACTATTGTATAGATAAGTTACAGTTTGGTATACAATATTACACTAATCTCATCAAATAGAAAAGAAAATTGGGTTGGGGTTTTTTTTTAGTGTAAAAAATATCTGCTTTTGATTTAAATGCTTAAAGCCTTTCAGGACCTCTGACAGTGATGTCACTGACTATTACACAGACACCGGTATAGAACTCTGATTTCCAGTTTTTAGACTTTTCATTTTTGTTTTGAATGCTCAAAGGATTTCAGGTCTGAAATTTAAAAAAGCAAATATAAATAAGTCAAGCCATTCCTTCTTCCCTTTAGAGAGTGTATAAAACACATTTATTTCTTGGGGAGAGTATAAAAGGATATATGAAGCTAGAGAAAGCCCTCAGTGATTAGTTATTTTCCCTGAGGTTTCCAACAGTATTTTGCAAACCTGGGAAGAACCATTCCCTCAGGACTCTCTGCTATCCTAGTCAGTTAGGTTTAATTCTCCAAAGTTGTGCTATTTTTAATTCCTTCAGTGGATACTGAAATGTATGTTTTCAGAGAATGCAAAAAGCTATTTGGAAGTATTAATGGCTAAGCAGTAAATTAAGAAGAAAAATTAAAATACTCTGCTTTTTCAGTATTAACAGATATGAATGTTTTAAAAAATTGTGCAAAATAGTTGTGATAATGTAAAAAATATTTGTACTTGGCATTATTATGCTAATATATAAGAAGCAATTTTCACTCTATTAACAGAAATTGTAGTAACAGTGAGGTTCATTCTTTCAGTTTTGCTTCTGTTCTGTAATTATCTATTCTCTAAAAATAAACTAAATATCTGTATTAGAGAACTAGCTGAATTAGGATACCTGAATTTAGAGTGCACAACAGATTTCAGTGCTCTGTGATGGTCATCTTCTCCTCGATGTTAGAATTGTGCCTGTGTGCTATTGAACACAATATTAAGCACTGGATTAACACGTGAGATTTTTCAAAGCCATCTCTAAACTTCACCTTTCAAGACAAAGTTTTCCTAACAGGATGTCTGATCCCAGTGTAAGTGAACAGCCTTTCCAAGAAGACATGTGAAGAATTTAGACCTCAGTAATACGATACCCGAACATGGGAATGAAATATAGAGGAAAAGATGAAATTTGAGCACCATCAAAACTATCTGCACTGGACAGGTGGTATGTGTAGTGCCTTATATCCGGCTCCTGGTCCCCTGAGTGCCTCCACTGACAGTGGGGTCACACTTTGCTTTCTCATAGCAAGCAGAATATCATAAGGCAGAAGTGGAGTCACTCATGTGCCACCAACCAGAGGAAGTGGGAGGCAGTTGAGAAGTCACCTACACCAGAGAGCTTGTAGATTTTGGAATGGTTTTCTTCCTGCTCACAAGTGCTAACCTGGGCTGAGAGGGGTTCTTCTCCTGCCCACAACCTTGAAATAGAGTGCTTAAGTCAGGTTTCAGTGTTAGAGACAAAGAATTTAGAAAAATCACCAGTATTCCAAAAATAAAGAGCCTTTAGGAATCAAGCTTCCCTTATTTTGTACACTCACTCTCTCTCACAAGATGCTCTTGGATGAGGGCATATATTTGTTTACATGTATATGCATTCAGATTTTCTGGCAGATTATTTATGAAAAGAAGGGCTGCCTTTAGTTGACATCTTCATTTGCTTACATATATAAAAGAAATAAAACTACAATCCTGTACAAGACATACTGACTAGCCATTTTACAGCAGATGATGACAGGAGTTGGTTCAGCTGTGACACTAAATGAAGGAGAGGGAAAGAGAAATTTGAGAGATGAGGGTGATTGTATAAATGACAATTTTTGGAAGATTCTTTGCCTGTAAGTAATATTATCCAATCAACAAAAAGCATGAGGTAATAAAAGACAATGATTAGAACAAATTTTATCCAAAACCTCCCATGTACTCACCACATCCTCTTGTACTAAATTTACCTGTATTTTTAATGACCTATATAATGTCAGTAAAAAGAATGTCTTTATTTTAAAATGGAATTTGAAATTATGTAAGTAGATATATGTTGTTAGGATGAATTCTAAAGAAATTAAGGATTGTGGTGTGATCTATGGAGAGTTATAGATTAATTATTTTATTACAGAATTCCTTCTCTATCTTAAAATTATCACAAATGGCTCAGAAGAAGCTGATTAAAAAAGTATTTGTGGTAACACTGCTTCTCACATGATGGATTACTGAGGCTTAGAAATTGAGAGACTCATGAATTTGTGGTATAAAAAGGAACAGCCATATATTTTTACACACCAGAATTGAAGTTTTAAACCTAAACTACAAGATGCACTTAACTAAGTTATCAACCCACATTCCATGAATACTCCGTTATAAAATGAGAGCAACAAACACCTCTTCACAAGACCTCAGCTAAGTTAAACCATATGCAGCCTTTCTTTCAGGAGAAAATAGTTGGGCAAGAGATTCCATTGCCTTTCTAAGATCTGCAAAAAATGTACTAGAAATTTGGGGTTCAGCCCCCAAATATTTGCCTGCAGTGTGCCAAACTTTTAACATATTGCAGTATAAAAACCCTTAAATTAATCTTAGATTGTTATTATAGCAAATGACCCCATGCCAGGTCAGTGCAAATAAGGAAAAGCTTGGCTGGTCTTAACCTATCAAATATGTCAAATGGATGTCTCTCAAGTGTGTGATAAAAATGCATCTTCACTGCCTCCAGCAGTACGGTATCTGATCCGAGAGCATTAGAGAAGAGAGACCATATTGAATGCTTTCATTTCCCCATAAAATACTGATCATGATAGTTCAGACATGCCAGATGGAAGTAGTAGTGATAAATGGTGTTGATGCCTCAGGAGAAATGAGCTAGTAAAGTTATATTATGTTCCATTGGGATTTTAAACATGTAATATAGTTAAAACTGTTATTCTCCTGCAAAATCATATACCTCATATTTCAGTGCCATATCATACATGGGAGAAAAAATTCCTGCCACCATTTGTTTCTACCAAAAGCAGATTTTCTACATCACAACAAATTATCTCTATACAAAACATACCTAACATTTTTTAATGTATATAAAGGTATGTATGAAATGATGAATGACAAGTATAGGAAAATCCCAAAATGTTATTCCTCCTTTATTCCTTATGTGGGTATAGCAATATATATCTGGAAACAAGGGGGTAACACAATGCTAGATTATGTAAGACTCACCTCACATTTCTAACTGGTCCTTTGTTCCTTTCTAAAATTAGGAGTTCTGTCCTAAATGCTATCAGATGCCATAGAAGATACAGAGCTGGTTTTAAATCCCAGTTTGATCTGGATAACAGTTTACTGTGACTAGAAGGCATTTTAAGAAATTTTACTTATCTAGGCATAATTTGTATCTTCTTCAAAGAGGCAACTCTATGGAATTTTCCCTCTCAGCATCTGAGGACTTTTGAGGGAGAAGGTAGATGCAAGTCAGTCTGTTCTCACAAAACCTAAAGACTTGGAAAGCTGGAGGCAATTTGCCAAAGTATCCCATCCTCTAGCTGTATTTCAAGGACTTAGATAACTTACTAGTGATATGTCTGCATTCATTTGTTTTTATTAGATTGTCTTCCACCAATGGCATTCTCTTTATCTTCCACTGTACAAGTTGAAACACCAGAGAAAAGAAAGGAGGTTAAAACCAACAGAGCTGTTAGGAGAGGTATTATTCAATTGTTCATTTTAGAGTAATAGTCACATGTGGAGCTACCATTTCTTTTCATATGGCTGGGTTAAGAATGTGCCACAAGAACATACGACAAATTTGTTCTTGGAGAGGAGGTGGACTGCTTATAAAGGGAGAGTGTTATATGCAAGTCAATGAGGAGCAACTGCACCTTTCTAGAAATTAGCGTTGATGGAAAGTTGAAAACACACCCAACAAATACACAGTGTTAATAATAGTGTGCATGCTCACTATTCATACCAAAAAAGAAATTAACAGATGTTATAATCTGCATTATTTTTAAGTCCTTGTAGAACAGAGGTGCAGTAAGAACTCTGATTTTTCATGCATTTTGTATATATTACTCAAACTTTTTGTCCTTTGGCAACTTGAAATTTAATTTCCTTTGTCTAACTCTTCTTATTTAATTTTATTAATTAGAAGCCAGCCAGATTTAGAAGAAGAAATATTACAGAGGTATATAAGAAATAAGACAGTGAAAAAGTCTATCACGTAAAGATTAATTTGTCCAATTTCAAAATGTATTTTGCAATATTTTATAGCTGACAGGTGATCATGGGCAGATAGTCATTACAATTTATCACAGCAGGAAGTTGTTAAAATGACAATATGGGCAGGTATAAAATTATATGAAGGAGAAGTTATAGAAGATCATTTTGAAACTCTTGCAACTTGTCCTTTTAAAGTTTCAATCACCAAAAGAACATAATCCAAAATCTAATTATAATTTTAAAAGACCGAGTTGGAAAAAATTGCCTGTTGAGGAGGGAAAAAATTTATGCAGGCAAATTTCCATTGTTACTTCCTCCTATTAATCAAAATTTATGCTTTGTTACATGGGAATTGTGTAAAAGTTTTTTACTTCACCTTGTTTCGAATTTATTGACTTCTATTCCAAGAAACAGAGAATGGGTGTCCAACCTCAATTTATGCCTTTGCAAATTTCTCTCTCCACTTTTGCAGACCTATCATTTATAAACAGCAGCCACATGTTATTTTTAAGTGGAAAAGGAATGTTCTTTGGCACTGATCAGCCTTGAGTGGAGTTTTATAGCAGTCTTATAAATTTCTCAACAGCAGGGTTTATAATGAAATTGCCTAAAGTACTCTGACCTAGTCTGCTAGTTGGCACACTGGGCACTGCTGAATGGGTCCTTGTTATGAACTAACAAAAGGAGCTTGATATTTTTCTTCCCTTTTGCTAGTAGCACTGCTTGTGGCTTTCACAATTCTGCAATCAAAGGTCCATGAGTTTGGATATTATGGGATTTTCTTTAGGCTTTTCTGTGCTCCATTTGGTTACTGGGATCTATTGCAAGACTAAGACCTTAAGATCACAAGCTCGTGGAGGTAGGATTGTATAGTAATATGGGCTACAATGTCTAGCACTGAGGAACCACTGATCAGACACTCTCTACAGGTGATGTTGTAATAGAAACACAAATGATTAAAGTGATGTATCAATTTTATACTTTATGATATGTGGAGTGAGCAGGGGTATTAAAATTGTTCCAAGATCTTCTAGTTATTTTCTTTTTTTAATCTGCCTTTCAAGACTAAAAGGTCTGTCCTAAAGGAAGGGTATTCTCAGAGGCTTAATTGAAAAGCTGCTTCTGGCAGGAGAACTTTAATAACGAAATACTGAAAGGAGGCGGAGAGTGCAACAAATATTCTGACCTTTCTGTTAGTTTATTGGCAGAATTTTAAAATTATCTTCATGATCTGCAACTTTGAAACTAAACCAACCATTCAGAGAGGTTTCAGCCCACCAATAAGTAATAAGCAAATACGATTTTTAATATTTTGTTTATACTTTAGCATTCTCACAAAATCCATACAATCAGTACAGAGGCCCTTCCAATCCTCACTGAAATCACAGTGAAATATACTGAGCCATGACTACTGACCATGTCATAAAGCATTTCCTTAAGTTCAAGCATACTTCAGTATTTAGCTAAGCTTTCGAATTAGCCTGTATAGGAGACTGTTGCGTGCTTTGTATGCAGAAACACAAAACATAACCTTTTAAGTTTTAAAACAATATGCCTCAAGAGCACACAGATTTCAGTTAATAAGTATTACTAACTTACATGCACCTTAAATCAAATCTGTTTTGACACATAAGTTAATGTTTCTTAGCGTTTCTACTCAAGTGGCAGCTGATGAGTACTGAGAATCACATTAAGCAGCACCTCTGACATAAAAACCATATGAGACAAGACAGGGATTCATGTGAATCCCTGTGAAAATATCCAGATAGGTGGGACCATTTAGCCAGGTAAGGGAAGTTGGGCTGAATCTGAAAAGAGAAGCAAGTCCATCTGTGTTTGAAATGGTTTGCAAAACACAGTCACAGCATTTTTAAATTCCTGTTGCTCGAACATATTCCCTTCTAAAAGCAGAACGTAGTTTCTGGAACCCAGAATGTCATTACGATGTTTAATACTGGTGGGTTGAAATCCGAGTACAAATTTGGAGAAAGTTCTCTAATACCTTTTAGTAAGCACCCTATTGAGAAAATAAATGAAATATCTACATTACTTAGCACTTCATGGGGAAATATTACAGTTTCTGCTGAAGCCAATGGCAAACCCTTTTTCTTTCAGTAAAGCACATACCTCACCACTGAGATAAAATACAGAGTGACTTTGCAAACCCTTAAGCAAGAATGAAATAAACTTCGAGTCCATTGTAATCCTTGCACAATGAATGGATTTAGTATCTTTTCCTCCATTTTCTGAAAACCCCATGCTTCAACCACTGATAATGACATATAGTAGGAGTATAAATATTTTTAATATTTTAACTGCTAAGCAAGGTTGAAATACATATTTTCATTTTTGTTTTTCTATTGTACAGAGCAAAGTAAGCTTTTAAAAATTTTTAATTCAGTTCTTAAACATTGTTATAATAATGTGTTTTTAAAAATTGAGCATTTTGTCACTCATTGTATCATTTATATACTCACAAAATCTAATTATAAATATACAAAGAAACATAAAATGCCATGTGAAATAAGCAAGAGAAATTGATTTCATGTACTTTTAGCATATCTCGCTCACCACTGTTCTGCTTCTACAGAATATAAAAAGGAAAGCATTTTCAATCTTATTTGTCAAATTATAACACATTGGAAAAGCATAATTACTGTTCAGAAACTTCCAGGTTTGTCTACATGAAATTGAATGTTTCTTATAACAATATAAACTTGTATCCATGTAGGAGGTCTTGGCTTATTAATCTGTTGTTATGAATAATAAGTTTTTAATTGACTACCCAGGACTATGGTCATGCTATGCAGGCATTGAAAATCATGGATATCTAGTACAGAGGCAGAAGTTACCTGGATGAATATTCATGAGCTTGACTAAAATTCCTTTAAAAATTCAATTCTATTGCTTTATTAATACTATCTGCTTATATTTAAAGTACTTCTGAGAACAACATCAAATATTATTATCTGAGAAAGATGATTAAGTAGCTTTTTATGTCCAAAATGTTCATGCATGACTGTAACATCCATATGTATAAGTTTAATGTATTTCCTTCTGTCATTTTCTTACATTATTTAACTGAACAAAATTCAATAAAACACAGACTCCATAGTTCACTTGTCAACATCAACTACAGTTTGCACAGGCTTTTCCAGCTAATCCATCTGAATGTAGTCCTTCTTTGCATTTCTTGAGTCAACTTATTGCCTCTCAGTTTACCCAAAAAGGCCAAAAATTTAAGAATGAAAAACATGAAATTCACAGGTATTTGCAGATTTGGTGTCTAAAGCTCACAAGACCTAACAGCCTGAATGAAATCCTGCTGCATCTGTACAATCCCATCTTGTCAGTGCAGTACTGTCTTTCCTTCCTACCTCTCCAAGCCCCAAGAGAAAGCATTTTTTATTCTTATTGTCTTAAATAAGAAAGGAAAACAAGGGATTGTGGAGTGAAAAACTGAGCTAATGAGTAAACTGAAAGCAGAGTTCCCCCAAAAGTCTTGTGTCAGTTCTCTTAGAAAGGACATGGTGGCCTCAAGCTCAATCATCTTTCTTAGTGCACTAGTACTATCGGAAAACCCGTGTGAATGTCAAAAGTCAAAATCAGGCTACCATGACTGACACATGTAAAATACATCAAGGACTTCAGATGCTTAAACATTTATTTCCAAAAATCTGGTTTTGTGTTGCTGATTAACTTTTTTTGTTTTATTAAATAAGACATCAATGAAAAATGCCAAGGAGCAAATTCTAAGTACCAAGAGGATTTTTTCCATGCAGTCAAACTAGAAGATGAGAGTATTTACATAATATCATTTTTGGAGTTCAGAGGAGGCTAAACACAATCCAGCTGTCTGGTCCACACAGTGCTGTACAATGATCAGTCTCCCCTTTGAAGATGTGGTATATCTTATAAAATTACACTGAGATGTGGAAAAACAAGAAGGGAAAATACCTACTTATCCTTATATTCTAGGCCTTTATAAAGGCCTATTAAAAAAAAACCAAACAACAAACCAACACAGACTTTAATGGCATGTTGTAAAAAATAGACAACAAATATCTTAATGGGGAATATAAAAATCCATAATCTGTAGGGCCTGGTGCCTTTTTTTTTTTTCCCCCTTTTGCAGCTTTACTAGTTAGCGTGCTTTCTACTTCTTCCTTTTGTGCAGAAGAGATATGCCTGCCCTGATTGTTTGGGGGTTTAATGTTTCCAGTTTAGCAAGGAGAAATGTGATTGTGAGCCCCACTGCAGGTATTTAAAATGTCTGATCAAAACATTCAACAACAGATGTAATTAAGCAGGCTCTAATTTTACTTCTGTGATTCAACACAAAGAAAGAAGCTCCATTACTTAGTGTTTATGTCCTTCCTCAGAGAAATGACCTTAATTTGTTGTAATTTCCAGTTGGAAGATTATCAAATTGGTTTTGAACTTAAGTAGCCCTGTGGGTGTACAGTCATTTATTGCCAGATTACATGAAGTACACTGATCACTTCCAATCATAAAAAACTTACTTTACTTAATAAATAAGCTTACCTTTATTACTAAATGGATACTACAATTAAGCTTCTCTGTTAGGATCATCTTCCACCAAATAGTTAACAAAAGTACCTTTAGAAATGAAAATAAAAGTTACATAGTGTATATATAAAAGTATAATTTTGTGTGTCACGTGAACTTAGCCAAAGAAAATAGAGGCTTATGTGACTGAGCTGAATTTTACACAGGTTTATAAAACTAATCTTAAGAAAAATCTTGAGAAGTCTTTAATGTATGTTAAAAAAAAATTAGGTTTTATAACTCACGTTACCATAATGAAGACAGTCCAGCTCACGCTCCAAACCATCATAGTTTCGCAGTTCAAATTTTCATTAAAATTTTCCAACTTCAGTAGAACCTCCTGGTTACAGACAGCTACTGTATATGAACAAATTATTATACACTAGGAAAAAGCCAAACAATGTTTAAAATTACAATGAACAAGAAACAGTGGATCAAAATAAGAGTTCTATTTCAGGCTAAAGCCAATGGATAGTTTCATAAAATACAAAGGTGTAAAAACCAAAATTATGAATAGAGAATCTCAGCAAGGTAGGTACACATACTAAAAATTTTACAAGTGTGCTCAGATCAAGGACATTTTAAGACCACAATCGCTAATCAAAAGTGTTAACATGTTAACAATGCCTTATGATGTTAAATTTGAAACTAACAAATAATTTAATGTCATATATAATGCCTCACAAATAAAC